>JAJJMC010031210.1:2846618-2996613 GCA_023531435.1 Papaver californicum | reverse complement strand
TTATTCCAGACTCTACAACCTGATTCTTTTGATCCCGTCTACGAAGAGATCCATCCCATGAAAATATTTTATCTAGACCCTGTTATAGAGCCTGAACCTGAACCACAGCTAGAAGTAGTTGTCGTAAACGAAAAACTAAATAAGGGTGTGCTCGGTTTGTTCATTTTCTTGGCCTGTTGCTGTTTCCTCTTATTTTGGATAGCCCTATTTGATTCAGATGACCCACAGTTGTTCCGACTATTGCTATATGATTTTATGAGGTGACTAATTCTTTCTAAGTCTGGCTGAAGACTTTAAACTTAGCACTTCCTGGGAGGTAACCCATGTTCATGCGACACGGTAATATCTTTCCTTAGCTCTTTTCCTTCGATTGGTAACAGTTTCTCCTTGTTCATGCTCTTAATCATTCATATTTAGAAACATTGAGGACACTATTTGATTTAAGTTTGGGGGTAAGGGAGAAACTTTTTAGTCGAATAATAAAGCTCTAGAATTTAGAAACTTGTGAACACTTCAGGTTGACACTAACCATTCTAGGTAGATGAAAACTTAGCTATAGGAATTGGTGTGCCCAGTGAAATGGTCTATTCATAAAAGGACAAAGTTCAGGTGTTAGAAATAACATGATAGTTGTCACCACATCTCGGAGTCTATCACTACCATATCATTTTTTGTTTTTACTTTTGCAATTTTATGTTTCTCTAAGTGATTTGGTGGGGCCCAGTATCAAATTGTTATCGGCGTCGAGATGAAATAGAGTGTTTTGAGATCAAGCCCCATTATTATTAAAAAAAAAAAATGAAAAGAGAAAAAAAGAAAAAAAAAAAAGTGAAAAGAAAAAAAATGAACAAAATATTATTGTTAGAAATTTGTGGGTTCTCCCTGTCTCCGTCGCCTAAGAAAGCGTGGAATGCAGGATCCATGGGAACTCGAGTATAGATCAGTTGAATTGATATTAGTATTAGAGTTAAGAACAGTGGGTTTGGATCTCGAATTCATTAGGTTTCATCCTGGCAATGACCTTCAGACAGACATGGGAAACGTCGTTCACCTTAGTCAACACTTGCAACCTTCATATTTTCTATGCTCATCTTCTAAATCTTTTCATGTGATTGAACTGTGATAGATTCTGAGACTTGTGGTTAAACGATTATCTGAGTAGAGCTCTGTTGTCTTAGATATGAATTTTAGTATGCTTGAGTAAACACTCGTGTACAACAATTGGACTCATATAGGGTAATGATTCCCATAGCCGAAGAATTGAGTAAGCCAACTAAATAGCTTGTTTAGTGTCTATCCTTAATCGCTCACGAGTCGCTAAAATCAGTAGTAAAGGTTTTGTGGGTATACCTCTTGTAAACCCTCACGAGACAAAACTCGTCCACTAGGGACACCTAGGGGTTTAACGGCTTATTACATATGCTAAATGTAGTCGCGATTCCTGCGAAAGTGAGTTAGGATTTTATTTTCTAGATTAGATTTGCTCGAGGACTAGCAAATAATAAGTTTGGGGGTATTTGATAGACACATTTTTGTGTCTGATTTGATCTCAATTATATGTATTGTTGGTACTCTATTTTGTATTTATTATGGTTTTTTATTTCTTTGTAGGTGTTTTTGGAGAAATGTTAAAGGCACCTTCACATTGGATTAAGACACCCACTCTTTGGATTAAGGCACCCAAGTTAAAGGCACCCAACATTTTGAATGCACGTTTTGGGCGGGAAGAAAAATTTCTTTTTCACGTAACAGCAAATTAGGAAACTTCACGGGAATTTAGAAACAAGTTATTTTTATGGAATTTTCTTAACTTAGGAAACTGAATTGTTTGGGAAAGAATTAAAAAGAGAAAGAGATCAATTTCTTCTCTTAATAGGATCAAGAATCAGAGAAAGAATCGAAATCAGGAAAGAAAATAATCAAGTTTTTGGAAAGTCATGATCGATGAATCAATTGAGAATTAAAGGAAAGATTGGGATGATTTGGTGATGGGTAGTATAAATAGAGGATGATAGACAGTCCAAAAGGGGGAGAAAACAATTGGGAAGCTTAGAATTGCTCACAATCACGAGAATCATGTAAACAGGAAGTTCAAATTTCTGCTGCTGCACATCAAGAACACGAAGCATACTACACCAAGAAACAGTCGTTCATTACACAGTAGTCCGTCCTTTATTTCAAACCGCAACGAAATCTGTTTCTTGTTGCGTATTCATTCGTAATACCTTCTGTAACGGTGTGAGGTGTTCACATCAACACTTATAAACGTATCAAGGTGTCTGTGAGCATTTCTACTCTTATTGTAAGCAATTTTTGAGTTATAAAAATGATTTTTGAGGATTTTGCCATTACAATGAGAAGCTAAACTTCATCTTTGAGGCTATGAGGAAGATACTTTTCCAACAATTATGTGGTAAGTATTTAATTAATTTATGCAATTTTTTTATGATTAATTACCTTGGTTAAAAATTGATTTAAAAGATTTTTGCTAAGCAATTGTGATTCCGTTAGATAGTGCATGCCTCGGCTTAGGTCCCTAGATGCTCCATGCTTTTTTTATACAATTGTTGTTTTGAAAATCTATTTTTGCAATGATTTAGAATCAAATTAAAATGTTTTAATTGCATGATTAAAATTATTATCACTTTGAAATTAGAAAATAGTGGAATCCTAGCCTCAGTTTTCTCTCAACCTTATAAAAAATATTTGAGTTTTCTTATTTTTAATTTTAGAAATTAGATTTAAAATCAATCTTCACAAGTCTGAGTAACGAATCTTTATTTACCACTTTAAAATTACATCATCACCCACACCATCTACTGGAGAATCTACCAATCTCTTGTCATTTAAGCGTTTGAAGATGAGGTACAAGATGGAGGTGAATTGTATGTCTTATTGGCAAAGAAAAACAACAGGATGAAAGTAGTATCCCCATTGCAGCTCAACCTTTAACTAAAGAATTTATGGATGTTATTCCTAACGAGTTGCCTGATGAGCTACCACCTCTCCGGGATATTCAGCATCGTATTGATTTAGTTCCTGGATCAAGCTTTCCAAATAAAGCGCATTACAGAATGAGTCCTAAGGAACATGAAGAACTTCGTCGTCAAGTGGAAGAGTTGCTACAGAAAGGAATATTGATCCGACAGAGTCTAAGTCCTTGTGAAGTACCAGCTTTGCTGATTCCAAAGAAACATGGAACGTGGAGGATGTGCATTGAAAGTCAAGCCATCAACAAAATCATAGTCAAATACCGTTTTCCAATTTCAATATTGGATGACTTGTTAGATCAATTGTGTGGAGGGAAGTTGTTTAGCAAACTCGACTTGAAGAGTGGGTACCATTAAATCAGAATACGTGAAGGTGATGAGTGGATGACTGATTTCAAAACTCGAGAAGGATTATATGAGTGGCTTGTTACGCCATCCGGGTTGACCAATGCGCCAAGTACATTCATGCGCATCATCAATCAAGTACTCAAACCCTTTATCGGTACTTTTGTGGTTGTTTATTTTAAGAATATCTTATTTGTAGTGCTAACTTGGACTTGCATGTTCAACATCTTCGAAAAGTGCTCTCAATTCTACGCAGGGAGAAATTATTTTCGGCCATTAAGAAGTGATCGTTCATGACAAACCGAGTCTATTTCTCGGTTATGTTGTGACCAAGGATGGAATCAAGGTAGATGAGTCCAAGGTTGAATCCATAAGAAATTGGACTAAACCTACTACGTTACACGAGGTGAGGACTTTCCATTATTTTGCTTCTTTTTACCGGCGTTTTATTCCCCACTTCAGCACCATTATGGGACACATTACTGAATGTATGAAAGGAGGAAAGTTTTCATGGTCTGAGGAAGATGATGAAGCCTTTGAAGTTGTCAAGACAAAGCTGATAACTGCACCACTGTTGGTGTTACTTGATTTCAACAAGCCTTTTGAACTACATTGTGATGCATCGAAGGTGGGAATTAGAGCCGTTTTGAGTCAAGAAGGACGACCTGTAGCTTATTTCAGTGAGAATTTGAATGGTGATAAACTCAACTATAGTACTTATGATGTGGAGTTTTATGATATAGTTCAAGTTTTGAAGCATTGATGTCACTATCTAATTCATAATGAGTTCATTATGTTTTCTGATCATGATTCTTTGAAGCACATCAACAGTCAAGAGAAGCTTTCTTCTAGACATGGTAAGTGGGCTGGTTATTTGCAAGAGTTCACTTTTGTACTAAAGCATAAAGTTGGTTCACAAAATCAAGTTGCTGATGCCTTAAGAAGAAGGAGTATGATACTCAACACCATGCGAACCGAGGTAATGGATTTTGATTTATATTTTGATTTATATTCTGACCGATCCAAACTTTTCGGAGATTGTGGATGATATCAGCTCAGGTAAACAAAGTGATTACTTTATGCATGAAGGGATAAAACTTTCCAACTTGTTTTGAAGTCATATTACTGGCGTGAAGTTGCTGGATTCGTGGATGTCGAATCTGTCAAGTGTCAAAAGGAAAAACAACTAATACATGGTTGTATATGCCATTGAAAATTCCAAGTCAACCCTATACATATTTGAGTATGGATTTCATGTTGGGTTTACCTTGAACTCAGAAGGGACATGATTCAGTATTTGTATTTGTTGACCGTTTTTCAAAAATGTCCCATTTTATTGCTTGCAAGAAGACTACTCATGCACTGAAGGTAACTGAATTATTCTTCTGTGAAATATATCGATTACATGGATTGCCATGTTCAATTGTTAGTGATCGGAACACAAGATTCCTTAGTTATTTCTGGAGAACTTTGTGGAAATTAGCTAAAACAAGGCTTAACTTCAGTAGTGCATATCATCCTCAGAGTGATGGCCAAACAGAAGTTGTGAATCATTCATTGGGTGATATACTACGGTGTATGGTTGGAGAAAATCTGAAGAGTTGGGATCAGAAAATTTTCCAAGTTGAGTTTGCGTTTAATCGTTCAGTAAATTATAGTTTGGGTATGAGTCCGTTCGAGGTTGTTTATGGCTACAATCCACGAGCACCGGTAGATTTAACACATGTTCCTGATCTGAAGAGAATTGAAGTTCGAGCTGAAGACCGTATCCAACATTTGCAACAGATTCATAAGTTGGCTGAAGAACAATTGCTTCGAGCTAATGAGAGGTATAAGGAGGCGGCAGATAAAAATCGCAGAGTTGTGGATTTTCAAGTACGAGATTTTTATGTGGGAAATATTGACAAAGGATCGTTTCCCAGTTGGCGAGTATAACAAATTGAAGGCGCGTAAGATTGGTCCCTTGGAAATAGTCGCGAAGTTAATTCGAATGCCTACAACTTCAAGCTTCCAAGTCACATCCGTACTTCTGATATTTTTAATGTCAAACATTTGGTGTCGTACAATGGTGATAATTCTGATGATGACCAAGAAAATTCGAGGCGAATTTTTCTCAACCCAGGGAAAATGATGTAGATGAGCAAGCTATAGCCTATTTGGAGGCTAAAAACCAGAGTGTCGTAATTTAGCTTAAGAGAGGTCCATTTTGATTGGAAACGGGCCAACGATCAAGACATGTTGATCTATAGATCTGTATACCGATATGGTCGCCATAATTTAGCCAAATTCTATCGTTTAGGGCTTCAAACAGGCGTTTTTGATATTTTAGGAAAGTTGTTCGATTAATAACTTCTTCGTTAGGAGTCCGTTTGGGTCGCCGTTTGCGGAAAATAGCTTTATTTTAAGAGTATTTTTATTATTTTAGGTCGATCAAAGTTTGCCAAAAATAGCAAATTAGGGTTTGAATCGGTTTATTGGGTTTTTTCATCCTTTCTTGCTGGGCAAGTTAGGGTTTTCCCAAAGTCTATTTTAGAGTCTTCAAGTTATTGTTCTACATAGTTGAATTTGATTAATACAAATTATTTTCTTAAACCTGTTCAAGTTCAATTAATTGTTATTTATAGTCGGGAAACCAAAGTCTAAATAATTATCACTGTTCATAGTCGATATTTCTAGGAATATCTAGAAGTATAAACAAAACACATATTTTCTTTTTTTTTTTCTTCTATGATATCCGCTGCATAGTAGTGACCCAAGGCTCGTACCAGTTTAGGCTTCTGACATAGATCTCGTGTATAATGGGACCCCAAACGGCTTTCCCACATTCTGACCCCTCCATTTATGCTGGGTCATTTGAGAACTGCTGAGTATTGAAGATGATCAACCTTGTGGCATTGAGCATAAGTGATGCCATCATAGGTTGATCAAACTTATCCTTTTCTTTTCATGATCCTTAAACAAGTGTGATTGAAAGCCGAAGTATAAGAAATGACTGTGTTTTCCTTTGACCCAAATCTTTGACCCATCAGTGACTGGTCCCAGGGCCCATTTAGTTTAAAAAAAAGGTCAGGAGACTACTTCTATTGAAGTCTTCCTGAGGTTTTTTGGGATGATGGTTTAGCAAAAGTCAGTAGAAGTCTTCCTGAGGTTTTTTGGGGTGGACGTGCCCACCTTGGTTTGAATAAACTCTGTATGTATTAGTCTTTTGTAATTCTATCTTTTTTTAGCCAATAAAAATCAGGGGTATTCAATACATAAACGGGACAAATTTACTTTTAAGTCACAGGACACATTTTTAGGTATTGTGTTATGTACATCCACTTATTGTTTGTGGTAGGTGCAATGCAAATGCAATGTTCTGAACTTGTAATGTCTGTATACTCTTCTTTTTCTCAAGGCAAGCACACAGTTTCTGTATTATCAAAGTCAACCACTATTTTTCTTTTCTTTTCTTTTACAAATTATATTGGTTGGTTTCCATACAATTGCAATGTGTACTTGTTCTGTTTGACTTCTAAAATTTGCATATCTGTAGAGTTGGATTCTGACCTCCTATTGATTATCGAGCACAAAATAATTGAGATTTGCATGTGATTAAACAGAATATTTCCGCATTATCTTTATTAATTATTTTTTCTTATTTAAAATTTATACTGCCATATTGTTCTAGTTTATTACTACCGGTATTGCACTTCGAAATACTCCAAAAAATTTGAGCGAATTCGATTTCTTTTCTAAGCAACAAAAGGTTTACACTAGGTAATGATCTTAAATCTTTGGGCAATAAAGCCAACTTTAAGCTTGGGTCCATGCGAAACGGCGGATAAACATAGCTTAGGGTACAAATTACACACTAATGGATGAATGGTATTGATTCTTGTGTCTCTTATAAGATGAAAAGTAAAAGTATGTTGGTTAACAGTAATATATCCACATTAAAGCTGTTCTAAGATGATCTAAATATGTTTAAATTTGACATAAAGTATAGTCACTAATCTTTTTGGTGATGAGCTGGGTTTAGATTATTCTTCCAATTGTCTAGAGAGTTCAATGGTTTTTTTTCCATTTCGTATGGAATGATTAAAGGAAGAGACTAAATGACCTGAAACTAGATTCCTCTTTGCATTAAAACTCTAAAATAGTTAGTCCCACTAACCTTTGCTACGGATGGTTCTGGTAGCCATTTGCATGCACACCAGATATGTTTGAAGACAAGTCTTCGAATTTAAGAAAATTTCTTATATTAAAGTAAGGTATAGCAGGTATGGTAAACAATGCCCTCAACCTAAGGCTTGGGGGAAACCACACCTATCATCTTCCTCAGTTGGTTCAGTTAATCCTCACGGAAAGAGATATCAGTCGAAGGATTATACCATAGCTATTACGGTTCAATACCTCCCTCTTCAGGTCAGACCATTGAAAGCTTGTTCTAAAGGAAGGGACCAATCACTCAATTCCAATACCCAGGAGGCCTAGTATTTTCACCCGTTGAGCCTGTTTACGCAAGCTGAAGATAGGAAAAAACGATTACAATCAAAAGTGAGAGGCACTTTGACTACTACTGATCAAGGGGGCCTGTATCTTGTTCTACGAGTGGTTACTGTGTTTTTCTAGGATCAAATATCATCTCTTGGAGTGCTCGAAAACACAAAACTTATAACTGAGTAAGGGAAAGACGAAGTAAGAGCATGCTATTGAAGACGTTGCAAGATATGTCGAGAAGGCCTCCGTTAATTGTGTACAAACAAAAGACTAGTCCTAAGGCAGGGTAAGAAAGGGTTTAGCTAATAGAAAGATGAATTCTTCTGATAACCAGTAACACGTAAGCCATGTCAAACCAAGACCAATCAATATCCAAATGAAACGGATTCGAACTTCTCCTAGAAGAGTTTCCAAAGTAAAATTCATAGAATATCTGAGTCATTCAAGAGAGAAAGATGAATGATAGGATTCGATGAAGGAAGTTGACCTACTTTCTTGTCCCACAAGGAAGGAACAAAAGAAGAAGCATCCTCCTTCCGAGTCAGACCAATATACGAATCGAGCGAGCTCCAACTTGGAATGGGAATAATAATATGTGCAAGTTGAAGTTATAGTGCCAAAAACACACCCTACTATTTTTCTTTTTTTCCTTTAAAAGCATCTCTTAATAAAACTCTTCCGTTTATGATATGATTAGTGGTATTTGTTTATTGATTAGTGCTATCATAACGAGTAGTAGGGTGGGTTAGTGAATAAAGAATTTTAATAACAAAACATGGCATAAAAGAACTAGGTGACCAAATAACTCTCACACAAAACCCATCACTATTATTTGTTATAAGAAAAAACAATTTTCATAAAAAATATGACAAAAATCCCATTTAAATTTAATTCTATTTATATTTTGATTTTAACTAGTTTCAATATACCATAATTGCCCTTTCTATACAAGTTATACCTTTTTTAAAATGGAAGTAAAATCTAACAAAATCAAATCTTCTTCAAAAAGTTTCAAATCTGATTTTGTCAACAACTTAATATCTTCTCCTCCAAATTCGTCTAGGGTTTAAACAAAAAATCTATCTTCTTTCAATTTGTTCTTCTTTCAAATCTGATTTTTGAAAGATTTTTGAAATCTTCTTCAAATCAAAATCAGTTCCTGTATTTTGAATTCGTTGTTGCTGTTGTATAATTGAAGAACATACATTCATTCAACAATATTTTTTGGAATCATTACTGTATACATCTTCGAATCATCTCAAGCAACACTCTCTACAGGAACTTCACTCTGTACAAGTATTCTTGTTCGAACATCAGTTTCTTCTTCGTTCACTCTGTTCAGCTCTATATACTCAGGTAATTCTAATTCATGATTTTTTGTTTTTGGTTGTTTTTTGATAATCCACGTTTTGATTTTGGTTGTTCATTCTAAATCAAATTATTTTTTGTTTTTGTTCATTTTTTTCGTGATGAACTGAAGAACAGAAACAGTGAATTATTTTGCGAACATTTGTTTCTTTTTCTTTCAATCTTTTCAGCTCTATATACTCAGTAAATTATAATTCCTGATTCTATCTTCACATTTTTGCTATTTTTGTTGATGTCAATATTCATTTTTCAGTTGTTGTTGTTGTTTTTCGTATTCACATACATTGAAACCTCTATCGGTTTCAGTCCTTTGTTTGTTATGTTTTGATGTCAATATTCATTTTTTTTGTTGTTGTTTGTATTCACATACACTGAAACCTATTTCGGTTTCATACATTTTTGCTTTATACGTTAGTTAATCAAATTTGTGTTGTTTTGTTGTTGTTTTTTGTATTCACATACACTGAAACCTCTATCGGTTTCAGTCCTCTTTTTTTTTTTTATGTTTTTATTTCAATATTCATTTTTTTGTTGTTGTTTATATTCACATACACTGAAACCTATTTCGGTTTCATACATGTGTTTCATGTTTGTGTTCGAATCACATTTTTGCTATTTTTGTTGATGTCAATATTCATTTTTCAGTTTTTTTTTTTTTTTTTTTTTGTATTCACATACACTGAAACCTATTCCGTTTTCATGCTTTCCTGTAGGTCATGGAATCTGTTCTTTCTGTTGTATTTCACAAAGATGATATGTTTTCTTTTCGTGTTGGTCTTCAATCAAGTGTTTGTGATTGAAGTCTACTATATGTTCAAGATGGAGTGAATTATCTTCTCTTTCCATTGAAATTTTTCACATAGTTAGTGATCAACAAAAGGTTATCAATACTGATTTTGATTAGGGCTGCACATCGGGTCGGGTGGGTCGGGTTTGGCCCCACCCGCACCCGACCCGCCAGTTGGCGGGTGACTGGATTATTCACCCGCACCCGACCCGTCGTAGAACGGGTCGGGTCGGGTTTGACCCGTCGTTTCAGCGGGTCGGGTGCGGGTGGGTGCGGGTCACCCGCCCAGATTACATATACCTACCGGATCCGGATGATCCAAATTTATGATTAGAAATTTAGAACTAATTCTCTTCTCTGGCAACTCAAAATCAAACTCAGACACACTTTCTACTTGATTCTGAAAACATCTCTAAATCCATCTGTTTCACTGTCAACAGACTCAACACCCAACTCTCGATCTTCTCTTCTTCTCACCGGCAACTCTCTCAAACTCAACCAAATTCAGAGACCCATCGACTATCTCTCTCAAACTCTCCTATGGATCCAACAGCAACAACATCTTCAACAACGGAGCTTGTTTCCTTCTTCCCTGTGTTCTCACTGTAATAACCAAATTGAAATCGTTTTTATAAAAGAAAAAAAAATCGGTAAAAGAAACCCTAAAAGAGGGAGAAAGGGGTTTATCTACCTTGGAGAGATTAACATACAAAAAGAGGGGTTTTTTGGCGAGATTTATAAATCATTTTCCTGATGTTAATGTTGCTCAAACCTTCACAATCACGGTGTTGTTCTTGAGTGAAAAGATTAGAGAAGATGGATTGAAGAGAGACCGAGGTTGTTGCTGCTATGGGAACTGAAAATGAATGAGAATGGGTGTTGTGGATCTGTAATGGTGGCTGTGATGGAGCTCGAGAAGGAAGATGGGTTTGTTTCTGGCAAAGATTGATGGCGAAGAACAGATGGAATTGAAGTAGTTGGTTGAAACAGATAAAAGAGATGATAGGTATTGCTGATGGTTTGAATCATAATCGAAGATGAAGCAAATGATTGTTGGCTACTTGGATGTGAGTTAATGGGTTCCATTTGATTCTATAAACAGATTTGGGGATTTCTAGGTTTGTGATGAATTGTGGGTTTTTATTAAAGAAAATGAATCAATTTGATGAGTACAGAGAAGGGTTTGGTTGAATCTGAAATGGGTTTTGAGATGAATTAGAAGGTGGATTTGAGTTGAGGTTGAATCTTAGCAAAGAAGGAAGTGATGTTGTGGTGTTGTTGCTTGGATCTGTGAGTGAAGTGGTGGTTGTAAAGGGGTGCAGTAGCTGCTGAAGACATGGGATAATGGGTTTAGAGAGAGCAAAAGCTCTTCTATGTGATTCTCTGGCGGGTTGGGCGGGTGGGTCGGGTGAGAGGAGCTATCACCCGCACCCGACCCGCCAGAAGACGGGTTAAAGAAAGTTCACCCACACCCGACCCGTTCATCGCCGGGCCGGGTGCGGGTCGGGCAAAATTGGACGGGTACGGGTCGGGTTGGCGGGTTGGGTCGGGTTTGTGCAGCCCTAATTTTGATCTCCAATCGGTTGCTTTATTTACTGTGTTTAACAAGCTTCCATCTATTGAGTTACATGTGAAGTATACATATGAATCATCTAGTTCAGAATTTTCATCAGTCATACCATATGAGTAGCAACGAAGTTTAGGAAATGTATCTTTTGAGCATTCAACACTTTCAAAATTAGTTGACTATGATGTCTCTACTAAAGCCAAAGAACCGTTGAAGTCTGCGCATTGGTTTGGTCTTTTTCATGGTGTCAATCAGATTTTTAATGGAGGTGTTCAACAAATTCGTCTTGATTTATTGAAATATCATGTTGTATCCGTGTTTTCTTTTAAGATTACAAGGAATGAGAAGTTGAGGATTGGTGCCTGTTGTTCTAAGAAAGAAGAAGACAAATGTAAATGGTTTTTATATGCTGTTTTCATTGATGGTGTTGAAGGTAGTCCTTTTATTATCAAGGAGTTAAATAAGAAGCACACATGTTGTGGTGGTGTTGTTAACAGACCACACTTTTCGAAGAAACTTATTAGTAGTTTGATTGTTGAAGAAATTAAAAAGAATCCAAAGAAGAAGACAAAGAATATTATAGATCAGTTTACAAATACTGGTTTAGTTCCTAATAAGAAGATGAGAACTTGTACTAGTTGCCATGTTTTGAGTACCCATAATCGTAGAACATGCCCTGCGCGGCAAATATGATTTTAGTTTAACAATTCATTTATTTTTTCATTTTTATTTATTTTTTGTTAGACTACTCTATGTTTCACTATTCATATTATTTACAGTAAAAATTTCATTTTTCAGAGTTACAGGTTGTTTTAAGAGTTGTATTTTTTGTTCTCGTACACCTTTATAGGCTGAAACCTCTCCAGGTTACAGTGCAGCATTATGTTTCCTGTACACTTTCATGGGCTGAAACCTCATCAGGTTTCAGTGCATCATTATGTTCCTGTACACCTTTATTGGATTAAACCTCTATCTTTTTCATATGTTTTTCCATATATAGGTTCCACCCATTCTCATTTGATGTTAATTTTCATTCTCATTGACTGAAACCTTTTTAGGTTTCAGTGCATTTTTTGTTCTTGTACACCTTCATTGGCTGAAACCTCTATCGATTTCAATGCATCATTATGTTCCTGTACACCTTTATTGGCTGAAACCTCTATTGGTTTATATGGTTTTCCATATGTAGGTTCCACCCATTCTCATTTGATGTTAATTTTCATTCTCATGGGCTGAAACCTCTTTAGGTTTCAGTGCATTTTTTATTCTTTGTACACCTTCATTGGCTGAAACCTCTATCGGTTTCAGTGCATCATTATGTTCCTGTACACCTTCATTGGATGAAACCTCTTATAAATGAAACATAAAAAATATTGTTCAACATTTCTCATAAATGATACTGTAATAAGATCAAATGAAAGTATTGATTGATAAAAATACTGATTAAAACTTAATAAGATGTTTTTCTTCTAACTACCATTTTTACATTTTCATAAACCAACAGATACAATATAAAAAGCTTAACGAAGTCTTCAGCTTTTGTTTCATCCGCTGCTGCCTTCATCATACCTCTTACAATATCTGTTTTTTTCATCTTGTTTGCTCCATTAAAGTATTCAACTTGAAACATTTTCACCCTTTTCTTCAGCTCAACATCTTCTTCGTCTATATCCATAATCTTTATCATTTGTAGACCAAAGATGACAGCAAAATGCTCAGGCGTTGTCTTCAATATCAATTTCTTTGATCTCATTAGCTTGAAGCAATCTGGTTTCACATGGTTCTCATTTTAAAAAAATTTCCCTAATATCTTTTGAACAACCATTGTTGATTTCTTTATTTTAGATGCTTCAAGGTATCCATCGAAGAATGGTTCGAAGAAGCGCCAGAATGGACATGCTAGAATTTCTTTCACGTGTTGTTCTTTATTTTGTATCAGTGTTTTGATCTTTGGTGCCTCTGTATATAAATGTTGTAGAGAGCACCTATATGTATCTGTTACAGAATGAGTAACAGTTAGCACAAATAATTGTTTTTTCCTGTTACCGAATATGTAAACAGTTAGCACAAATAGAAGTAATTAGGATGAAACCTCATAGGGTTCCATCAACACATTTAGTTTCTAAAAATCATCATCATTTGTTGTTTACAACTCATACATAGAACAGTCTGAAACCTATGAAAATAAAAATTGTTACGAAAAACATGCACAGAATAGGCTGAAACCTATTGGGTTTTCAGCCCCAAATTCATGTTCTAAAAAACATTCATTTGTTGGAAACAGACAAGCACAGAATAGGCTGAAACCTATTGGGGTCTCAGCCACAAATTCATGATCTAAAAACACAAAGATTGTTTGCTGCAAATATGTAAAGAATATGATTAAATTTTGTTTTCAGAATATGTAAACAGTTAGCACAAATAGAAGTAATTAGGATGAAACCTCATAGGGTTCCATCAACACATTCAGTTTCTAAAAATCATCATCATTTGTTGTTTACAACTCATACATAGAACATGCTGAAACCTATGAAATACAAATCGTTACAAAAAACATGCACAGAATAAGCTGAAACCTATTGGGGTTTCAGCCCCAAATTCATGTTCTAAAAACACAAATATTGTTTGCTGTAAATCTGTAAAGAATAGTATGAAACATGTTGGTGTTCCATCGAAATACACAGTGAACAATTCATCTAAATAAAAATTTTCTAAACATGTTTGCACAAACATGTTTGAAACAGATCTACGCAGAATTGGCTGAAACCTACGAAACCTAGATGAAAATCCATGAAACCTTATGATTAAACAAGTTTTCTCAATAAAACAGTAGAATATGATTATAATCACAGAATATGATGAAAATTTCAATTTACCTTTCTTTGTTTCTTGTTTTTTAACTAGTGTATTGTTTGTTTTCTTCATATGCTTCTCCTGTTTCTTCACCATTTTTAACGAGTTTTCTCTGTTTTGTTTTTGTTTTTAAACTCTCACAGAATCAATTGCTACTTCACACTCTAATGCTAATTCACAGAATGTTGATTATGAACAATCGTATTAGAATCAGTTGCTACTTCACAGAATGTTGATGATGATTTTATGAAGGGATGATGGAGTTTTTATGAACTTTTCAGCCTTCTTTCTTACCGTTTTCTTTAGCTAAACGGTCTGATTTTGATTAAAGAAAGATTTAATGAGGTAATAATTGCAACTTCATTAACTACAACAGATTTAATGGTGGAGACTGTGGAGAAATGGTGAAGAAGAAGATGGGTTTCAATCGTGAGTTCGTGGGTTCGTGAGAACAGATTTTGTAAAATGGGTTTCGTGAGTTAATGGGCGGGTGGTTGTGTGTGGTTTGTTTTTGGGTTGATTTAAAGAAGGGTAACTTGGACAGATTTTGTAAAATGGGTTTTTGTGTGAATTTTGTTTTGTTGGGCTTAATCCACTTGGATAGTGACACCCTTGGGGTTCTAACTCGTGGGCTGTTTTAATAAAGAAGAAACTTGTTTTAACATGCTCTATGTTATTCTACGAGCTGTTGGATAATCATCGGAAAAAATGAGTCTAGTGTTTACGTATCCCTAGAATATAGCTCTAATGGACAATTAAATATTATGGATGAGTGAAATAGACACTAAAATACATAAATAATTATATTTTTTTTATATATATTTTTTAATTTTATCCTTTTTTTCTCATATTTAAAAACAAACCACAAAAAATTCATAACTCCCAAAATATGTATCCAATTTAAATAGAACTTATATTTTAGAAATGATTTTAAATTATCTACAAAAAAAGATTCACTATTGATAGTAAATTCGAAAGTATTTTTTTTTGAAAAAAATAGCTAGGATGAAACTGGTTGTATCCTGGCTTAAACTAAAATAGAAAACATTATTCAAAAAATAGCTAGGATGGAAATAGTTGCATCATGGCTTAAACTAAAATAGAAAAAAATTATTTGAAAAATAGCTAGGATGAAACTGGATGCATCCTAGCTTAAACTAAGAAAAATAAATTATTCAAAAAATAGTTAAGATGCAACCAATTTTAACATAAAAATAATAAATATCTAATATGCAGGATGAAACCAGATACATCCTGATGAAAATAGGTTTCTTTGTTAGAATAAATAGAATGCAACCAGATACATCGTGAAGAAAAAATATTTTTTTGTCAAAGTATGTAGGATAAAACTGGTTTCATCCAAATTTAGTTCCAAGAAATATAATGCACATATGGTTGTTTGATTTTATTTGAATATGTAAGATGAAACAACCAAAATCTGTTTCACTCTAGATAAATCTTGATTCATTCTAATATAAAGTAGGATGCACTCAGATTTATCCTAGTTTAAATCCTAAATCAATAATTATGGTCGGAGCATGATGAAGGTCGACAACTACTGCTTCTGCAACGCTGTTACCACCAGTTTGTTGTAAGCAGACTCGATGGTGAATGAAATATTTTTTTTGCTAAAGTCTAAAGCACCTTATTTTTATGTCTACAATCTTCTCACCGATTCTAGGTTAGAACAAATTTATTAAACACATGTTGTCCCTTATACTGTACCTTATGCTGTTCCAAGGCAAATGAATGATAACACCATGGATAAAGGCCTACCACGGGCAACTATCTAGTTTGGATTGAACGTGAGTGAGAAAAAAAGTTGAGTGATCATTAAAGAGAGTTCGTATTTAAATACGTTTTAGAATTAAGTACAAAACCATGGAAATATTTTTTATTTCCATATTTCTCATCTAAAATTCTATTATATCTATTGAATTACCTCATGTCCACCATTAATTGTTTAATTCTCTTTCTGTAATTTATTAATCCGTATTTTCAAAGCTTCGAAACAAACCGACGACCGGTATAACAGTAACGCTGCTAGTATTAATCTGTAATTTATTGTTACTTACTTTAGGAACTAAATTGCACGGTTTAGGAATCATGTCAAATTCAGTTTCTCTCTTGTTCTTGAGTATTCGGGAGACATTAAATTTAGACATAAAGATTAGGGTATATTAGTACACTAATTTTTATATTAGATATTTAAAAAGTATCTCCTAAAAATATGAATATTAAAGTAATATCATATTGTTAAAAGTTTATTATATCCAAAAAAAAAAACAAAAAAACTATGAATTATGTAACTAATTAATTGTAATTTCTTTGGTATATATAGATTGATACGATTTAATAGTTGTTTGTTGGCAGATCATATCATCCCGTTTGTTAACTAAAAAATTGTTTTAAATTAGCTAAATTGTTAACTAAAAAATTATTTAAATTAGTTAAATTGGTTAAATATTTTTCATATTTTATAAAAATAGATTATAATACTGCTAGATCTTCGAACAAACTGTTAACAATTATTTTTTTCTTTGGACCAATGTCTTTATGTTAAATTTTAAAAATTTATTTAAAATTGAGTACAGCAAATTAGGCAGTAGCTAACGTCCACACAAAGATTCGTATGTATTCATCTCTGTGTGAAGGCGACCATGGTCGATACGATTGACCCAAATTTGTCTATTTGCTCGAAGACGGGTTGATTTTGGCATGTGTAAACACCTTCGCCTAACTTCCACTTTCTGGTAACTTGGGTCTCACCGGCCAGACCAGACCAGAGATAAAAACACTTTTTTTTCGTCATACACGCCAATGCAAATTGGATTTTGCTCATGGGGACGGCTAGAAGACCTCTGCAACTGTTGATGATCACTCGATCCATATTGGTATGATAAAAGACACCAGGGCAGGCACCCATCTTAGGGCCCATCACAATGAAAGCTATAAAAATTAGGTGTAATTTCAAACAAGGGCACTCTCACACGCATACGTATAGGCATGCGCTGTTGCACACACACACGCGAGAATCAATTTAAATCATACGGTCTTCCATGTACGTAAACATGATGATCTGCTCGTGTGTATCAATCCGATTCATTCAATTCTCCTCTTTATATACGGTGTGTATGTTATGTTTTTGTAGGGCCATGGATCCAAACAAGTTTGTCAACAAAAAGAGAAACAATATTCATCCCCATACCACACAGTCTCTACGTATAGTGAAGAAGAAAACAACCCTCATTTAAACAGATAGATATAGGCATGGTCGGCTCTTTTATTGCTATAGCCCTTTCTCATTATTCTTCTCCCACTACTTCCATCTCTCTCTGAATGACTAAAACTTAATTGCATTGCGAAACCAGCACCCAATGACCCAAAACCATGTCATAAGTAGTGGAATCCTTGTAAAAATGCACATATGTATGCTAGCTAATAAGGTCATAATCAATGGAAGTCCTTATAATTTGTGGGGGAAGGAATACTTGATGGAAGAAAGTTACAGGGTAGAAATAAAAAAGAAAGTGTTTGCTAACGAGAGCCATCCAATTCTTCTTCCAAGTCGAGTTAATGGCGAGACGACACTCCAACCTATCGGAAATGTGCACGTGGATTAATAAATTTTTGGTTGCAAGTCACATTAAGTCCCCATCTTCATCATTCAGGTTTAGTCCCACGAAAATCAAATCCTAGTTGGTTAGGAGTATTATGGGTCAACACCCATAATCCTAGTTTCGTTTCATATTCATCTGAATATACCTTTTTTTTTGGAAAAACTTCATCGGGCTTGTTATGGGTTGAATTCATCTTTTTTCAAAACGTTTCGATTATGACTTGTTATGGATTGATCCATCGCTTTAGTTGAGTCAGACTGATTCGATGCTTGGACTTCAAGATAGCTGTGGAGTAGATCTTTGGATATTCTCTTGCACTAGGCAATAACATGTGCCTTACTTTCGGCATAACTAGTTTAACCCATTCGTTTCATAACGATGTCTTGAAAAGACTTCGACATAAATTGAATTTCCAAAATACCATGGAAAATAAGATCACATTTGCCATTCTGATCTAACATGTTTCATGCTTTAACATATGCCTTGTGATTTAAAATATGCCAAGTGATCTAAAATTTTGCCTCAGTGCATCAAAATTTGTTATGTGAAAGAAATTTTATCCCGCGGCTCAAAATTTATCTTATGATCTAAATTATGCACGATTGCTCAAAGTAGTTGTGCCTTTCATGACCTAATCTAATCATTTATAAATCAGGATAACCATAAATTTGTAACGTGATCCAAAATCTAATTTTATGATTCAAAATATTCGTTTAAAAATCTTAAATTTATCCAGTGACCTAAAATTTAACTGCCACGGAGACCTAAAGTCTCTCCCGCAGTGACCTAAATTCTACATCGTTTCCCATAATGAGTTATTATGCCCCAAAATATGCATTTTAACCTAAAATATACTAATATAGCCCAAAATATGACTGTGATCAAAATTCCTTAGTGAAGTCTACCTCGCTAATAAAAAAATTGTCACGTACGTTGAGATTAGGGCTGTCAATAGATACTTATTACCTGAAACCGAAACCGGATCCAGTGGTTTCGGGTTTAGTTCTAAATCCTAAAATTAGACCCATTAGCAACTTAGGACTCGACGGTTATTACCCGAATGGATCTAAAATCTTAACGAGTCCAATCGGGTATACCCGGTGGGTACCCGTTTACTCCGTTCTTTTATTAATTCTTTTATCAAAATTGAAAGGATTATTCTATGTTTGACTTAGATTTTTTCTCATTTTCCATTTTTCATTTTTTTCTTATATTTAATTTTTATTTAGAACATTAATAAAGAAATAACAATAAATTTGTAAAAGCATAATTTGGATTCAAGAAAAAAAAAGAAGATATCAAAATTATAAGAAAAAAAGTTGATAGTTTTTTAGTATCCAATGGGTACCCGAACCGACGGATACCCAAATTTTTAACGGGTCCGGTTCTGGGTCTACAAATTAAAAAACCGGACACGAAACTATTAGGAACCGGCCTCAACTTTTATAAGTAGGATCCGGATTCGGATCCGGATCCAGTGATATCCATAAGGACCCGGATCCACTAACAGGCCTAGTTGAGATCTATTTTGTGACTTGAAAAATATGAATTCTTTACCATATTTAAAGAATTCAAAGAGATGGTTGAAGGTAAAATTGGGAAGAAGATAAAATGCTTACGCACGGATAAGAATATGAGTACACATCTGATGAATTCTCCAACTACCTTTGACAAAATGATATATGGCTACAGTTGACTCGTACAAACAATCCGCAACAAAATAGAGGAGCGGAGAAGAAAAACATACCTCGAGACATGTTGAAGCATGCTACATGAGAATAACGTGCCTAGTCTTTTTTGAGCCGAGTGTATGACTACTGCAGTGTACGTCATTAACAGGCTACCACATGCAAATTTAGGGTTTCAGTCACCTTTTCATTATCTACTTCAGAGATTTCAGATGTGTATGTTACATTTTCGTGCCAGACTATTTGTGGAATAAGTTTGACAAGAAAGCAATATGATACATCTTTGTGGGGTATGATAGTGAAAAAAAAAGGATGAATTTGTGATACCAAAACGGGTTGATGCCACGCATAAAAAAAAGTGGTATTTGATGAAGCATCATCATAGTGGTCATTCGAGGAGACATTACTTCCTAATACAAGAGAATTGGAACAAAGAGTACAAGTAATTAAGGGGGAGCAAACCCAAGGAGAAGAAGAACTACAGGTTGATGGACCATATTCAACCACACAGGAAGATAACAATGTACATAGTCCACCGAGAGAACATAACACCTGGATGACTGGAGTACATCAAGGAGAAAAGCAAGAAACTCAACCTGGAGAAGAAACTGATCTCAGAAGGTCAAGTAGAGTACAAAATCCCAACTCAAAGTATGCCAGTGCAGCAATAGATGAAGTTATTGACAAGACTATGACTTATGAAGAAGCACCGCTGTTTGAGGGGAAAACGAATTAAGAGGGTAAATTTGGAAAAGTTGGGTGAGCAGGTGATAATTCGTTTAATCCTTAGATATTTGTACTGTTGAAGTACTTTATTTAGATTTGAGAGATCAATTTGTACAATCCCGACCTAAACCAAGAAGTGACCGTTCCAGTCTTGCTTTAGTCACAAAGGATAAGGAGAAGGGTTGGTCTTAGGGAGGGAAACGAGAGAAAGATTGAGGTTAGAGTATCAGACTCCGTAGGATGTAATATGTGTGAATATCTATGCACAATTATCTGTGTGAGAATATTGTATGAATGATCGAGTTGTTTGATTATGTTGTTCTGTGTTAGACTTGTCTGTCTTAGACTTGTCTCTGTGTTTTCAATAAATTGAGGAATCCATTTATATTATAGCTAGTATAACCGTTCGTCTGACTTTCTCTTTGGAAGACAATGTCGATGGTTGAGTAGTGGTGGAGTGGAGAACGTGGAGAAAGTGTTAGTAACTGTTCCCACTTCGACTAAAGTTGACTGGACGATTTCTTAACCACCACTTCTTTACTCAACTGCTGATCAAACTTTCCAGAGTTTTCTCTTTTGTGGATGTGCTGCTGCACCATATTTTGTAGACCGCCAAACCAATACTCTAGTTATTACCCCCCATATTTTGTGACATCTTTGATGTCTCGTGTAATATTTATAATATTAAGTACCACTAATGTTAATTCAGATAAGACTTGCGTAGTCTTTTGACTAAGGACTTGTCTTGCTTGACTAGCCCGATGAGTCTAGCAAGAATAAACGTAAAATAAAATAATATATATATTTATTTTATTTTTGAGGAACAATGTATGTTCAACTTAGTCAATTTTACATTGATATGTTTGTTTTGTAGAAAGAAGTGTATGTTTCCGAGCATAAACATACATATGCAAGTGAGGCTTAGTATGGCATTTGATAAGAAAGTTACGATTTTAGAACTTGTATATGTGAAACAAGCTCATATAGACATGCATTTGGATTTAAAACTAAGAAGCATTAGGTATTGATTTAAATCAGTTTATAAAAAATGGCAACTCCTACACAACACATATAGCTAAAACTATGTTTATAAAAGAATATTCAAAAAAATGGCACCTCCTCTATAATAGATCCACCATCTGTGAGCATGATACAATTTAACATGATAAAAACAAGACAAAAACCTTAAAGATGAAAAATAAACACAAACATACCTTTGTAATTACCTAAAGATGGAGAGGAATAATACTGATTTAAATCAGATCAATGGGTTAATCTCAAATATCCTCAACTTGATTGTTTTCTTTGAGAGACGAAAGGGGAAAATACGCGACGTTTCGTTTCTTTTCTTTATGGCAGCATTGATTTTCAATTAAAAAATCACGTTTTACTCTATCTCTCTTCAATTTTGGTAACTGACGTGGAAACTAGAGTTTTTATAAAAAAATATAACATAACAAAATTTATTATTTTCAATGTTCACAACCACCTACAAGCAAAGCATAAAATTTCTAATTTAATTGGACTAGTTAATATATAAGAAGCAAACACAACACATATAGCTAAAACTATTTTTATAAAGGAATACTTGAAAAACCGGCGCCTCCTCCATAACAGATCCACCATCTGTGAACCATGATACAATTTAACATGATAAAAACAAGACAAAAACCTTAAAGATGAAAAATAAACACAAACACACCTTTGTAATTACCTAAAGATGGAGTGAATTAATAATGATTTAAATCAGATCAATGGATTAACCTAAAATCTCCTCAACTTGATTGTTTTCTTTGAGAGATGAAGGGAAAAAATACGCGACATTTCGTTTTTTTTCTTTATAGCAACATTGATCTTCAATCAAAAAATTACGTTTTACTTTATCTCTTTTCAGTTTTGGTAACTGACGTGGGAACTAGGGTTTTTATAAAAAAATATAACACGTGGATGCCATATCAGACCGGGTGATGTAGGTGTAGTAAACCGGTATCCACAAACAATTTTCGCAGTTTTTTTGATGACCTAAAATGTGCGTCATTTCCTAATATTTTATTGGCGACTTAAAAATTGTTGTGTCCACATAAATAATTGTAAGTGCCCTGTTATCCAAACCCGAAAACATATAGATGAAAATTCGCCCATGTGATCCTAAATTGTTCAATTATCCAAAATCTAATCTATGATGTCACCTTAATTTTTCTATGATTCGCTGAGTAACTCATAATATGGCGCCATTACAACTTAAACCTCTCTTGAAACCTAATTTATGACCCCAAATCTACCTTATCCGATTTTTTCCATTTTCTTCACTGACTCAATATTCGCTTATGACAAACATCTGTTTCATGGCCCAATTTTTTTTATAGTTAATAAGGTTATATAATCCCTAAAATCATTTTTATGGGTATAGAAGACAAGTAATATTTAATACTATTCTAATATCCTAGAATCTAAAAGATACTGTTTAAATATCCTAAACTGGATATTTAACAATTTTTTATTTTTTTTATAAATTTAATTTTATTACAGCTGACCAAAATACCCTTTTGTCTATCCATACCATCAATTATAAGTAAACATAAAGTGGTTTGTGTACGATCTAAACTGAAATGGAGAGGAGGTAACCACGTCATCAAATTACAACCTCAATTTCTTTTTGGGAACATTGTAACATCATTATCCCACTATTTTGAGCGTGATGGTTGATGGATGAATTTCAATATCTTGATTCGCTTTATCTTTATCTCGTACGGTAGACGTATAATTCAATCTAGCTGTGATATCAATCGTTTTGTTCATCTTTTATTAAGTTGTTCTAATTTGGGATTGTTGCCATTAGATGTACAGAAGTATGAGGATTAGTGACCAGAGCATCAACAACAAGGAAGGTATCATCATCTCTATGGAAGTAATTAACTTCTATTTTTCCAAAACAGCTGAACTACTCTCTTTCTCACTTGTAATAAAGGTTGGGTCGACTCAGGAAGCTAAACAAAGCGAAGAAAATCAATTCAGGAAAATTTTATGCTGCTGCTGCTGAAGAAGACGTGAAGAATAAAGAAAAGGCAACGGTTTCTTTAACCCATCAACAACGTTTATCGTTAGGTTCGCAACGTTTATCTTTAGCTGCAACGGTTTCTTCAACCAAACAACGTTTATCTTTAGCTTCGCAACGTTTATCTTCAGCTGCAACAGTTTCTTCAACCAATAAGCAACGTTTATCTTCAGCTGCACCGATTTCTTCAACCAATCAGCAACGTTTATCTTCAGTTTCGCAACGTTTATCTTCAGCTTCATTGCAACAGTTAATTTGTAACTCCAGAAAAATGTTGTAGATTTCCTGTTTTATTATTTTTAGCTTATTTTCTTCTTCTCAAGCACTTTTGAGCCATGTACCGATCTTTTGAGAGTGTTTTGAGCATGATGATACTAGTTTAATACTAGTATAAACATGGATGAAAACAAATTCAAGTTAGGATGCAACCAGATTCATCATTGCTATTTTAGAATATTTGTTTCAATTTTATTTTAAACCAGAATGCAACCAGTTTCATCCTAGCTATTAGTCGAATATTTTTATTTTCTTAGTTTAAATCAGGATGCATCCAGTTTCATCCAAGCTATTTTTTGAATAACTTTTTCTATTTTATTTTAATTCAGGATGCAACCAGTTTCATCCTAGCTATTTTCTTTCGAAAAAAAACTTTTGAATTTACTATCAACAATGGATCTTGTTTTGTAGATAATTTAAAATCCTTTCCAAAAAATGAGTTTTATTAAAATCGGATATATATTTTGAAAGTTATGAATGTTTTTATGATTTTTTTTTAAATTGGAGAGAGAAAGGATAAAAAAGAAAAAATAAATAAAGATGAGGAACATAATTATCTTGTTTTTTTGTGTCCATTTCACCCATTTCTTATTTTACATGTCCTCTAGAACCTTGTTTGTTGTCCCAACCATTCTTGTTAGTTCATAACTTAGAAAATTTTAGACAATAGATCCATTTTTCCAATTTTTTACTCTTTACTTAAATTATACTCCGATAATGTAAGATTTGTCCGATAATCCAAAATCTACATCGTGCCAAAATCTATCGTTGCAACCCAAAATTTGCCATATGGATCAAAATCGTTTTTGGATCTCAAATATGTCAGACACAAAAATCAGTACCATGCCCAAAATCTAATGCATATTGTCTGGACGGACAGATGGTCACAATAAATTGGGAGGCTTTAATATGCTTCTCAAAATTCAAATGGATGTCTGTTTTCTAAGAGTTAAATAAAGTTTTGAAAGAATTTAGTTATTAACAATTAAACCAATTCTTAGATAAAGGAGCTATATTGCATATCTTTTACTATTTTGAGAAGCTTTGTGCTAACACAGATATCTGATTCGAATAAAACAGTTAGTATTTAGGTCCAAATACAATGGTTATTGATACTTTTATGCTATTTCGAATCAACAAAGTGAGACCATACTATCCGATGTATCTTGAGTTGTCGTCCCTTGGTTGAGTGTGCATGCTCTCAGTGTTTTCCTGTTTCTTTCTTCTTTTTTTGCCTCTTAAGTTGTCAACCCACTGTAAGGTGAAAGTTATATATTCAACCAAGCAGCTAATTGTCAACCTTATTGCAGACCATTAGAATCAACTTCAAAAGTGATTCCAATGTCCAGACATACCAATCTTGCGAAATCATTGTGCCCATGCATATGCAAGTCATGATAGATATACGTAAGAAGATATTTCAAAAAAATAAAAAATATTTCATAAGAAATGATATACTAACAAAAATTGAGGATTTTTTGTAGCATTGACTAGTGCGGGCAATCAACTTTGCGTAAAAATATATTTCGCAAGAAATCGAGCAATAAGCTTTGGTTTTGCACTCATTTTTGATATCCTCGAAGACCAACTTTCCTTCCTCCTTCTTGCTTCTACTTGTGTTTCGAAACTCTCGGTCTCAAAGTTTTATTTTTCACTCTATTCTCTGCATATCCCGGTGTCCCCGGGGCATAAACGACGTTGATTATTATTGACTAAATTAAAGCGACGAAATGGGTATAATCATGATTTCTTATTACTAGTAAAAATTATTACAAGTAGTATAAAAAGTGAAGCAAAAAAGCTCACACACACACACTTTAACCAAGATTTTACAGGAATTTAAGATAATTGCTGTTTGTTTTGAGACCAGTCAACGAGTATCTCGTAAACTGTTCATTCAAGAGTAAACAAAAATCACGCTTGAAACCTAAAAAGATTATATAAACTTATCTTTAGAATGATGCAAAATCTTAACACACTTGGTTTGATTGTTCCCATTAACGCATTAACCATGAGAATTTGTCTCCCCTGCTGAACTACCAAATACACTGCATTGTATTACCTTTTCCTTGACAACATAATAATACACTGCAGGTCAAACTATGGTTTGATATTTGATACTCTAATGCTGAGCACATGGTCAACCACTAGGGAATTTATTGCATATGTATATAATAGTAGTTGCCTATTTCATTACCATATAGTCATAGACCTCTCAAGGGTTAGGGTGGCGGGTCAATGGATACATACAGTACGTGATAAAAGTTAAATCCTACCCTCAGGGTTACGGTTCCACTCTAATGAGAGATTTATAGATAGTCAAGCCTCCCCTTTTAAGCTCCCCATATCTTTTAGTGATAAATTGGTGTAAAATCTAAATATTATATTCTTTTCGTTACAAGAAAAATGATATTTTTATTTTTTTAATTTAATTTATTTTAGATAAAATATAAAATAAAAAT
Source organism: Papaver californicum (assembly GCA_023531435.1). Taxonomy (NCBI): domain Eukaryota; kingdom Viridiplantae; phylum Streptophyta; class Magnoliopsida; order Ranunculales; family Papaveraceae; genus Papaver; species Papaver californicum. The sequence continues at coordinate 2,970,394 of JAJJMC010031210.1, read as the reverse complement.
ATTATTTTTTTGGGATGAAAATGATATTATATTTTTCTTTGCTAGTTAAAAAGAAATTTATATTGATCAGTTCAAAATACCAGTAGGTATTGATTATCAAGCTAGGATGTAAATAAGTTTTATTTGTAAACAAGAGTTTGATTTTATTTGAGACCAACTAATTAGGTGTTTAAAAAGCCTAGATTTTCTGACCCATTGATATAATAAAAATTAATAACTATATATAAAAAAAAATATCACATCACATGAGATCAATATTATTTTTATTTCTTAAAAATAAATAAATTATCATTTCATTTTCTAAATTTATAGGTTTAGACTTTAGATTGTGCGGTCTTTTTGGATGGCGATTGCTCTTGTAGGTCATCTAGCCACTCCTCCAGATCTTAAGTGGCTCTGGTGAGGCTGACGAGTTAGGGTCAGGACCAAGCAAGTTTTATATGATAGTGCATTGATCAAATTATTATACATGGAATGGACATGGTTGATTAAGTTTTGATTTTAGACCCACCTACTACAGCATGCTTACTGGTCCCAATTAATCGGAATGAATTACCCTAATTAGTGTGTATTTTTATCATCGTCTCGTGAGAGTAAAAAAGTAAAAAAGAAGTCAAAAGTAGCCATATCTTGAGAAATTGATGAGATGGATGGTAGCACACGTGCGTTGGTTCTACGGCGTTCTTTGTTGTCTAGCGCACGTGCTTACCTGACATGTTAAAGTAGACAAGTTTTTGAACAATTGGACAAAGAGAAGGAGATGGGAGTAAAATAGTGTCTCGCCCCTTCATTAATATACCTTATAATATTTCAACCCCTTGGGAATTTGAAAAAATAGATTTTTCACTCATTCATGAACTTTATAATTGATACTCACTCTATTTATTAATTTTTTACCTAAAAATAACCAAATTAACATAAAAAATGAAAGTATAGATTTTTCTGAGATAAAAGAAATATTTTATTATAAAAAACGACCACTTAGATATGTTTGTCATTTTGTATCGGTTATTTAATTTCTATATCAATAACAAAACTTAAGCGAAAACTTATCAATCGGTGAAAGAACTTGATGTACATTGTTCTTTAATAAAATATTTGTGTATTTAATTATCCATTATGTAATTATCTACTAGTTTAAAAATTTCAACCATTCGTTAAAAACTTAGACTAATTTCCAAACCGACCATGATACTGATTTTTATTGTTAAAAATACTTATCATAGGCAGATACCACTGTAGCACAACAGTAAAGTTATTGGTTGATGATACCAACGATTTAAATTCCAAATTTATCAGCACTAAATTTTTTATTGTTCGAATGTTTTACTGATAAAAAAAACCCAGCATATCATAGATTGTGTCGTGGATAAAATATTTTTGCCAACAAGGTATAATTTTGATAAACTCTCTTGGCAAGGAGTTACCTACAAATCATACAACAAAAGTATAATTCCCAGGGGGGAGAAGTACAAAGAACAATTGATAGTTGGATATAACAACCAGTATAGACATCAGAAGTACCTCATCCAAACGTACAAATTCCAATAATCTAATCCAATCCAATGCATCTTATTTTATTTATACTGCACAAACAAGACAACCCTCCAAAAAAGAAAAACAACTCTCTTTCACTCATTCATTCATTTCTTATTGGACTTAAAACGAAAAGCTTTCAACATCCCACGATCCCCCCAACAGCCTACTCTTCAAACTCTTTCCTTTTATCTTTATCCCTCTCCCTCCTGCAACTCATCTTCACACTTCAATTATTTTCTCACTTTGTCTCCCCCCTAATTCCCCACTGCTCTCACCCACTCTTTTCTATACCTACATACATAACACACCCATCTCTCATTCAATCCCAAATCTAGTAGCTAGAAAATTCTCAGTTCTATCAGCTTATTCTTCTCAAAGGTTTGATTATCTTCGCGTTGGCATGGCACAAACATGGTTAATTAAGGTGAAAGCCAAACTATCGAATCGTATAGATGCAACTAAAACGAATACATCGCCGACAAATGGAAATAATAATAAGATGATGACAATGATGTTGGCAAGGAAGAAATCTCATCATATTGGTGTTTTAGCATTTGAAATTGCAAGCTTAATGTCTAAACTACTTCAACTTTGGCAATCTCTTTCTGATAAGAATATATATCGACTTCGACATGATTCTATTTCTATCGAAGGCGTTCGCAAAATCGTCTCGAACGATGAAGCATTTCTTCTAGGCTTGGCTTGTGCTGAAGTAGTAGAAAGCTTAAGAGTTATATCTAAGGCAGTGTCTATGTTTGGTAAAAGATGTGATGATACGAGTCTTCGGAATTTTGATAATTTATTCGATGAATTTGCTAATACGGGCCGAGATCCTCATTCTTGGGTATTAAGTTCGAAAGAAATGGAAGCGAAACAGAAGAAGATTGATCGGTATATTTCGTCAACTGCAAGTTTGTATAGAGAAATGGATGAACTTACAGAGATTGAACATGTATTTAAAAAAGTGTTACAATGTAGTGATCATGAAAGTTTGATCAAAGAGAAGAAAATTAGTGATATTCAACAAAAACTTTTTTGGTTAAAACAAGAAGTAAAACATCTCAAAGAGAGTTCATTATGGAACAAAAGTTTTGATAGTATTACTAGTATACTAGCAAGATCAACTTTCACTTGTTTAGCAAGAATTAAACTTGTTTTCGGTATCAGTACTCAAGGGTCTCATCCGTCTATTAACAGCGACTATTCCCTACCGCGGAGTTCATCCGTATCGGCTACCGTCTATCCCTCTAGTCCTATGTTCGCCGGTGAAGTAGATGTCGATCATGTCGATGATGAGAAGGAAGCAGAAGAGATGAAGCTAGGATTTTTCGAAACGAATTTGAAACTACTGAAAGCTCCACCGAGTACATTAGGAGCTGCAGCATTAGCTTTACACTATTCAAATTTGATAATAGTCATAGAGAAAATGATTAGATCACCTCAATTAGTAGGTATTGATGCAAGAGATGATTTATATGGGATGTTACCAACTAGTATAAGGGTTTCGTTAAGGGATAGATTGAAAGGAGTTGGATTTTCGGCAAGTGATCCGAGTCTTGCAACGGAATGGAGAGATGCATTAGGGAGAATATTAAGTTGGTTAGCACCATTAGCCCATAATATGATTAAATGGCAAAGTGAAAGAAGCTTTGAACAACAAAATTTGATTCATAAGAATAATGTTCTTCTTTTACAAACGTTATTTTTCGCGAATCAAGCGAAGGCCGAAGCTGCGATTACTGAACTTCTTGTGGGATTAAATTACATTTGGAGATTTGAAAGGGAGATGAATGCGAAAGCTTTGTTTCAGCAGTGTGCAGCAAACAATATCCCTATCAATAATGGTTTCTTGAACAATTATCAGCAGAAAAGTTCTTGCTGAGAGAAATTACAAATTTTTTTCTTACATTTGATGATAGACAATATTTTTTCTTTTCTTGTTATAGTGATGATCTTGATCAATTAAGTTCTTGTATTTGGTTTTAGTAATTAGATTTTGAGCTGATTTGGTTGAGATTGAATATGGGGTTTTCTTTTGGCGTTAATAATCAAAGATTATTGTATATATATCAATAATAAATTAATAAAGAGTTTATAATTCCATAGTCATTTTTTATTTTTACTTTATTTTTGATGAAATATTTTCAATTAAGTTTTTATTTGTTTAGTGAACTACTACTATAGCATGTAAAAGAGTAGTATTGCATTTTTTTATCCTAGCTAGGCGAGAAAACATTGTTTTAACAAGTTCATAACACATTTTACTTGAGCGGATACTATTTTTTTTTTTATGAGCGTAGGTGTGCAGGCTTAAAGAACCTGATTAATTTCTCGGCAGGTTAAGACTATAAAAGTTTTACTTTATATATACTGGTTTAAAATATTTATACTTAGAATAGTCACCGGGAACGGGAAGGATTAAATCTTCAACATCTGAGTATCAAATCAAGGATTTAATTTTATCGATCAAAATAAATAAATTATTTTCACGAAATAAAAAAAAAATTATTATCTTTTATCTTAATACTTTTTTTATATTTTAAATTTTTTTAAGATTAAAATAAAAAAATGATAATAGTTTTTATAATGGGAGGAAGATAATATTAAAATCACTAGACCATCTTCATCATGGTTAAAATATGAACGTTTAACTGCCATGACCCTAACAAGCTAGACATTTTCTAGTTAAACTTCAAAATGATACTCCATAATCCAACAATTGTTCACTTTCACCTTTCATCTTGGTTGCAACGCCATATGAACTATTAAGGGAACCAACAAATTGCAGGATTTCTGTTTTCATAATCTCATCCAACATTGTGGTCTTGAAAGGGTTCAAATTTCTTTCTCTACTATAAAATACTAAAACAGAAGCAAACAGAAAGAGATTAGTAAATAATTTTGTCTAGCAAATTAAAAAAAGGGAAGGGAGACAAAAATATTTTTGACAGATATAAGCAAATCACATCTGATCTGTGCATGCATGTGCCATACAATTTGGTATTTGTAAAGGGTAACATAAATCTGAATTCTTAATAATTAGGTTTACACATATTTGACAGCTTGTGTTTAATATGATGATTAGCCTCTTAATTTAATAATTATTCCTTTAAGATGTTCTAGTTTCTAATTACTTGGATTCATAATTCTTGTCACTTCTTCTGCTTCTTGTTTGTTTGCATCACTTTGTCTTTGGAATCCAATGAGTAAAAAGTTCATCTTTGAATCAAACTAAAAGAAAATCAGTTTTTTTTCTTAAATAAACAGAATTTGACAACAACACTCCATATACTTACTAACCACAGCACATGCCATAAGAAATATAAGTTATCTGATTTGAATCGAATTTTTCTTTTCTTGCTGAATATATGGAAAGTCCATTGAGCATACCTCTTTTATTTTAATTAATTTATTTGTTTACTTATTTTGGCATTTTTTCTCTTCTCGTTGATTTATTAACGATGCAAAAATTTGATATAAGATTATGGACAGATAAGTTGATTACATTGTTAACGGTTGACTAGAGATTCAATTTATATAAGCCGTTAAAAATTAGGTAATAGTGGAACAACGATTATATGTGGTCGGTGCCATTGATAGCTTCTTCATCGATTAAAGCTAGGTGTAGGTTCATATACATGTACCTGCAGGCTGCAGCTATTTGTATTTGGGAGTAAATCTTAGTGTATCTTTTAATTGTTCTCGATTACATGAAAATACTAGAAGGCCGACATTGGGATCTTGGAAGTGAACCATAATTTTCTTCCTCGAGATCTAAGCCTTTTGAATGTTTATTGGGGCTGGAATTGCTGTCGAGATCTTAAAACAAGTTTCAAAATTTTAATTTTGCACCTATCGATTACCTGCAAGCTGTATCGTTTTCCCACTCCTCTCCTCGAGCTGTTTTTAGCTGATTTGCGTGTGTAAGCATTGAAACACGGCCGTGTCTGAAGGCCCCTAGACCGTAAGTTCACAATGGACTATATAACCATGGACCACGGTGCATCACTTACTTCATTTTATAAGTTCATTTTGACTTCAATTAAAGAGAACGGGTTTAGCTGCAGGGAGAAAGTAACAAAACTAAGGCTGTCAAAGCGGTTTCACCCAAAAAAAAAACAAAAACAAAAAAGTTTATACACCAAGGAGTCAAAACTCTTTCAAAAACCGAGCTGTATTTGATCAGTGATACACAACTTGGGCTTGGGTCAGATTTCGTTTTTTGTTTCCAGAGGGTTTTTAATGTTTGTTACTAGTATTCACTACAGTTGCCAGGTTTCTAGATTGGTCCTGAAGTGACATTTGTTAACCTTAGAAACTCAATGACTGACACGTAATGGAGTCACTAGAAGGTGTCAGAAACACCTTTTAGTGCCACGTACGTTCTTACCAGTCCATCTCTATAGTATTTCGAATTCCTTAGGCATAAAGTGATCCCTCGACATTCAGAATCAGTGCTAATTTCAGCAATCTCTAATTACGTGAAAGAAAAATGCAATCAAGAATAGTTGCATCACTAAAGTCAAAATGGGTCTCATTTGATCCTCTATTGCAACAGAATCGAGCTATAATTTCATCATGGATTCGACCAAATTGTTATTCTACTTCAACCCATCAAACAGCTGATCCTGGTGTTCATGCCGAAGATCCCACGGTACTAGTTCTTCCACCCTCTTCCTTAATTTTGCTGTTTTAACCCAGCCAGCAAAACCAGATGTATAATGTATGACACTATATTTTGTTGTGACAATAGGGAGATGATGCGGATGAGGCTGCAAAGCATGAGGCTGCAAAAGAAAACCAACAACGGGGGCCTGCGAGAAATGACCTTTCAGACTTGAAAGTTGATCCAAATGATGCAATTCAGCCAGGGAAAGGAAGTACTAGGTTGGAAAGTTCAGGAGTCAATTCACCATTAGACCCAATAAAACAACAAATAAGACATTATTGTAACAACTCGAATTCGCAGCAACAAATGCAAACCGAAGGAGAAAAATCATCCCCGTTACCACCATCACTAGATGAAGTGAGTTGTGTTGGTATGGATGGAACCCCATGGCCAGATGATGAAGATAGTGTGGAAGAAAATAAAGAGTATTACAGAAATCATAAGCCCTCCCCTTTGTCAAAAGTAGAGATGTCCGATAGTAGAAAACCTATCACACAAGCTACTGATGGCGGGGCAAGTGAAAGTATGTATACTAGAGAAGGTGATGTTGTTTTGTTTTCTGAAGAACAACTTGATACTGCTGAGGAAGCTTTGTTAAGGGCTAGTATGATTTGGAAAGAATCTGCAATGAGAGATGATCCTGATTCTCCACAAGCTAGAGCTCTTAGAAGAGCTATAGAGGAGCAAAGAGGAAAAAGTTCGCATTCTGTCCGGTACTGAGCGCGATCAATTGTTCCGAGTGTTGATCTCCATTAGTGGGCTTGTACTAATTTGTAGTTTCTTTGCTTTCACTTTCATCTTCTTTGCGTTTGTATCATCCTTATGTTAATTGTTTAGTCCTTGTATTTTGGAGTATACAACTATGGATCAAGTTGATCACATTGTTTGCGTGGTTGTCTGAGATTCAATCACTAACGCCGAGTCCAAAGTTTGTCCATTTTTAGCCATCGGAAATGCCAGCTATTATGGGTAAATTGGGTGGAAAAATCGAAATGCTGAATGTGTTAAACCTATAATATCTACATGTATATTCTAATAATCACAGTATGAACATACAATAATTAAAGTGGAAACAATAAAAAGCAAATTGGGTGGAAAAATCGAAATGCTGAATGTGTTAAACTTATAATATCTACATGTATATTCTAATCACAATATGAACATACAATAATTAAAGTGGAAACAATAAAAGTGATTGATTTTGTATACCTCCTGCCATTGTAATTTGAAAATTTAATCTTTATATATGCTATAATTTCTTAGTTGATATGAACTTTGGTTCCAAACCCTCTTTTTCATTTTTAAATGGTGTATTAAGTTCTGAGAGTAAATTTGATGACCTTAATTTCTCTGATTTTTGCTATCATTTCTTTTTACTAACTCTAGCCATCAAAGAGTAGTTGACATGATAGATATAGAAGGTGGTTTTCTAAAATGGAAGAAAATCATGGAGAGTTACCTTGATCAGTTGTAATTTCCCACTAAATGGATCACATTCTTTTTCCCTCAATTTTAGGTCATATGGAAAAAGTCTAACATTTTCCCATTTGATCCATTTCACGAGAGACTCCATATACGGATCATGGCGACTAATCCTCTTTTAAGAGCAAGAATTTAATCTTCCATGTATCACAATATATTTAGTCTTTCACCACTCATACTTAACTTAATGAGTAAACCATATGTTTACTCTAGGTCAAACTATATTAGTCTTTCACCACTCATACTTAACTTAATGAGTAAACCATATGTTTACTCTAGGTCAAACTATAATGATATTTCTCAACAAGATAACCAAAATAAGTACGTATATAATTCCAAATGAGAAATAATCCAACTAAATGAAAGCTTCATAAAAAAATAAAATAAAATAAATAAAGAATGTACTACATAATGGGACCAAGTCCCATCCTTACTACATGATCCTTGAATCCTTTGACATGCATACCTTTAGTCAAGGGATCGGCTATTATCAATTCAGTGCTAATGTGTTCAACGATCACTTTCTTTTCCTGCACACGTTCTTTTACGGCTAGATACTTTATGTCGATATTTACTTCGACTTCCACTCTTATTATTCTTAGCCATGAAGACAGCAGCTGAATTGTCATAATACATTCTTATTGGTCGGCTAATAGAGTCAACAACTCTTAGCCCATATGCGAAGCCTTTCCGCCATACACCATGTGAGGTAGCCTCAAAACAAGAAACGAACTTAGCCTACCACTTCAAGAATATTTGTTCGTCTATACATAAGCATGTAATCCTTAGTACCCTTAAGGTACCTCAACACTTTCTTCGCATCCTTCCAGTTATCGATTCCTGGGTTACTCTGATATCTTCCTAATACTCCAACGGCATATGAAATGTCGAGTCTAGTACAGACCTGGGCATACATAATGCTACCAACAGCTGAAGCATATGGAACATTTTTCATTTGTTCCCTTTCAATGTCATTCCTGGGGCATTGGTCCAAGCTGAACCGATCACCTTTTACAATGGGTGCTACACTTGGTGGAAGTTGGTCATTATATTTTGGTTAGCGTTCATGTATGGACAACAAATGTCCGTGTATATGATCTCTAATAGGTTTGAACTCCTTTTGGCACCAATTTTGTGTTTGTTAGTTTTCTTTCCCTTAATGCAACCAACACACGTATCAAAATCAGTAAAGTCCAAAGTACCAAGTACCCCATCCTTTACCAATCTCTTAACTCTCTCAATGGAGATATGTCCCAATCTCCGGTGCTACAAAATTGAGGAGTCCTCATTCATAATACATCTTTTTAACCTAGTATTAACATGCATAGAACTGTGAGTGATATCATTTTGCAAATAAGGACGATATAAACCATCAGACAAAATACTATAACCAATAACTTCAGAATTTCTGAGAATACTAAAACCAGAATCCGAAAAAATTAAAGGAAATTCCTATAGGTACAAGTCTTGAAACTGAAATCAAGTTTCTAGTGAAACCTGGTACATAAAATGTCTTTTCTAAATGCAAAATAAAACCACTACTTAAAATTAAACTGCATGTCCCAACAGCTTCCACATGTGAACTCATCTGACAGCTTCCACTACTTTAAAGATCTCCTTAAAGCCATTGATGAGCAGTTTGTAAGTTCTGACAAAGCTCTTGCTAGCACCTTAATTATGAAGTTTTCATCCATGATGCACAATGGGTTTAAGTGATGGTACCACTTTTCCAGAAACAGAGGTAGTATTATTTTAATATTAATCACTAGTAATGTAATTTTTATTGGATTTACGACAATAAAATACGTGAGAAAATAATGTTGAACAAAATTTCCGAAACATGAAATAAATCATTGATTTGCAAATATGAAATAAATCATTGATTTTCAAATAACACACGAAGAAAGAATCATTTGATTATCACGATGTTTTTAACACAATAATTCACTAGTACACCTAAAAAGATAAGTGATGTTAAATATTCTATGGTGAATTTATATCCAGGATAAAATTGTCTAACATAAGTATTGTATAACACTACAATAGTTGCTCATTCATACTAACTCAACATCGAAAACTTATAGAAGCAAATAAACATTCAATGCACAAAGCAAAGCAATACAAGGGGAGAAAAAAGTCAGGATAATAGCTATTTTTGGTATGCTTTGGAATGAAGAAATCAAATTCATTTTATAAAAAAAATTGAGAGGCAGTTGATGGAGAATCAATTCCTTGAATGATGCGCAGTCAAAAAGAAAAAAAACGGGAAAAAATAATCTAAATATTAAGACACATAATGATCCAGCAGGGATTTTTTGGTAAGAAAATTATTCTATGTCATGTCATACACCCCCCATATTATTATTTTTTAAAATTTTTTTAGGAAATAAAGTGCAAAGTAGTTTGACTGAAATATTCGATCTTGGTTAGCATGTGCATAAGCCCAAGGAAAGTCTATCACACACATACAAGCTTGGGCACAAGTAAGTCCAAGCATTAGTTGTCCGTTTATGCGCACCCACTCATATTGATAACTAAGATTCTTATTTATTTGGTGGTGTCCATCTTTAGATTTTCCCAATGTAGGACTAAAATGATATTTTTTTCACTCACTCATGAAAATGAGTAACTATCCATAGAGACCCTTAGGTCCTAAGACCAATCCACACTAAGACAAAAAAGTCTTTTATAAAAACTCGTTTTCTCTAACAATCCCCCAACATGAATGAAATCTCGATAAAAAATCAAAAATCAGAGAACGACAAACACCACTATAGGCAAGATGTGTCCATAAGGTCTTGAACCTTTGATTAGTAAGAAATTACCAGAACTACTTGATGGACCGTGAACGTGATGTCTTGAACTGCCATCTTTTTGGTGTAGTTCATCAATAACTTCCACGTGTGATATCTCTCTAGTTGTTTTCAAGTTCATTTCATTGTGGCCATTTTGGCCCTGGACATATCCCGTTTCTAAGAATGTTTAGAGAATCAGCTCAACTCTCATAGGAAGCGACCCACTTCCTTATTCAGATAGGTTAGTTCCATCGAGGGTGTTTACTCTTACACCCCACTTCAATCTTAAATTGAAACTATAAAACTCATAAGACTTATTTTAAAAGTTATCCCGCACATCAGTCACACTATCACGTCTATGTCATAGGGAAGGGACGGAGAATGTAATTCTCTGATAATGTTTACCTTTACCCACCACAAATTAGTTGTCTCATTCAAAACCTTGATCTTAAGATCTCTAGTCAGCAAGGTTGAGTATCCTTCATGGAAAGTTTATTTAATGAGCTTGATCCTCATCATTCTCGACGCATTACTAACTATCTTTTTGGAAAAACCTTTGTCGAAGGGTCCGCTCTCCTTAGACCTCACAAAATCAATGGAAATAACGCCAATCGATATTAGTTGTTTCAGGGTATTATGTCTTCTACGAATGTGTATTGACTTCCCACTATAATCGTTTTGCAGCTTGATTATCACAACGTATAAATATAGCTGACATAAGCCTATGTCATAGATGAATGTATTCCGAAAAGTATCTTAGCCATGCATCTTTCTCTCCTGCTTTATCTAACGCAATAAACTCCGATTCCATAGTGGATCGAGCTATGCATGCCTGTTTGAAATTCTTCCATGAAACAGACTCACCTACTAGAGTGAAAACATATCCACTCGTAGACTTAGACTCCTCTGAGTCTGATATCCAGTTTGCATCACAAAATACCTCAAGAATAGCAGGTTACCTCTTATAATTTAAACAAAAGGTCAAAGTGTGCTTCAAGTACCTTAACACTCTAATAAGTGCATCCCAATGTTCCTTCCCTGGATTACAAGTGTACCTACTCAACCTACTTACATCATAAGCAATGTTTGGTCTCGTATAGTTCATTAAATACATCAGATTTCCTACTACAAGTGAGTATTCAAGTTGTGAAACTCCATTGCCCTTTTCTTTTTGAGTCTACAAAAAGGATCATACGGAGTACAAGCAGGTTTACAATTAAAGTGATTATATTTACTAAGCACGGATTCAACATAATGAGATTGACTAAGACTATATCCATTAGAATTTCTTCTAATCTTCATCCCTAAGATCACATCAGCTGGGCCTAAGTCTTTCATGTAAAAGTTCTCATTCAGCATGTTCTTAATGGAATTAATTACATCCATTATACCAAGTATAAGCATGTCATCAACATACAGGCATACAATCACACATGCATCTTCATAAGTTTAGTATAAACACACTTGTCAGAATGGAAGTAATTCTCGTAACCGGTGAGTAAGTATCAAAGAAATCTACACCTTCTTTTTTTTTATAGACTTTAGCTACTAACTTAGCCTTGTATTTTTATACAGTTCCATGTACCTTACGTTTCCTTCTGAAGATACATTTATAAACTATGGCTTTAAACCATGGTGGTAAATTCATAATCTCCCACGTACCGTTCTGTATGATGGAATCAATTTTATTAATGGAAGATTATTTCCACCATGGGGCTTTAGATAAAGTCATGGCTTCTCTATTATTATGTGGATCATAATCATCTAGGCATGTCATGAAGTCAGGCCCCTAAGAGGTTTCAGTTCTAACATTTTTACTTATTACATGCTCAAATTCTACTTCATCTTCCTCTAAAGGTAATGTATGACTGGTCTAAGGGACATCTAATGGATCAAGACATCTCATGCGAGAATCAACTTCCAAAGGAAAAATATTTACAAAAAACACATCATCCCTAGATTCTATAATAGTATTCGCACCAACTTCAGAAATTTCAGAACTTACAACTATAAATCTATATGCATTAGTATGCTCAGGATAATTTTGGGTCACATCTTGGTTCTAAGAGGAGGAATGGCAACCTTAGTAAAACACGCCTACATCTTGAAGTATGCATAAGAAGGTTGTCTAACTTTTCATAACACATATGGAGTTTTATCTGATCCTTTAAAGGGTACTCTACTCAGGATATATGAAAGTGGACAATAAAGAGTACTACAGACATCATAAGCCCTCCCCTTTGTCAAAAGTGGAGGTGTAAGATAATAGAAAACTAATCATGCAAGCTACTGATGGCGGGGCAAGTGAAAGTATGTATACACGAGAAGGTGATGTAGTTATGTTTTCAGAAGAACAACTTGATACTTTATCGCTGATGGCGGGGAAACTTGAAAGTATTCTCAATAAGCTAGGGCTCTTAGAAGAGCTATATATGAGCAAAAAGAAAAAAAATTACGTTCTGTCGGGTACTAAGCGTGATTTGTAGTGTCTTTGCTTTTAGTTTCTTTGCGTTTGTACCATCATCTTTATGTTATTTTTTTAGTCCTTATATTTTGGTTAAACTATGGATCAAGTTGATCACATTATTTACATGGTAGATTGAGATTCAATCACTAACGCCAAGATCTATGCACATACCAAATAACCAAATTTGCCTATTTTGATCCCTTATGGACATGTTAAATGGGGAAATTGGGTAGACGTTTGCCGGTTTGCGTATCGCGACCGAGTTTCTATCGAGCGACCGAGTTTTGTTCGTGTGACCAAAAATTTATCGCTGTTTTTTATCTTAGTCGTTTAATTTTCCATCATCCAAGAGTCCCTATAAATTTATGATTTTGATCATGACTTTTCATTTAATTTTAATCCAACGACTATTTTTTATTTTAACTCACTTCTAACGTAATTCTTAGTTTTAATTATATGTAATTTGATTTCAAAATGGATAAACAAGCTTAATAACTATATTGAATAAACTAAAATTATATTAAAATTCTAATCTTTGTTACATTCAATTAATTTATTATATTACGTTTTTTTACAATATATAAACTAGAGCAGTAAATTTTTTTATAAATATTTCAATAAAAATCTCGACAATCTTTATCTTCGGTTTAGTTTTTTTTTTGACGTACATCCAATGGATACTCTCTTGAAAAGATTTTCCTTGTTTTTGTAAGCAGTATTATGGTTAACTTTCAATTTTCTTTGCCTTTATTTTTATTGTCTGAACTCTTTTTTGTCTTTTAGCTGTAGATTTGACTTGGTTAAAACCAAAGCCAGTGGGATGGGTATATTGGCTAATTTTCCAAATATACCTCCATAGTGGGATTGGCAAACTCAAAAATAGGTTGGCAAATAGGCAAATGGAGGGATTTGTCCATCGCGTCTCAAGTTAAGTCGATCGACTCAACCTGAGCCGCTCGGCACAGGCTAGGTCGAGCAGCTCAGGTTAATTCGACAAATGTCGAATCTCAACGGCTATAAAACAACGACTCTCATTTCTCTCCCTATAAATTCATACAATTTCAACTCCAAAATCATACCTTGTCCACTCAAAAATTCTTCTACTTTCACTTCAATCTTAATTTTTCTATCTCAACTTCTGCTAAAAAAAATTCAAACTTGTAACCCAACTTGATTTTTCTGGAGTCATACTCGAAGATGCTATTAGTAAGATATGTGATAGTTATAAGAAAATAGAGAATGAGAAAAAACAAAGAAATCTTCAAATTTTAGATGTTAACCAAGTCAAATCTGCAGCTATAAGAAAAATAAGAGTTCAAAGCAAGAAAATTGAAGGAATTTTTTTTTTTTAAAGTTAACCGTACTACTGCTCACAAATACCAGGGAAAATTTTCTCAAGAGCGCATCGAATGGAAGATTTGTCAAATGATGATAAACAGGAGGCCAAAGATTTTCAGAGATTTTTACTGAAGTGTTTATATAATTTAAGTTTTTATTACCCTAGTTTATATCTTATAAAAGAGCGTAGTATAATAAACTAACGTAATGGAGATAAGTGTTCTAATATAATTTTAATTAATTTAATCAAATTTAAGCTTGTTTCTTCCTTTTGGAATCAAATTACATTTAATTTAAATTAAGAATTGTACTAGATAATTGATAAAAAAAATTATATTTAATTAGTTGTTGTTAAAATTATATACATACATCTTGTCGTAGCAGACTGAGACGATCGCCCTAGGTTGAGCCGACAACGGCTAGTTCCATACAACGACTATAAAATAGTTCTATAAATTCAGTTATTTTCACTTCCAAAATCACACCTTCTCCACCTTCTCTTACCCTATATGGATCAACTGTATATTAACCCGGCAGAGTTTACCATATATGAAGATTTATCTCTACGTAGAAACTTTGATGTTTGTTATCCGACAAGGGATGCAGAACGACAGTAAAATGGTTTAGTGAGTATGAGTTACTGGAGCAGAATCCTTGAAAACTTCTGCAATGACACCGGTAACCCGAATAACCGTTATGTACACGGGTTGTTTTGTCGATATCAAAATATAAGAATTCATGTGGAAGAATTTATAGCTTTAGTCCGGGCTATCAATCGATATCGAGTAAGGGGTGAAACTGATGCTGAAGTTGTATTGCGGGCTCGAGAAGAATGACGAAGATGGAAAAAGAAAACTTTTGCTTATAAAGCTCATTACACAATCCTGGAGGATTTTTTGATTGCACGTATAGGATGTTAAAAGTAGACATACTCCAGAAAGACGTTGTTATAAATTTTAATTGAATGTGAAATAAAACTGCTAGTTTCTTTTTACAGATTAGTTTTAATTAAATAAATAGTTAATTTCTTAATTTCAGTTTCAATTACAAATACTAAATAAAACATAACTACTGATTTCCATGCAAATTCTTGTCATAATAGCCGCGATCCATCATACTCCCAAATACTTGAGTTGCTATGCAAGTTGAGATCTAGCATCAAATCTAAGGAAATCAGGCATTTTTGAAATACTTGAGTTCCTATTAGGCATTTGTGAAAGAATAAACAATAATGGAAAAATTGGCTTAACAAGTGTTAAGGGCACCCAAAAGAGTCGATAAAGGCACCCTCATTTTGGATAAGGGCACCCAAGAACTTTGCTAAAGGCACCCATGCGGTTAAAGGAACCCACCATCTTTCAAATTCAAATTTAGTTTGGGCGGGAAGCTTTACTCTCTTTAAATAGTCGAGCTGTGAAGATTTGAAAGAGATATTTTTGGATGTTTTGAAAAATTAAGACAAAAAATAAATTCTTACAATCTTTTGCAAGAGTTTTACACCATTTGAAGACTCAATATAGGGAAGAAAATCTTTCACGCGTGAAATATTTGTTCACGTTAAAGAAAAACTAAAGAGAGAAGATATTGATTTAATGCAAAGAAAATATTCTCTGGGATATTATTTTGAGAGGAAGATCGAAGTTATTCTCAGGTCAAGAAACAACGTGAGATGTTAAAGAAACAAAATCCACTGCCGGATCGATCTCATGAAAGCAAAAAATTATTCGAAGATTAAAGAAGATATGTGCAAATTAAATGGAAGATTTGATCGAGTTATTTGTGTGCTACTATAAATATAAGAGTACAAAAGAATTGGTAGGGGGGGGGGGGGGTCTGGAGAGGCCAGAGATCGAAATCAAGAAATCCAAAAAAATCTGCTCGTGATCATGATGAAGAAGATGAAGATTCCGTTGCCATAGGGTTGAAGCTTCCGTGACCAAAAGTTTGAAGATTCCGTTGCTAAAGCTTTTAACTTTGCAACGTTTAACTTCAATTGCAACGTTTAGCTTCAGCAAACAGTTATCCCTCTGTAACAGAAAGTCTGTAACATTTATAAATGTTGCAAACTCATCTGATTCAAATCCAATATAGCGCCTGGGTACATAAGAAATGTATCGAATCGATTCTTTTATGGAATTCAAAGGATGTTTCATCATTTTCACTCTTTTTCATTATTTTCAAACACTTTGAGCCATGTACCAAACTTTTGAGGGTGTTTTGAGCAAGATGAGATAAACCCCATATGCTGAGGTGACGGAGGAAGCCATTGTTTCAATAAAAATGGTATATTTCTATTTTAATTAATTTTTACAATTTCTTTTATGATTATTTGCCTTGATTAATAATTGATTTAATGATTTTTGTTAAGCAATTGTGATTTCGTTAGATGGTACATGCTTTGGCCTAGGTTTTATATGTTCCATGCTTTTGTTATACAATTGTTATATTGAAAATCTACTTATTGCAATATTTTAAAATCAAATTAAATGTAAGATTTGCATGAATATTAATTAGTTTGAATCACTTTAATTGGTTACTGGTGAAATCCATAAACTCAGTATTTGTTAATATTATTTTCATATTTTCTGTATATTTTTAGTTTAAAATTAATTTATTAAATCTAAATTCAATCTTCATAAGTTCGAGCCAACGATACTTTATATATCACTATTTACAAAATCATCAATTTTTGGCGCCGTCGACGCAGACTTGTTTTTAGAATTGTTTTTAGAATTGTTTTTAGATTTTTTTTAGGTTAATTAGTTTAGTTAGATTTTTATTTTATTTTTTATTTTTATTTTACGTTTTTGGGTATTTTCTTTGTATTACAGGTTTTAGATCAAAAAGAAATTGGAGTTAAAGATTATATTGATTGATTAAAGACTTGGAGTCAAAGACAAATCGAAAAGAACGGAAAAAGTCTGGTTATATTGATTGATTAAAGTCTGCTACGGGAGGTAAGACTCGATCAACCCACGAATCCCCTGTCAGTGGGTTTTCTGTATTCCTTCGTAATGCATATATGTTGAGGACTTGAATACGAATTTATTTTCTAGTAAAGGGAAAGGACTGTCCATATAAGAACTTTTTTTTGTTGTTGCTGCTGCTGAAGATCACGAAGAACAGAGGTTACGACAACGGTTTCTTCAACATCTTAGCCACGGTTTCTTCAACCATTTGCAACGGATATCTTCGTCTTTGCAACGTTTATCTCCAGCTGCAATGGTTTCTTCAACACATTTACAACGAATATCTTAGCATCTGCAACGTTTATATTCAAGTTGTATTGCAACAGTTACTCTGTAACGTCCATAAAACGTTGCATATTTCATGTTACATTATTTAGCTTCTTTTCATCTTTCAAGCATTTTTTGAGCTATGTACCAATCTTTTGAGGGTTTTTTGAGCAAGATGAGCTAAACCCCATCACCGAGGCAAGGAGAATGCCATTTTCCCATGATTATTTGGTAACTTTTAATAATTCTTTTATGAATTTTGCATTTATGTTTAATTAAAATTATGATTTTTCTTAATTGATTGTGATTTTATTTGATGGTTTATGCTGGGACCTAGAGCTTTTGATGAGCCATGCTTGTGATTTACAATTGAAAATTTAAAAAGCTACCTTTGGAAAAAATTAGAGTCACTTATTTGAGTTAGAATTGTATATAATTATTATTTTTGGAACCAATTAAAAGTGGTTAACGGTGAAATTCATAACCTCAGTATTTGTGAATATTATTTTCATATTTTGTGTATATTTTTAGTTTAAAATTAGTTTATTAACGCGGACTTGTTTTTAGATTTTGTTTAGGTTAGTTAGTTTAATTAGATTTTTATTTGTTCTATTTTACGTTTTTGAGTATTTTTCTTTGTATTACAGGTTCATAAGTTCAAAAAGAAATTGGAGTCAAAGATTGAGTGATTAAAGACTTAGAGTCAAAGACAAATCGAAAAGAACGAGAAAAAACAAACAAGATTTTTTTTTTATTTTATTTTTTAGTTAATTTTTTAAAATATTTTTCTTAGGGTTTTTATTTTTCTTCTTAGAAAATTGTATTATGAAATTTTTATTATTTTTGTAATTATTTCAGGTATTTTTTTGTTTTTTTTTATTTTTGGACTTTGGACGTTGGACTTTGGACTTTTGAGTTTTATTATTATTTTTTAAACCATACAAAAGGGTAATTTAAATATAAACTGCAACAGGGAAGGACGACAATTACGATATTGTCTCGGCCCCTCGGGTTCGTACACTGACACAGGAGTTGGTGGCCCGAGTCGACTCCAACGGTTCATCGCCCGTCTGGTACGGGAGGTAAGACTCGATCTATCCACGAATCCCCTGTCAGTAGGTTTATTGTATTCTTTTGTATGCATATATGTTGAGGAACAGAATATGGATTTAGTTTCTAGTAAAGGGCAAGGAATGACCATATAAGATAAGGACTCGGATTTCATCACCGTTTTCTTCTTTCCCGCCTTAGGAACACGTTACCTAACGCGAACATAAGCCTAAAATTTGACTAGAAAGAGACCTATATGCTAACGAGCTTATTGGAAAGTCATTCAAAAGGACTGTATTGGTTACTTTGTTACCCCAACTTAAAGTTCAGGAAGATTATTCTCAGTTGATTAGAGCCTCCTTGTAAGCCAATGAAAAGTTGCCAAAGAGGCAGGGTTATCAAAGCTCATTAGAGCTTATCCTGCTTCTATTCGACTTAATCTAATTCAGATCGTTCTGAGAGATTCGCTAAAACTGTAACTAGTTTCCTGTTGGAAGAATAAAAGATGGTCTTGAAACAATCTAAGTGGAGCCATCATGCTTTTTGTTTGCTAGATTCAATAGGTTTGATTTGGTTGAGTCGGCCTTGCTTGTGTATGTTTAGAACCCCTTCCGATAGGATTTATTTTTAGATTTTATTGTTGTAAATATATTAGGAAGTTTTAGTTAGAAAATGTCGAACTGGAATTATGACGACCAATACAATGAATATCCGACTGAATTTCAAAATAGACATTATCCGTACTATCAACATGGTGTGGATATTAGTCGGGACCACCATCAACCTTTTGAAGGTTATTGCTCATACCAAGGTGATCCCAATTACTATTCATACATACACCCGTCTTAGAAAACTTGAAAATGAGCAAAATTCGAGTTCTTTGTCTTGGAGGGATGCCCTAAAGCATGTGCAATCTAGTACTTATAATGAACCTATTATGCCTCTAGAAGAATCACATGAGCAGTTATGACCTAGCAATCTTTATGATCTAGTTGTTTCTATAGAGAATTCCGTCAAGGAGTTGACTAAGGATACAAAACAGATGACTGAGGATACAAGAAGAATCATAAAGCAGATGACTGAGGATAGAAATAGGTTCGTATTAAGTGTGAATGAAAGTTTTACAAAGAATAATATTGTTCAAAATGATCTTAATTTCCAATATAGTGATACCCTTGATAATTATTTACCTAGTCAAGAGGACGCGGATAGAATTGGTATCACTACTTATTTAGACGAGGTTCAAACATCTTCATTTGAAGTAATGTTATGATTTACGTAATGTTTGATTTAAATGAATTCTCCTTGTGTATGTGTTATGTTGTAGTCTACTGTTGATTTTAAATGGCAGGTACTGGAATAAACGTAGATGTTGACATTTTGTCGTTAATTCAGAATGGCTAGAGATAGTTGTTGCTATGGAACTCATACTATCCATATTTTTTAAGTTACTGCTAAGTTAGAGATAGTTACTGCGACGATAAGCAGTTCATACTATCTAATGTAAGAGTTGATTGCTACCTTAAACAAGTGGTTCATATCAACTGGCAAGAGATAATTGCTACTAATAAGGGTAGTTCATATTATCTATTTGACGAACTACGGTCGTGCTTGATCCCTTCGAGCTACGGAGAGGGTACGTAGGCAGCCGCTATGCGGTCCAACACAAACGCCGGAGGTTGTTTATATCGTCGGGAAAGAGTTGGTTACTGCTAAGCAGTTCATACCAGCTATTCGGAGATGATTGCAATCTTAACAATTCATATCTTTGGTAAAAGGGGTAGTTGCGGTTAGTCTACTGACTGTTCATACTACCTGAGAGATGATTATAACCATTTCGGGGTTGTTTATATCATCTAATGAGAAATGAAGAAGAGAATCCATACTTTTAGTGAGCCTTAGAGATGGTTGTTTCCTTTTAAGGAAACTCATACCATATAAGAAGGATGGTTGCTGCCGATAGGGGTAGTTCGTATCATCGATGTAGAGATGATTACTAACTCTATAGAGTAGTTCATATTATCTGGGAAAGGCTGCTTATCAGTTTTGGACCGACTGTGAGTTACTAGGCCACAATTGGCACCTCCACCAAAGGTGGATGAACCGTATGGGAAGGAAAGATTGTCAGGCCTTAATTGGCACCCCACCACCTCGGTGGCTACCCGGAAGACTGTTTCGGAAACAGTAGCCTGACACTGGGACTGATCATCGCCCACCGTTTAAAACAGTGTGCGTTGTTGAGGCTGGCTAGCACCCCACCACCTCTGTGGCTACCCGGAAGACTGTTTTAGGAACGGTTGCCGATATCTGACTACCCTGACAATGCGATGACCCTTAAAACGAGGTTTCTGTTCATCAGAATCTCAGTATCAGAACTTTATGTTCACTTGGAGAGGGTTGTCACCTGTACTAGGTGACTCATATTATTTGGTTGGTTATATAAATATCAACGATGACATCTAAAACTGTGAAGCAGTTTGACAGATTTGATGGTCTTGGAAATGAATATTGTGGTTGTCTGCATATAAAGCAGTTGGAAAAAAATTGACCAATAAACATTTGCTTGGTAAAAATTGAATTGGTCCGATAAATTTGAAAGCCCGGTTTCTCGAATGGCGTATTGGGAAGTTTGAGATGGCCAAGCAGACCGAAACCCGACCATTTGGAAGCGAAATCTTTTTCGGTCCGTTACAATTTGGTATCAGAGCAGTTCCGGTTCATTCGGGACTGTGAGTTTTGGACTCATCAGTTACTGTGCAATGCGACTACAGGTAACCCTTCTTACTTCTAAGTTTATTTTGAACTTTAGGGAACATTTGTAGGTACTTAATCCAAGTTTGGCATGGAATTTATAGTTAAGGTACATGAATATAACTAAAGAAATAATTGTCACTGAATATTACAATTCCTTTATAATACTGGTGAAATTATAATGGATAGGATACTATAGAGGAAGCCATGAAATTTATGGATTCAGTAGCCCTCTCAGTTATTATGTATATGTATACTTACTTAGGGACTCTTTTTACATCTTGTTTTATTTGAACTTTGGGGACAAAGTTCTTTTAAGGGGGTAATGATGTAACACCATGAATTTTTTTCGAGTTTAACCAAACCGGTTAGTCAAATTGTTGCACTTGTTTGAAATTAGATCTATTGTTTGAGCTTCTTTAACATTATGATAACTTGGAACCAAAGTATGGGTGCCTAAATAGGCTTAATTGCACTTCTCAACATTATATATACACATGTCAAATGGGGAGGTTGTCAAGGGCAATATGGTCAATTCGGACCAAACAAACAAAAATAAAAAGGGAATAAACATTCATTTTTCTCCCTTGCTCTCTTCTTCCTCTCTCACTTATGGATATTACTTGGAGTTGCTAAGGAAGATGAAAGAAGAACCCTAGCAAATTTGTTGGAGAAATTAGAGGTTTTAAGCTTAAAAATTTGTTATATTTGTTGTTACAAGTCTTGGTGTTGATTTGCATGAAAGGTAAGAGACTTCTTTCTCCTTTTCTAGTCAAATTAAAATTTGGGATAATTTTAATTTGTCGATGTTTGCTTGAATTGAGTTGATATTATTGTAGTTTCTTGTTTTAGAACAATGGGTAGCTAACCAAATACCTCAATTTCATGTTTTTAACTTTGATTTGAGATATTTGGGAATTAGGGTTCATGTTGGAAAATTGGGGATTTTTATTATTATCCATGTTCTTATAAAATTGATGAAATGGGTGTTTTATAATCATAGTGATTTGTTATAATAATGGTTGATTGTAGCAACTCATCTCATTATCAAATCTTGCTTGAAAATCCCGTATGCTTTGTACACCCTAAAATCTCTGTTCTTGTTTTACTGATATCCTTAGATCCAGCCGTTGGAATGTGATGAAATTTTAGTATGTTGTGCTTCGTTAAGTCATAGAGATACGTTCAAAATTTCATAAACATCGGGTCAGATTAACCACTGGAATGATAGTATTATGTATGACTGTGTTTTTCAGGATTAAAATCCTGGAACCTCAGCTGTTCATAGCTTTTCTCTTTCTATGTTTATTGGATAAAGCTGAAATTTTGACCTGATGTTTATATATATGTAGGTAATCTACTGTAAAATTTTCATGAAGTTCTGATCACTTTAGGTACCCCAAAGTGTGGAAGAATCGTGACTGAATTCTGTGTATTGATAGTGAAAGTAGTCATGCTTGAATGTACATAATTCTTGTAAAATTTTCATGAAGTTCTGATCACTTTAGGTACCCCAAAGTGTGGAAGAATCGTGACTGAATTCTGTGTATTGATAGTGAAAGTAGTCATGCTTGAATGTACATAACTCTTTAATGAACCGTTGCATTGTTCTAAGTTTTGAGTATGTTATTCTTATAGATGTAAATAACATTCGGATTACATTTCAGGATGATCAGGTTAGGAGAGGTGGTAGAAACTGTTATAGTACAGAGAACTGTTTCTGTAGGACGTGGCTGAGTTGTTGAGATTGAATGAGGCACTTACACTGCATGCATTTCTCTCATTTTTGGATATGACAAACCCATTTATGTTATTATTAAGGTGTAAAAATTTCAAAACAAATGGATTATGGTAAGTACCCCAAATAGGGGATTTTATGCAGTTGTATCTGTCAGAATTCAGCATCATTGAAGCATATGAAATCAGCCATATCTCATTATCCAACCGTTAATTTTCTTTCAAATTTTTTTGTATGTTGACTTTGTTATAGTTATGAATGTATGGTAAAAATATCACTATGATCTGATCAGTATACCTTGTAAGTTTTATAGGAACAACATATGATGTGAGTATATGTAGTTCTTTGAGGTGCGACATGGTGAACATGGTAGCATGGTAGTAAGAGATAATCAACTCTAAATATTTCTTTCCCAAATTTGTTTATAATTTTATATTAATGAGTAATGCTTAAATGGGTTTGTGAGAGTTTACTCAATCTCTACTCTACAAAGGAATTTAATTGAGTTTATCATTGGTTTGAAAACTAGTTTCGCCTGTTTGGTCCATGTATCACTATATTTTTATCTTGAAAATGGTAAATTTGGATAACTAATTCTCCGTACACGTCTCGGTTCACACATATATCATAAATTATCTTGTGGGGTGAGATACTAACGTATAATTTCTTGTTATAGTTAATTTTACTAACCACTCTTTATGGATCGGGGTGCCATGTATACAAGTATATACATGAAACTTTGATTTAAGATAGTTGAGAATTTAGGGTCCATGTTGTGAAATTGGGTATTTTTATTATAACCCATGTTATTTGCAAATAGATGAGTTGGGTATCTTATAATCATTCATGATTTTTTTAAAGATTGATTTGATTATTGTAATTGTTGTATTTCCTCATGATCAATTCGTGCTTGAATTTGTTGTATCCATGAACCATAGAGTGTACGTTTCTATTATATTTATGTCTTGAATTCTTTTCGTTGGAATGTTATGATTAACGTAATGGATGATTTAAATGAATTCTCCTTTTGTATGTGTTATGTTGTAGTCTACTGTTGATTTTAAGTGGCAGGTACTGGAACAAACATAGATGTTGACATTTTGTCGTTAATTCAGAATGGCTAGGGATAGTTGTTTCTATGGAACTCATACTATCCATATTGTTTAAGTTACTGCTAAGTTAGAGATAGTTACTGCGATGATAAGCAGTTCATACTATCTAATGTAAGAGTTGATTGTTACATTTAACAAGTGGTTCATATCAACTGGCAAGAGATAATTGCTACTAATAAGGGTAGTTCATATTATCTATTTGATGAACTACGGTCCTGCTTGATCCCTTCGAGCTACAAAGAGGGTACGTAGGCAGTCGCTATGCGGTCCAACACAAACGACGAAGGTTGTTTATATCGTCAGGAAAGAGTTGGTTACTGCCAAGCAGTTCATACCAGCTATTCGGAGATGATTGCAATCTTAACAATTCATATCTTTGGTAAAAGGGGTAGTTGCAGTTAGTCTACTGACTGTTCATACTACCTGAGAGATGATTATAACCATTTCGGGGTTGTTCATAGCATCTAATGAGAAATGAAGAAGAAAATCCATACTTCTAGTGAGCCTTAAAGATGGTTGTTTCCTTTTAAGGAAACTCATACCATCTGAGAAGGATGGTTGCTGCCGACAGGGGTAGTTCATATCATCGATCTAGAGATGATTACTAACTCTATAGAGTAGTTCATATTATCTGGGAAAGGCATCTTATCAGTTTTGGACCGACTGTGAGTTACTAGGCCACAATTGGCACCTCCACCACATGTGGATGAACCGTCTGGGACGGTAAGATTGTCAGGCCTTAATTGGCACCCCACCACCTCGGTGGCTACCCGGAAGACTGTTTGGGAAACAGTAGCCTGACACTGGGACTGATCATCCCCCACCGTTTAAAACGGTGTGCGTTGTTGAGGCTGGATAGCACCCCACCACCTCTGTGGCTACCCGGAAGACTGTTTTGGGAACGGTGGCCGATATCCGACTACCCTGACAATGCGATGACCCTTAAAACGAGGTTTCTGTTCAACAGAATCTCAGTATCAGAACTTTATGTTCACTTGGAGAGGGTTGTCACCTGCACTAGGTGACTCATATTATTTGGTTGGTTATATAAATATCAACGATGACATCTAAAACTGTGAAGCAGTTTGACAGATTTGATGGTCTTGGAAATGAATATTGTGGTTGTCTGCATATAAAGCAGTTGGAAAAAAATTGACCAATAAACATTTGCTTGGTAAAAATTGAATTGGTCCGATAAATTTGAAAGCCCGGTTTCTCGAATGGCGTATTGGGAAGTTTGAGATGGCCAAGCGGGCCGAAACCCGATACGCTGGAAGCGAAAAAATTTCCGGTCCGTTACAAAGATGATAGACTCTTAGAGAATTCTAATGTGATAGAGGATGATTTGATTCAGGTTGATAGAATAGTTTCCCCAGTGGATTTTGTTGTCCTAGACACCCAACCTTTTCAGGACTTTAAGGACCCTAGAATCCAACCAACAAATTTTAGTTCATTTGAGAGTAATGTCCACCCTAAGTTTGGGGGTACCGATGATTCTTGTGATTGTCAAGTATCCCTGTTTAAAGTCCCTCATTTAGGACTTGACATATGTACCTCTACCATTTTCAAGATCATCTTCAAACTAGATTCCCTAAACCTGTTGATGTCCTGAAAGAAGTTTAGTTATTAGAAACCCATACTCTGGTCGATGTAGTTCGCCTAGGAAATAATACCAAGATTGACTTTGTTTTCCCACCAAAATATATTCTTCCATTAGTGGGAACGTTTGAATTTCAAATGTGTCGGTTATTAAGTTTTAAGACTAAGCCTAATTACTTTAGGAAATTAAAATCGATACATTTGCTTAAGAATGACCACCATTTTAAGAGTAGTCAACTGTGTGGGTCAAATCTGGTTGACTTTGAGGATCCACAATTATTCAGGTTATTATTATGTGCCTTAAGTTTATTAGTTGAGTTTTTCCAGACTCTACAACCTGATCCCTCGGATACTGCCTATGGGGAAATTCAGCTTATATAGATTTATCTAGACCCTTTCATAGAGCCCGAACCTGAACCTCAATTAGATGTAGTTGTCTTAAACAAGACACTAGATATGGATAAGGTTGTACTTTGTTTATTCAATTTTTGGGTCTGCTGCAGTTTCCTTCTATTTTGGATAGTATTGTTTTATTCAGAAGACCCACAATTGTTCCAACTATTGCTCTATGATTTTATGAGGTGACTAATTCTTTGTTAGTTTGGCTGAAGACTTTAAACTTAGCACTTCTTGGGAGGTAACTCATGCTCATGCTACACGGTAATATCTTTCCTTAACTCCTTTCCTTCGATTGGTAACAGTTTCTCCTTGTTCATATATTTAATCATTCATCTTTAGAACATTGAGGACAATGTTAGATTTAAGTTTGGGGGTAAGGGAGAAACTTTTAGTGAAACATGAAACTCCAAAGTCTAGAAACTTGTGAATTATTCAGGATGACACTAACCATTCTAGGTAGATGGAAACTTAGTTCTTTTTCTATAGGAATTGGTGTGCCTAGTTAAATGGTCTATTCATATATGGATGCACTCAGGTGTTAGAAATAACATGGTAATCATTGAACAAGCATATCTCGGAATCATTATAATCATATCACTTTCTATTTTTATTTTTTGAATTTTATGTTTCTCCAAGTGATTTGGTGGGGCCCTAGTATTGTCATAAGGTGGTAGCTTAGATGCGTTAGAATTTTAATTTTATTTAAAAATAAATAATAATAATAATAATAATGACACTTTAATATCAATATGTGTGTGTAAATAAAGTTCGTTCAAGACTTGTGAAGATTTGTTTTTAAATTTAATTTCTAAGACTAAAAATAACAAAACTCAAATAAAATTGATAACAAAGTTGAGAGAAAACTGAGGCTAGGAATCCATTATTTTCCAATTTTTTAAAGTGATTAAATTCAATAATTATAATTATGCAATTCTAACATTTAATTTGATTCTAAAACATAGCAACAAGTAGATTTTCAAAATAACAATTGTATAACAAAAGCATGGAACATCTAAAACCTAGGCCAAAGCATGTACCATCTAACGAAATCACAATTGCTTAACAAAAATCAATAAATCAATTTTTAACCAAGAAAATTAATCATAAACGAATTGCATAAATTATTTAAATAAAAATTACCACTTAATCTTTGGAAAATTAGCTCCCTCCATCGCCTAGAGATGATGATTAGCTCATTGTATTGGAAAAGCCCTCAAAAATATATTTCATAGCTCAAAAAGTGCTTACAATGGTGAAATAATAGTAACACAAGAGATTTGACACGCTTATAAGCGTTATAGAGAAGTGTTCTCTGCGTTACAGAAAAAAGAATAGAAAACAAGAGAAAAGAACGGACTTCAGGTGTTGTTGAAGTAAGACTGCTTAAGCGACACTTTTCGGACGCCTTATGTTCTTCCTATTCTCTTTCACCAGCAGAAAAACATTCTTCCTGGAAGTTTTGATTTGCGATTCTGGCTATCTCCTGAGCTCTCCCAATACTCTCTGCCTTTTCTCTGATCCCCCATATCCCTTTATATACTTAACAAACCATGAAATCTTCAGAATAATTTCGTAATAAACTCATTATACTTCACGGGTATTCACGGGAAAATAGTTTCCTTTTATTTCTTCTCACGCTGTCAACTAGTGTTTGCTTTCTCTAAACACGTTTCCAGCATATCAAAGATTTAGTCAAGCCTTCTCCAACCACGCGCCAACCTCCAATTAACACGGAAAAGAGGAAAGAATCATGTGAATATCTTGCTTCTCTGTTTTGCAAATGTTACGTGGAAACCTCCTTTATTTTCGAATCAAAGCTCATTAGCAGCCCTGGATGTTCTTAATAGACTGATATCTATCCAATCCAACAAGAAAATCCGAGAAAAACTCAACACAATCCAACCCAGAAACTTCGCTGTTGCAAATGAAAATTTCCCGCCAAATTCAAAATTTGAATTAAGTGAGGTGGGTGCCCTCATCCAATTTACGGGTGCCTTTAGTAATTCTTCATGGGGTGCCTTTAACACTTTTTCGAGCCAATTTTCCAACAATGTTTATTTTCCAAAAATACCTATAAATACATAAAAACACAATATTATTACAAAATGAGTTTCAACACTATAAAAGTTGAGATAAAATTAGACACATAAATGTGTCTATCAATATCCATCCCATATATGTTCACAACATTTGTATTAATTGTAGGCTTGGGAACCTATTGGTACCATTGGGAGTACCCACCTTCGTTACAAGCTCTCAAGACTTGATCATTACCTCTTCCCTCCCCGATTTCATTGTCTTATGTAATCAGATCCCAGGATGGTTTCTTGACTAGGGTTTTTTGGGATACCAAATGAATCAACTAACTGTCTAGTATATCTCTCCCCATAAAAATAAACACCAATATCTCTGAGTTGACTGCAGAACCCCATGCGATGTAGTGAAAACTCTCTGATCCCAATGTCTATATTAGAACTTAACTCCTCATAATCCACATAGGGGTTCCAAATAACATTGTGTTTGGTCCTTTAATTCATTTGGGATCTCCAGATATGTATATTATCTCGCTCATTAATGTTTTGATCCTTCTTCTGCTAGTTATCGACTTCATACCTTACTACAGTTGGAACGTCCTTCTAGTGTAGTCTATCAGTCTTGGTAGACTAATATTGGTATATGTATATCACCAAATCTGAAGAAAACAACATACGATTAGTTTAACTTGTTATAAATATTTGTAAACCTACACAAACTTATACGATCAGTTTATCATATTTATATCAAGGACTCCCCATACACCTTCGATGCTTGGCTAACCCAAGCATGCGACATCAAGACTAACGTACAAATCGGCCAATATAACTGACCACCAATCATAACTTGCAGTCTTTTCCATATCTTGCAATGCCTCTAGCCATCCTACTGAAACACAACTATTTGAGTTGGAGAAAAAACACACACTAATTATCCATAAAATAAACACCTTGGTCATTTCTGTAGCGTTGGAAGGGTCTAGATTTTCTCCTACAATATCAACATATAATTTGGCATATATATGCCTTTAAACTGGTATTAGGAATTCCTAAAGCTCTTAGATCGGTATGCTTGCGTCCCGTTATGCTAAAATACAACGGAAGTTCATTTTTATATCGCTTATCTACCAACCAAATTTGTTGGTCAAATAAAACATTATCTCCCTGACCGCAAGGTATCCCAAATAAGAAATACAAATCTAATGGTGTTATTCTTGTAAAAACATTAAAATTGTTAATTTCATATATAAATCGTATTGATTGCATAAAAATTTTAAAATCAAAATATATGACATAACTATTTCGAGGTCCCCAAAATAAAACGTCTGTGTAGTATACCATAAATGTTCTAAAATCATATGTATGAATTTAGTCGAATATTTTTTCGCCTTCATATGGTACAAAGTCCTCCAAGGAAATCTATTCACAATAATTTGAGTACTTACGGGAAGATAGTCATAAACTGTTTAAAGTTCATACCAACCACCTCTTGTTTTTGTTGCTTGGCATCTCGCTCTGTTCTTGAAGATACATGACCTTGACTCGTGGCTAATTCTCGACATGAAAGTAAATTCAGATTGTTCTCTTTGTCTGAATCTTCTTGTTGAGTCGATAGAGTTTGAGTATACATATTCTTTGGTGGTTTTCTATTTCTTATTCGACTAATATTTTGAGATTCAGACATGGTAGTTTTGAAGAAAAAAAAATAGAGAAGCAGAATATAAAGAGTTTTTTGTGGAGAAAGTATATAGAGAAGATTGTACAGAAGATTGATTTTGGTGTGAGTAGAGAAGATTGATTTTGGGTTGTATTTGTAGGATTGAATTATGAGAGCCGTTGGATTTGACCGTTGTCGAGCAAACCTGGGTCGAGCGGCTCAGGCTGGCTCGGTCTATTCTATTTGATTCTCTTAACCAGTTTCCCACTTCACAAAACCAAATTTGCCTATATACCTGACTTGGCAAATTGAGGGATATACCCATGCCCACTGATAGTAGCTGGCTTGAAGACCTCTGATAGGTGTCTAAAACACCTTAATTAGTTTTAATAAGTTATATTTTTAGATCCTTGTTATTTGCAATCCACTATTCTTATTAACCAATCCATATCCTTAAACCAATCCAATTTTTTAAACATTTTTATTAGTACAATCTTATGGATTGGATTTAGTTTTTATAACTTTTAAAAACACACCCAAAACTTCAGTTTGCAGGTTGAACAGGGATTGAAGATTGCTCTTGTTGGACCGAGTGGAGCAGGAAAATCATCTGTGTTGGCTCTTTTGCTGAGATTCTATGATCCTAAAGAAGGAAGAGTTCTGATAGACAGAACAAATATACGAGATTTTAACTTGAGATGGTTGAGAAGCCAAATAGGTTTAGTGCAGCAAGAGCCACTACTTTTTAGTTCTTCGCTCAGAGAAAACATCTGTTATGGAAATGAGGGTGCATCTGAATCTGAGATTATTGAAGCATCAATTGCATCAAAAATTCACCAGTTCATTAGCACTTTGCCTCATGGATATGATACACTCGTAGGAGAAAGGGGATGCCAACTTTCTGGAGGACAGAAACAAAGAATAACCATTGCCAGATCATTATTAAAGAAACCATCAATTCTGCTCCTAGATGAAGCAACAAGTGCACTGGATGCAGATACCGAATAGGTAGTAACGAGTGCTTCTGGATCAACACAAACAAACCAGTTCGGGGTAATACAATCTACTACCACCCAAATAACACAGGCTTTCTACAGTGAAGAAGGCAGATATGATTGTGGTGATGGAAAGAGGTGAATTTGTAGAAATGGGTTCTCACGCAACCTTGATTGCCACAATGAAAGGCATTTATTCTAGATTAGTTCATCTTCAAACCTTGAGAAGTTAACTGATACATAATCCTTAAGAATAGTTCTCATGGTCGAACACGAGCAAAACTCATTGATCGTGAGTAAGCATTATCGTTTTTTTTTTCGAAACTAGGTCTTGATTATGTCTTCAATAGAAATCACGATTCTAGGTTTTTTACATTAAATCATGAGTTCATATCATACCTTATCGTTGTTTTGATTATTAAAATTTTCCACTTCAATGATTGAAGGAGTAGAATTTTCTATCATATCTTCTATACCACAGTTAGATTTAGGGTTACTAGAATTCATAGAGATAAAAATTAGTAGAAGTGAATGAGAACAAGAAAGATATATGATTATGATTAACAGAGTTTATGAACATGTTATTTATAGATTAGATATAAGAAACTAGAAATAGAAAAGGAAAAAGAAAAGGAAAATAGATTGAATTTGATTCATAAATTTTACTTTGATTTGGTTTATAAAAAATAGTAGAATTCTGTTTAATTTTTTATTGGATTGTATTAATAATAACGGTAGATTGTAAATAACAGGAATCTATTTTTATTTGCCATTTCTTTTATGTTTTGTATGTACAGTATTATAATTGTTTTCTATTTTATAGATACTTTGTTAAATGGGTTCTTATATCGATTCCCTTTTCTCTAAACCTAATCGAGCTATACCAAGCTCATTTCCCATTTCTTTATGTTGGATATGAAATGGAGAAGGAAACAGCCGTCACAAAAAGAAGGGGATCTGAGTTTGAAGAGACAAAAATAAGAGATGCGTTTTATGAAAGAAGTGAAGAGAATACCTTATTTCTAGCGAGAAAGAGAGGATTTTGCTATTCCAGTGAGTAATCGAGACAAGGGAGGAAATGGATCTAAGTTTTCTGAGAAACATAAAGGGATGAACGACAACAGTGAGAGAGAAGTTCAGTCGAAAGATAAAGATCGATGATTCAAATGAGAAGAAATGATGTTGTTAGGCTTAGGGTTAAATTTGATTTCATTAATGAGATTGAGAAGAAATAAAGGTGTTGCTATTGGTAGCGAGTGAGATGGGTCTTGATTATTTTCTTAATAAAGCTGAAATTGCAAGAAATAAAAATGGGTTCTCGAGTTTGCTTTTAGGGTTTGGTAAAATAACAAGAATGAATCAGATAGAGATGGTGATGATGGTTGGTTAGCAGAGAAAAAGAGAAGAGGGTGGTGAATCTGTTAGCTGAGAAGAACAAGAATCAGTGAATGAGTGAAGAAGAATTGAAGAGATGGGTTTGTATGTGATTGAACGAGTGATTGGTTGTGTAAATTGAATGTATAAATGGACTGCAGAGAAGGAGCAAATAAAATGGCCAGGAATTGGTCGGGATTCCACCAGAATACAGACAGAACTCGTCCATATTTCTACTCTGACGTGTTAACTCATTGAGTACGATCCAACTCAGTTGAGTAAAACCATTCAGCCAAGTCAGAACAGCTGACTTGGTAGCTGACTATTTTCCCTTGACCGTCAGTGACCGTTATCTTTAAATGTCGTCGGTCAATTTGACTCATGTGGCCGGTGCTAGTTTCAGGTCATCGACGGTACTGTTCCGGTGACCAGACTCCGGCAATGATCCCAAGTTTTCAGCGACTCAATTTTGACAGTACTTTCAGGAGACTTATTTTTACTCATGGACTTGATGGGCTATTATCAAGACATGAACTATTTTTTGGACATAGAAGTTAGAAGAGTTTGACCTAGTTTTGGAAACAAGAAGAGCTATAAAAGGGAAAGTCTTAGGGTTTGTACATTTTTATATTCGATTTTTGGGAGCAAGAAGCAAGTAGTCGCCATTTTCTTTTTACGCATTTAGGGTTTGCAATATTTTTATCTTCTTTTTATTTTAATATGTGTATGAACTCCAAAGCTATGAGTAGCTAAATTTTTTTATTATTAGTTAAAGATTAAAGTTGATTTCGCAAACATGGTATTTGATTAATATATTTGTTTCATCTCCATATTTGTCGTTTGTGATTCATTGCTTATAACTTTTTGCATAATTTGAACACTTAGTTGGTTGAGGCCAGAATCAATTTAACTTGTTTTCATATCTAAAGCTAAATTAGGGTTTTCAATACGAAAAAGTTGACGAATTTTAATTTCAAGTAGCATAAGTGTGGTTGTTTCTTGTAGTGATACATCCTAGTAATCACATATGAATCACAACCTTTGTTAAATTGAATTAGTGCTCTTTCCATGTTCAATTACATTGATTAACCTATTTCAATGTTCTTAATGCTCTTAGAGGGTTGAACTTAATTGTGCTTTTACATTTTAGGTTATTCACTAAGTAGAATTCATACTTACGTCGTTTTATGTAGAAGCCTTATATATGGGCTGTAATATTGATAGAGGGTGCCTTAGGATTCAGGGTGACTGAAAAAATCGTTATGGGGTATCCTAGGGGCTATGCTAAATGTCCATATTACCCTTCAATCTATTAAAACCTAAATAAAACAAAACCTTTCTAATCTTAATACATTTTCATTTTCAAAACAAAATCCAACCGTATCTCCTTCTCCATTTCAAACTTTTTTCTTCTCCATCGAAATTCCTCGTCGATTCGAAAAATTCTTTGTCGATTAAACTCTAAAGTTCGTGATGAAGAATCATACTAAAGGTATAGAAGGTAGTAGTGATGCCAATCAAAATCAAACTTTACAACCTAATCAAGAGATTGAAGAACAAATCGGTGGTGATAATCAAAATCAAACTCCGAAACCACAACAAATGTTGTATATAAGGTATTCAACAAAACCCATGTTATTTTTAGAACCCTAAACTGATTGATTTTCTTGTTTGATTTTTGTTATTGTAATTGGGTTACAGAACAATTTACGGTGGGTTCGATTGGAAAACCCAACCGTAAATGTATGTTCTGAAGAACTTACGGTTGGGTTCCATTCGAACACAACCGTAACTGGTTTCTTCTACATTTTACGGTTGGGTTATTAGAAAAACTCAACCGTAAATAAAAATGAAGGAGATGAAGATGTTATTTTACGGTTGGGTTCGATTATGAAGCCAACCGTAAAAAAAATTGCACTCAATTTTTTTTTTATAAGTTACGGTTGGGTTTGATTCTAATTGCCAACCGTAAATTATTCTGCATATGTAAAAAAATTTGTGTTGAGGATTATTTACGGTTGAGTTCGATTGAAAAACCAACCGTAAATTATTCTGCATATCCAAATTTTCTGTGTTGAGGATTATTTACGGTTGGGTTCGATATGTGTAACCCAACCGTAAAAAATTCTGAATGTAAGATTTTTTTTTTGTTTGAGTTGAATTGCTTGGAAATTATCTAACTTGTATTGCTTGTATGTTATAGGAAGAAGAGGGGTAGTAATTTAACACCAATTTATCACATTCCAACCCCTCGCGACGGAGTTCATTTATGGGTAGATAATAATGGCTTGAGAAAGAACCATAAGAAGAAAACGACTTTTGAGGTTGGGGGTGGTAGCTCTACTCAACAAGTACTACCTCAAGACTTCGAAGATCTACCAGTGTTCAGTGGAGGTGCTCTTGCGACTAGAGAACCACCACAAGAGCAACAATGTGATGAAGAAGAGACGGACAAAGAACAATTTTTCCCTCAAGGAAAAAGTAAAGAAATTGTTGTTGCTTCTACTGAACCTCAAAGGAAGGAACCCAAGCCAAGGAAGCAGCCTGAACCAAAAGGAAAGCATATTCCCAAAGGCAAAGACCTATTGTTGCCTAAGAAGATGAATGGAAGACCTTGGGGTGAGGCCCCAGATAGGTCTGCAATATTATTTAGTTATCCGCATTCATGGGCTTCCAAAGTTGCTGAGACTAGGGTATTAATATAAAAACTTCTCTTGTTTTGTTAAATTTCCGTTTGTATAACTTCAAGTTAAAAAAGATTGTTTTTATTCTTTGTAGGATCATACACAGGCCGTGAAGAAATTGGTTCGTCAAAGGGCTCAACATTGGCCGTTAGCTGAAGAATGTATGGTCGTCCAAGTTCTCGTAAATGGTACAGGGTTAGCTCCCGAAATTTCCAATACGATGTTGGAATATGAGAGTGTCACCTGCACAGCCTTCAGGGAACGTTATTGGCCTGAAACCGATACGTTTCATCTCCCATTCGGCGAGATGACAATAACGCCGGATGATGTCAAGTCAATTCTTGGCTTACCAGTTGAAGGAAAAGCTGGGTATGAAGATTTTGACAACAACATGTCTTGAAGTGATCTCTGTGTCCTTGTCAAAGATACACTTGGATGGGAGAAGACAGAAGCCGAATCAGAGTTTAAGTTGGCTGCTGGAAATAAACCGGGAGTAGCAACGAAGAAAGGTTTAGGTATGACCAAGAAGATCTTGTTACGTAGTCTGAGGGAGAAGTTTGGAGGAACCCTGCAGTTGGAAAAGGATTGGGTCGTCATAGATGAAACCAGAGTTATGCATACAGCCAGGGCGTATCTGCTATATATGCTCGGCACCATCTTCTTTGCTGACAACTCAGGAAACAGGGTCAACGCTCACTTTCTACAGTGGTTGGCGGATCTCCAGAAGACGCATGAGTATTCATAGGGAACTACCACCCTTGCTTACCTTTCCAACCTTAAAAAAGCTTCGAGGGTTAGAGGAACTGAGATTGCCGGGAATACTGGTCTTCTTCAGGTAATTTAATTTTGGAATTTCAATGTTTAAATTCAGATTTTTTATTACACATTATCTTATATTAATATTTATTATCTTCATAGGCATGGGTCTATGATCACTTTCCGAGCCTGGCTCCTAAGACGGAGTGGAGCAGTGATTTTACTGGACCTACCGGAAAAAATTCATATTCACCGGTACTCAGTCAAAGCATGAAGAAGTGCAGATAACAACGACGAGAAGTCAACTTGATGCTTTCACCGTTGAAAATGTTGTTTTTGATCCTTATGTGAAGATTGACATAGATGATGATGGAGTAGTTGAAGATTTACGTCAATTATCAAACGTGTCTGGCTAAAACGGGCCTTTGTACCATCCGTTTGGGTTCGTGATGTGCAACCCCCGTCGAACTCTCCGCCAATGTGGCTATGTCCAAACCAAGGTAATACACGAAGCCTTTAAAATGTGTATAGATGGCTCCATGATCGAAGGCCCAAGCATCGTTCTCAACTACATCCCAACGCCTTCGGTCACGGTTTGGAACAACCGCCATCAACCAGAATACCAAATCCAAAGGGAGGAGGTAAATCCATCTCCGGACACAAAAGAGGCTGAAGAAGATTAATTGGATTGGTATCGCCATTTTGGTCATCCAAATGTCATTAACATTGATCCAGAATCTATGATAATACTTCAAAGGGGTCAAGGAAACAACACAGAAGATGGTGTCATGGATGTTTGGAAAAAAAGCATATTTCAATTTGGTACGTAAATTACTTTTGTTATTAATGTTTTTAAGATTTATTACTAAAGACTCAACAACATTTATTTTCATATGTGAATTGAAAAATAAGGTCAAAAAGAAAGCACTTGCATTGGCAGATTCTATGACTCCATGCCTAAGTAGAGGTGATGTGATGACGTTTGACCAATTAAAGAACCTGCAAGCCAAAATTGGGAAGCTTAATGAAGCATACGAAGATGAAACAGTTCGAAGCTTAAAGAGGAGTAGAGATGGTACAAGAGATGCGACTACTAGCCTAAGAGAGCCGCAACCTAGTGACTCTCATGGCGGTCGTGTTGGTGCCCGTACTCGTGGCGGTCGTGCTGGTCCTCGTACTTGTTATCCTTCGACCAAAAAAAGAGTTCGTCAAACTGATCGACATACCCCTCCTCCTTCTCCCTAACTCTATGTTTATTATAACAATTGCGTCAAACTAAGGGTTTTTTTGTGGGTGCATTATAACTTTAGTTAGAATGTATCAGAAAGTTTTTATCTTAAATTTTTCTAGCTAAATTTCATGTTTTATTTACAAAAATTTCAAGTTGGAAACCAAGCAAAGAAGAAATCAAGTCAAAAAACAAAACAAATGATTATTTACGGTTGGGTTTTGGCTGAAAACCCAACCGTAAAATTGTCAATATGAAAAAATGTCAGTTTTACGGTTGGGTTATTGAGTCAAAACCCAACCGTAAAACTGACATTTTTTTCATGGCAGACTTACGGTTGGGTTTTCAGCCAAAACCCAACCGTAAAATTGAATATCATATTTACGGTTGTGTTGGAAAGCCCAAACCCAACCGTAAATATTCCTGGATCATTCAAAATTGGATTCTAGTACTTGTGTTGTTTTCAGTTTTTGTTTGTTTGAATGACCTAATTTACCTTCAATCTAGTTAAAATGATTGAATAAGTTTAAAATTTTGATTTTTAAACCCAAATTTGACCTTAAACTCAATGCTCAAAAGGATGTTTTACAGTTGGGTTTTCAGCCAAAACCCAACCCTAAATATTCCTGGACAACTAAATTTGAGATTCTAGTATTTGTGTTATTTTCGGTTTTTGTTTGTTTGTTTGAATGACCAAATTTACCTTCAATCTAGTTAAAATGATTGAATAAGTTTAAAATTTTGATTTTTAAACCCAAATTTGACCTTAAACTCAATGCTCCAAAGGATGTTTTACGGTTGGGTTTTCAGCCAAAACCCAACCGTAAATATTCCTGGAAAACTAAAATTTGGATTCTAGTATTTGTGTTGTTTTCGGTTTTTGTTTGTTTGAATGACCCAGTTTACCTTCAATCTAGTTAAAATGATTGAATAAGTTTAAATTTTGATTTTTAAACCCCAATTTGACCTTAAACTCAATGCTCCAAAGGATGTTTTACGGTTCGGTTGGAAGCCCAAACCCAACCGTAAATATTGACTGAAATTGTCTGGAAGTAAAACTAAAATTGGCATTTACGGTTGGGTTGGATTGTCAAATCTCAACCGTAAATCATCCTGGATAGGAATTTTTTTTTTGAAGATTAGTTACGGTTGGGTCCGATGCTAAAACCCAACCGTAAAACTGTTACGATTTGGTGTTCATCCATGAAATTACGGTTACGGTTGGGTTGGGAAGAACACCTAACCGTAAATGACGTTTACGGTTGGGTTCAACATGAAAACCCAACCGTAAAATTCTCTGAATCACAAAAAAATTTATACTTTTTTACGTAATTTCATCAAATTTGAGCCATAAAAAGACCAAGAGTTTAAGTTAGAGGTATATATCACTACTCTGGTTGAGTGAATCAAAATTTAGGGTTTCTAAAAAAACCCTAAAAAATTCCATTTCATTTCTTCTACTTTTTCTTCCCACCAAACCAAAAAAAGAAAAATTTGGTTTGATTTGATTAAGTTTAAGATTATTTTAAATTAATTATGATTAGCCTAATCTATTAGCTAATTAGTTTTACTAATATTAACTAATCATGGGTAGTTCAGATGTCCCTATTTCGTCTTCACATGGATAGCCCCTCTATCAATACTGTAGCCCCTATATAAAGCTTCTTTATGTAAGTGTGTTGATTTTCGAAAATAAACGAGATATTTTTACGATTTTGATATTCTAGAGTTTTGACAATAGGAGATTAAATATCAATTCTAGTTATTGATACAAATATATATGTAAACGCCAACGACTTAGATTCTATCTCTCGATAGAATTTAAGTTATTTATTATATTTCTCGTAACAAATTAGCCAATTTTTCTATGTGCACAAGACTTGGCCTTAGCTAATATATTCTTGTAGCCGTACATCAGTTATGTCGGTGCCATTTATCGAGCTACATCGACTAAGGATGCACGTTATATTTCACTAGCAGAAACTCAATAAATACAAACGGGTGCATAGAGAGATCCAAAACATATTGACCCAGTCATTTAACTATTCTACTCCATAAAATTTCTGCGCCTATAAAATGATTGTGAAAATATACATTATAACAGTTCTACTCCCATAAAATAATTTTTGTTATGTGTAATCAGTGGGTGTGACTGGTCCACCATTTGGATTAGTATACCACTTATGTGAGCATGTGGGAATTAAATGTTTTTCCCCTCGTGCAACCTCCCCTATATATGGATGTTCCTTTTATGTTTACGGTGTAGAAATGTAAAGCATAAGTAATAAAACTTTCTCTCTTGCTCGAGTTTCTTCTTATTTTTAATAGCAATTAATTATCTTTAAATCATATAATATAGTGTTAGTGATAGTATGGAAATTAATATAGGACGTGGGTTTTAA
Organism: Papaver californicum; assembly: GCA_023531435.1. Classification (NCBI taxonomy): domain Eukaryota; kingdom Viridiplantae; phylum Streptophyta; class Magnoliopsida; order Ranunculales; family Papaveraceae; genus Papaver; species Papaver californicum. The sequence goes on along the minus strand of JAJJMC010031210.1, from coordinate 2,931,090 downwards.
GCCCAAAGATGTCACTATCCAACTACATAAAACCCAACAAAACAAATTTGACACAAAAAACCCTTTATAAACCAACTGTTCATATTATCCTCACTTATAATTCAGCCCAAATTCATTAACTGATCACGCCCATCACGCCCACTTAACCACGCACACCCACCTTCCCTTGATTAACACCATTATTTCCCTCTTAACTTCTATCATCTACTATTTCCAAAATCATACCGTTCATCGTTTCAAAATCATCAGAGAGAAACACCTGAACCAACATCATCGTCATCATTAATCATATCAAAAAATCATCACATTAATCTTCCTGAAACAAAAGTCATTACTAAATCATCATCAACAGTAGAATTTGAGTCGTAATCAACCTAAATTTCTGATTCTAAAACGATTGTTGATCATCAACAGTATAATTGAGTCTTCTAATTTTAACTCATCATAATCTACCTGAAGTTTCTATTCAATTCTGTCACAGTTTAAACCTAAGAAAAATCATTGAAGATCATTAAACATGGTGAAGAAACAAGACAAGAAGATGAAGAAAAAACTCAATAAACCAGTTAAGAAACAAGAATCTACGAAAGGTAAATCGAAGTTTATGGTTTCATCATATTCTGTGATTGTTTATGGTTGAAAATCAAAATGCTTTTGGTTAATAAGGTTTCATCATATTCTGCATGTTTATGATTTTTAGTTTCGCGATTTTGGTTTCATCAATGTATTTGGTTAATAAGGTTTCATCTCTTTCGAAATTACAGGTTTCATAGTTAGGTTTCAGTTACATTTTTATGAAACTAGGTTTCATTGATTTTCATCTAGGTTTCATGTGTTTCTAGCAACGTTTATGTTTCATCTGTTTTAACCTAACTTATTGTGATGGAACCCAAATAGGTTTCATCCTATTCTGTGTGTGGTTGTCACCAACAGAGTTGGTGTTTTTTTACTTAATTGGTATTCTGATGGAACCAAAAAAGGTTTCATTATATTCTGTGTATGTCTGTGACAAACGAAGTTAGTGTTTTTTTACTTAATGCGTATTGTTATGGAACCAAAAATGGTTTCATCTTATTCTGTGTATGTTTGTGACCAACAATGTTGGTGTTTTTTATTAAATGCATGTTTTGATGGAACCCAAAAAGGTTTCATCCTATTTTGTGTATGCCTGTGACCAACAATGTTGGTGGTTTTTTACTTAATTGGTATTATGATTGAACCCAAAAAGGTTTCATCCTAATGTGTGTATGTTTCTGACCAACAATGTTGGTGTTTTTTAGAAAATGCATGTTTTGATGGAACCCAAAAAGGTTTCATCCTAATCTGTGTATGTTTGTGACCAACAATGTTGGTGTTTTTTTACTTAATGCATGTTTTGATGGAACCCAAAAAGGTTTCATCATATTCTGTTCTGTTTGTGCTAACGGTTTACTTATTCTGTACTAGGAAAAAAAAAAATCCTGATCCATACATGTGCTCATTACAACATTTGTGTACAGAGGCACCAAAAATAAAAGCATTGATACAAACTAAAGAAAAACACAGGAACGCACTTGTTGCATGTCCATTCTGGCGTTTCTTCAAACCGTTCTTCGATGGTACCCTTCAAGCAGAAAAATTAAAGAAAACGACAAGAGCAGTTCAGATGATCTTAGGTTCATTTTATAGAAGTGTCAAGGGTGATAAACCAGATTGTTTCAAATTGATGAGAGCAAGGAATATGATACTACGGACAACACCTGAACAGTTCGCTGTCATCTTTGGTCTACAAATGATGAAGAATGTAGATATACACCAAGATGTTGAGCTGAAGAAAAAGGTGAACATGTTTCAAGTTGAGTATTTTAAAGGAGCTAAGAAGATGAGGAAAACTGATATAGTCAGAGCTATGATGGAAACATCATCAGATGAAACCAAAGCTGAAGACTTCATCAAGCTATTCATACTCTATCTCTTGGTTTCGATATTTGTCCCAAACAAAGGTGGGCAGAATCTGACATCAAAATACTTGTACCAAGTATTTGAGATGAATAAAGTGTGTTGGCCTGATGTTTTGCATGAAAATCTAATTGAGTCTATAATTAAAGCTGAAGAAGTTGATGATGTATCAGGTTGCGTCATTTACCCACTGGTAAGTTAATTTTTGTTTCTTTTGATTCATAAAATGTTTAATTTTTATTTTTCCCGAGTTTGATTACTAATTTAAATGTTGAATTGTGTATTGTTTTTTACAGTATTGGTTTGCTGAGATGACAAACATCACTTTGAGAGAAGATGAGAGCGAAATGTACGCAAGGTTCGCTAGATGGAACCTTGATGAAATAAGCAAGCAATTGGTGAATAATTTTGATGATCTCTCCAACAAACCAGAAATTTTCTCCAAGGTAAAAGCAACAACAGTTCTTGTTTGCTTATAATTTTTAATGTCTGCACCTTATTCAAGATGAAAAAGCAAAACTATAGAACCAAAAAAGGTTTCATAGTTTATTTAATACCAACTTATTAATCATAACTTTTCTTGTATTCCACAGATGAATGTGGGTTACCGTCAGGGATCCTTCATGTTAGAATATAATGAACAAGAAATACGCTTGGTCCAGTGTATAGAGGAAGAGGAAATTCAGTTTGAAGAGTACATAGATGGTGAAGGAAATGAAGAGGAAAATGCAGATGTTGATGGTGAAACAAATGAAGAGGATAATGATATGGTTGGTGAAAGAAATGAAGATATTGGTTCTGAAATAAATGAAGAGATGGTTGGTGAAAGAAATGAAGATATTGGTTTTGAAACAAATGAAGAGACTATTGGTGATAGAAATGAAGTGAGTGTTGAAACTAGAAATGAAGATACCACATACAAGGAAAAATATAAGTGAGCAAGAATTTTCATTGACAAGCTTACAAGCGTTGGTAACAATGAGATTTCAGAAGAAGATCAATCAATTCTCGCAAAATATGATGCTGAAGATAAGTTAGAACTAGAACCAGTGTGGAAGACTGACGTGAGAAAGAAACGTAAGCGAGATGAAGCAGAAACAGTTTCATACACTGAACAAGATATGGAAGAATTGATAACTAATACTATAAAAATTGTGGATGCAATGGTAGAACAAGATGATGTGAATGTTGAGGTTGAAGAAGATAGAGAACAAAAGTCTGACAATGATGAGGTGATAATTTACTATACTTTGTTTTGTTTTGATTTGATTTGATTGTTGTCATTGAATCTAATTTTTCTGAAATCAATAAATATTGCAGGTAATGAATATGTTTGAAGAAACAGAACAACATGATGCAGTGGAACCTGAAAAGGTTTCAGCTCATGAAGAAGTTCAGGATCAACATGACGCAGTGGAACCTGAAGAGGTTTCAGCTCATGAAGAAGTCCAGGAGCAAAATGATGCAGTGGAACCTGAAAAGGTTTCAGCTAATGAAGAAGCTCAAATCCAAGATGATGCAGTGGAACCTGAAAAGGTTTGTGGATGCAATGGTTGTCTGTTCATGGAAGAGAGGTTGAAACTAAGAAAAATGTTACCTGAGGTTTCAGCTCATTAAGAAGTTCAGGGTCAACATGACGCAGTGGAACCTGAAGAGGTTTCAGCTCATGAAGAAGTCCAGGAGCAGAATGATGCAGTGGAACCTGAAAAGGTTTCAGCTAATGAAAAAGCTCAGATCCAACATGATGCAGTGGGACCTGAAAAGATTTTAGCTCATGAAGATGTTCAGGAGCAAAATGACGCAGTGGAACCTGAAGAGGATTCAGCTCATGAAGTCCAGTTTGAAGAGATTTCGGAGTTAACTCCGAACACAATTGAAGATTTGGAGGTGGCTGAAAAGGTAGAATCTGAAATCAAAGGGAAGCAAGCCAAGGAAAGTATAATGGAAGAAGTTTCAGAGTTAACTCTGAACACAATTGAAGATATAAAAGTGGTTGAACAAATTGAATCTTCTTTGACGAAGAGTAACTTGAGGAGTGCAATAGAAGAAGTTTATTGACTCCAGACAGTATAGAATATATCATAGTTGCTGAGAGAGTAGAACTGGAAGCGAAGAAAAGTTCTTCATCAAAGCCAGAGACACAGATTGAAGTGTCAACTCAAAGCCAAGGTTCAATTGATGAAACTATTCTTCAGCAAATGAAAGACGAGTATGCAACCAAGACTTCTACATAAAAGCCAAGTAGTAAAGGCATGTGCTACTACTCTGTTGTAAACATGGCAAATGATGTAATTTCTTTAGAAGATGATGTGCCTCGTTTCAAGTTGGGATTGACGAAAACTGACAGTGAGAAAGAAGATGGTGAAGACATCAGTCCCGACAAAAAATTGAGTAACATAATCTCAAGGATGAGAGAAAACAAAAGGAGAATGCAAGCACCTGTCAAGATGCAGGATTATACACCTGGAGATGCTAAGAATAAGAAAAGAAAAAAGACTCGGCGTGTGAGCAGAATTCAAAAGAAAAAGTTGGAGAAAAAACAAAAAGAAAAAAGGGAAGACAAGTTGAAAGCGGTGGACAACTTAAAAATTATGCAACTGCTGGATTCAAATGAAAAACAGATTGTATGCAAATATTTTAAAATGCACAATGAAAGGTAAGTGGCATTCATACCATTAAGTTTTTAGGTTAAATAATTTAAGTGTTTTAGTTTCTTTTATTCTTCTTGAATATTAAATTTGTTTATCAACAATATAACAACAGTGACATGGCTTGGGAGGAGGACGATATGGGCCTGTACATTACAGGAAAAAATATGAACGCCTTGATAAGAAAAGGTGACATATAAGGAGATATGATTGAGTTATACATGCTCAAATTGCAAAAAAACATAGCAAAGAACATCAAGAAATCAGATGGCACTCCTAAGTACAAAAGGGCTGTTTTCCTAAGCACATATGTCTATGTAAGTTTCATCTAACTTATCTTATACAAGTGTCTTTCTGAAAACAATGAAACCAATTTTGGTTTCATCAAAATAAGGTTTCATCTGTTTCAATTACAGTTTTCTGTAAAAAAAAGGTTTCACTGATTTTCAACAATGCACTCATTTTGATTTTTTATTGAATTTCAGACAACGCACTCAATCGGTAAAAGTTGCCACACTGCGATTGAAGCTTTCATTGATAAAATGGATTACACTCCAGAATATGTCTTCGTTCCAATCATAACAAAACTAAGTGAAAAGATATATCACTGGACATTGTTATTCTTTGATAATGAGACTGGAGAATTCTCTCACTACAACTCAATGGCCTCCATTAAAGATGAATGCAAAAAAATGCTGAAAGCATGAAGGAAAGGATGGTGTCAGCATTCAGAAAACATGTATCAAAGCTCTGCCTGGACCCATCAAGTCAAACAAAAGAATTTATTTTGAACACCCCTTTCTGCTGTCAACAAGATGTGTTAGTACTTTTAAAAGAAATTGTGATATCTTCATTTCAATCCTTTTTTGTATTTTTCAATTTAAAGATATTGTTTTGTTAATTTCAGGAATGATTGCGTACTTCATGTTTGCTATTACATGAAGAGCCTTTTGAAAGGAAATTTTTCATCCGAAGAGTACATAAGACAAAAGGTGCAAAATATGAGGCCAAAGTTGGCATGCAAGATACTCATTGACAAAGTTGAAGACTAATACTCCTTGACAAAGTTGCAACTTAAAGTGGAAGAGAAAAGAAGACTGGTGGTCAAACCTCACGGTGGTTGTCTGTTCATGGAAGAAAGGTTGAAACTAAGAACAATGTTAATCAATTAGTTTCTAATAAAAGTACAAATGGTTGTCCGTAAAAACATTTTATTCAATGTTAATCAGTATTTTGATCAATCACTACTCTTAAGTTATAAAATTTGTTATGATATTTTTCTCTTAATCAAGGATGAAAATCTTTTTGCATGATTTGTTTCATCTTATTGCAGTATGATTTTTGAGAAATGTTAATCAATATTTTCTGTTTCATCTTATTACAGATGAAAAAAAACTATGAAACCAAAAAGGTTTCATCATTTGTTTTTATTTCATCTTACTACAGATGAAAAAAACGATGAAACCAAAAAAGGTTTCATCATTTATTTTTGTTTCATCTTATTCCAGAAGAAAACAAACTATGAAACCAAAAAAGGTCCCATCGTTTGTTTTATTTCATCTTATTCCAGATGAAAAAAAACGATGAAACCAAAAAGGGTTCCATCAACTTAGAGGTGTTTCATCTTATTCCAGATGAAAAAACACGATGAAACCAAAAAAGGTTTCATCATTTTAGAGATAAAAAAAACATACGCTACAAGTCTTTCATGTGACAAAACTATGAAACCTATTTTGGTTCCAACAAATTATAAAAATCCTATAACTCTGAAAAACTTAATCTAAAAATAAAAAAACATGAAAGACCTGGAGCAAAATGAAATTTTAACTGTAAACAATATAGAAAAAAGAATAATAAAAATATGAAGATTGAAACATATAGTAGTTTAAACAAAAAATAAAAATGAAAAAGTCAATGAATTGTTGTCAAAATAAATTCACATCTGCCGCGCATGGCATGTCCTTCGGTTATGGGTACTCAAAACATGGCAGCTACCACAAGTTCTCATCTTCTTATTAGGAACTGAACCTGTATTAGAATTCTCTTCTTCTTCCTTGGACGACCAGGTTGTGGTAAAGCATCAAGACCAAGAACAAGAGATTTTGGAGACACAGTCGTAGGCTTTTCAACTGTTGGAACAGGATGGATTGGTATTGCATAGGATTCACGGTAGAAATTTACTGTAAAATAGAATTCAACATATTTATACGGGTCTTCTTCATTTAACATGATACAACGGATAATGTGGGCACAAGGAAAACCGTTGATGCGCCAGCGGTTGCAAGAACATCTTCTTCTTTCCAAATCGACCTTTTATGTTAATGTATAATGAACTTCAAAAACATATTGCGACGACTTGGTGACAGTGTATTCACGGCCGTGCATCTTTTTGTTGTACAACTCAGTTTCAAACTCTGGACACAAAGTTTCTCGCCACTTTAATAATGTTGCACATTCCTCACGACGTACACACATTTGATTCATAAGCTTCACTCTGATCTCATCAACCATAATGTCTATAGGCTTCTCTCGCTCTTCAACGATCCAACTACTGAAACTCTCAACAATATTCGAACACAACCTACCATAACGACGACCCGGGAAATAAACACTTGCCCATTTATCAATCGGAGCTCTACTCAGATAATCTTGTAACTTCTGATTTTTGTCCTGCAACAAATTCTCCCAGTTCTCTGAAAATTTTATATGTGTATTAGCATGCGGACATTTTTCAAACAACCCAAGCACATAAATGTTATAAACCTTACTGGAATTCGGCAAGTATGTATTGATATTGTTATTCATATGCCAATAACACCAACCATGAACATCATCAGGGAATACATCAGGGATTTGATTCACCAAACCAGTAACTCGATCACTAACAAAAGTAAGCTTTTTGCGCATAGGAGAAAGTACTTGCTTCAAATTCTCCAAAAACCATTTCCAGTTGGCGTCATTCTCCGAAGAAACAACATCATAAGCAAAATGTTAGATTTTTGAAAAACAGAACATAAAAAAAATGTCTCAGAATATAAAAAAACAATGAAACCGAAAAAGGTTTCATCCGTTTAAACTACATTTTTCTATAGAAAAAATGTCTCAGCATATAAAAAACAATTTAAATCGAATAAGGTTTCATACATATCAATTACATTTTTATGTAAAAAAAATAGGTTTCGCTGATTTTCAACTTGGTTTCATCGGTTTGTAGCATGATGTTAGGTTTCATTTGTATAGGATTAAACAAACCTGTTTATCAACTAAGTAACAAAATAGAATGTTTAAGAAAATCACCGTCATTCCCGGTTAGACCTGTTGCTGCCATGATATGACCAAGTTATTTGCTCTTCAAATGGGCTGCATCAAGGAATAACTAAGGACGACAGTAATTGAATCCACGAATGCATGCTCCAAAACAGATAAACAATCTCTGAAATTTTTGAGTCCCATTTTCAACTTCCAAAACAATACGAGATCCAGGATTGGTTTCAGTCAATTTGTTGGTATACCATTTCAAGTACATAAATGATTTCTTGTTCTCTCCCCATGTAATATTCAATGCATGCCTCTTCCCTGCATATGCATAATAACGACTAATGTCAAAGCCGTACTCTCTTGTAAACTGATTCATAATATCCTTTGTCTTCTTCTTTGGATTCTGTTTAATCTCTTCAAGAATCAAGCTACTAATAAGTTTCTTCGACAAATGTGGTCTGTTTACAACTCCACCACAACAAATATGCTTCTTATTTAACTCCTTGATAATAAAAGGACTACCTTGAACACCATCAATAGAAACAACATATATATGCCATTCACATTTATCTTCTTCCTTCTTAGAACAACATGCACCAATCCTCAACTTCTCATTCCTTGTCATCTTAAATGAATACCCAGATACTGCATGATATTTTAATAAATCAGAACGAATTTGTTGAACACCTCCATCAAACACCTGATTGACACCCTGAAAAAGGCCAAACCAATGCGCAGACTTCAACGGTTCTTTAACTTTATTACGGACATCATAATCAACTAAATTTGTAAGTACTGCATGCTCGAAAGGTATAATTCCTAAAATTCGTGGCTGATCAAAAGGTATGATTCCTGAACTTCGTGGATGCTCAAAAGGTATAATTAATGAACTTCCTTAACTAGAACTAGAGGACTTATCTCTATGCCTTACATGTAACTCAAGAGATGGAAGCTTATTAAACAAAGTAAAAAAAGCAACTGATTGGAGATCAAAATCAGAATTGATAACCTTTTGCTGATCACAAACTATGTGGAAAATTTCAATAGAAAGAGAAGATAATTGACACCAACTTGAACATATACTACCCTTCAAATCACAAACAAATGCTTGTAGACCAATACGAAAAGACAATGTATCATCTTTGTGAAATATAACAGCGATAACAGATTCCATAACCTACAGAAAAAAGTATGAAACCGAAATAAGTTTCACTGTATGTGAAGATAAACAACAACAAACAACAAAATTTGAATATTAACATCAACAAAATAGCAAAAATATGATTCCATAACCTACAGGAAAAAGTATGAAACCAAAATAAGTTTCACTGTATGTGTATATAAACAAACAACACCAACAAAAATTGAAAATTAACATCAACAACATAACAAAAATGTGATCTCATAACCTACAGGCAAAAGTATGAAACCAAAATAAGTTTCACTGTATGTGTATATAAACAACAACACCAACAAAAATTAAAAATTAACATCAACAACATACAAAAATGTGATTCCAATAATATACAGAAAAAAAGTATGAAACCAAAAATGGTTTCACTGAATGTTAATATAAACAACAACACCAACAACAACATTTGAAAATTAACATAAAAAACATAACGAATTCTGATTCCAATTATATACAGGAAAAAGTATGAAACCAAAAACGGTTTCACTGTATGTGAATATAAACAACAACACAACAACAACATTTGAAAATTAACATCAAAAACATAACAAGGTAACATCATATTCCAATTATATACAAAGAAAAAGTATGAAACCAAAAATGGTTTCACTGTATGTGAATATAAACAACAACACCAACAAAAATTGAAAATTAACATAAAAAACATAACAAAATTCTGATTCCAATTATATACAGGAAAAAGTATGAAACCAGAAACGGTTTCACTGTATGTGAATATAAACAACACCACCACCAACAACATTTGAAAGTTGGATTTCAGTTTCAGAGGAATGATTGAACTAATACAAAAGCTTGAACAGAGTGAGAATATGATCAAATAACAACTGAAAAATACAGTAAGAATCATCAAAACTGAAAATACAGTAATAATCATGAAAATATATAAAAAAAAATAGTTACAGTTCCTGTTCTTCACTTGAACAGAAAGGAACACAATTTTGAGTTCGGTTAATCGAAAATTTGATAATCAAATAACAACCAAAATCAAAAAATCGAAAACTAAAACTTACCTGATGAAATACAACTGAAGTTAGAAGACGGAAAAGAGAGTGATGTTCGAGAATCACTTAAACAGATACGAACTCGGTTCTTCAAATCAATAATGGATTTGAAACTGTTTGAGATGAATCGGAGAAGATATAATTTATGTTTGTATTTGAAGCTAGAATTTATGTTCTTCAATTAAGCAGAACCAACAACGAACTCAAATCTTCACTTACACAACAAAATTTGAAAAAGGAACTCAAATCTTCAATTAAACAGGAACAAAAATGAACACAAATCTTCAATTAAATTTCATGAATCAGATTTGGAGAAGAAATTTTTTGTTGAAACCCTAGCCGAATTTGGAGAAGATGTGCTTCGGTTCTTCAGAAAATCAGATTTGTAGCAGATTTTTTCTCTCATACGAAGATTATGTTTTAAGATTTTGTTTCCATTTAAAAGTTATAGATTATATAGGAAGGGCAATTCGGGTATATAGAAAATAATTAAAATCTAAATTTAATTAGTATTATGTGAAATGGGATTTTTGTCTCATTTTTAATGAAATTTGTTTTTCTTTATAAAAGATAATATGGGAGGGTTTTTTGCATGGTAAGTTTGTTCACCTTGGTTTTTTATACCAAGTTTTAAAATTAATACTAACCAATGACGAAGGTAAAGGGTGCATGTAGGGTCTATAGGCCCCATAAAATTTGGAGTTTCGTATTTTGGTAATTTCGAAGTATTATAGATGTAAATTTTGTATGGAAGAATTAAAAAATAAATTGTTAGGGTCAAGTGTAAACTTTGTACGAGAATTTTTTTTTGACACCATAGCATACAAGTCTTGGCTCCGTCCATGATACTAACTGCCTATATTCTGTGGTTCAATGACAACACATTATCAGCACAAAGCTTTGTATTTGTCGGCACACGGTCTGTCTGCGTGTAGATACAATACCACGACGAAAGGATAAATCTCTTATATCCTTATTTATTTGATTTAACTATTTTTAAGTAGTTATATGCACATCGAAATCAACTATTTTTAACTTGGTTTCCTATTTGATTAGGAGATGCAAAGGGAAGTATCTTAATCAGTTGCACGGATTAATACACACCAAGGGATTTGAAAAGTAGTTAGACGTCTCACCGCATCTTGTATATATGATTTATTGGTAGCATAAATAGTTGTTGCGGTATGAGAAGGGATATCCAAACATATATGTATTTTAATATGACTTATATTTGTGATATTATTCGATTTTCGAATTTAGACAAATATTTGAGCTTTGCAGTTTTTTCTGTTTTCCTCACTAATTGAACAAGGGAAGGTTTTTCCTCGTCTTTTTGGATAGTGTAGAAAATAATTTCCTTCACCTTTTCACCATGGATTTTTTGGTATATGGTGTGGCTTGAATATAGAGAAAATATATGCGCCTCTTATATACATCGGTGAGTTATGGATATCTAGTGTCTAATATGCACTTTGTATATGTTGTGACAGTAACAAAGAAAGTTGTGTATTTTAACTAAACCTTGTATATATACAACGTCGATCAATAATGAATGTTGCATTTCGATAAATGATATTTAAAGATAATATCGAGTCTTTTCGTCGTCTAATATATTGTCGGAAATCACGAATTTGATGAATTAAATTTACACCAGTACCATCTATTTTTGACAAATTTACATACACGTCATACGAGGAAAATGCATAATGTGATAGGCATTTTTAAATATGGGAACTGCAATATGTTTTTCGGGTTTAGGAACTTGATAAGCACTATTCCACTTGAAGTGGAAAAATACGAGACGGTAGCATAATGATTGGTTGAATAACCATCTTTGAGCTTGGTATAGCTCTGTTATCACCATGATATAAAAGACACGGTATGTGCACTTGAAGTGCAGTTTACAATTGTTAATCTCTATCAGTCGTCTTGGCAGCACTAGGACTGATATTGTTACAATGTCCATCTCCACAGATTTACTTTAAAATTTACTATTGATTTTATATGACAATGTAAATTCTTAAATGTATTCATTTAGACAGTAAATGAGAAAGAAAACCTGACCAATTATCTCTTATGGGTCACGTATTATCGTATTAGTACCAAGTTTCTACCTTAATAGGTGGAGTAATGCAGAACTGAAAGTTACATTGATGAGACATTCCTTCCTAAAAATCAGGGGGACAATCGTCGACGATATTGGTTAATTCTAATTGTGTCTCATCTGAATTCCCACACCATTAAGTTCCTAAGGTGTTGGAGATTACTCTGTTGCTAGATTTAGCAGGAGTGCACTAGCTAGATTCGTCATAAATGAGTCCTTGCAAGGCATGCCATGGAATCACATCATTTGTTTCGTCTGAAAATATGCTTGTAAGCATATACGACAACATATTATATGAGGTATGTCAATCTAATCAAATGACGTCCATATTCTCTTCGAGTTTTGAGTTGATCTTTCTTGACGACGAGCATATCCATAAAATTTGCGTTGATATCTCATGGAGAAGAATCTCCGCATATTAAAATTTGGTACCAAAGGATTAAAATATCCTCACTCTAAAGAATGATATAAGATCATTATTAACCGATTGTTAATTAGTTGTCGATAATGTTCAGAGTAGCTACTGAAATAGTTGTGGATAAGTATCTCCCCTTTGCAAAGGAATTGTTGAAAAAGTTTATATGATTGGAAAATATGGACCTTGATCTATACTGAATTGTACATGTTCTCGCTTGTTTACACTTTTGGGACCTTAGTCCTAGGATCCAGAAATTTTGGTTACGAATTTGATGCTTACATGAAAGCATGGTGAGAGAACTAAGGATGCTTGTTATACAATGTTGCCCTTGACAACCAGTTTCTAAGACACTTGATCAGGTTGATCGAAGTATAGTCTTGTAGTCATAAATGACTCGATAAATTACCTGGGTGATAATCGTGTATCTATACTTGTATGCATTTAGAATGAACAATTATCAGTCATTGACGTTATCATATTGTAATACTATGGACATTAATGGTGAGTATTCTATTGTTCTTGTTGTTAGGTACATAAGTTACATAATTTGAATATCAATTTTCTATGCTTTTCTTAGTTATTTTGTCTTGTTTTGTATTTACATTTGTTTGAGTTTTATAGGTACTTTGGAGTCATGAGAACTAAAAGAAGATAAATGGGAGCCTATGACATTGTCCAACGTCATTGGGTATTTATGGGCATAAAGCTATTAAGCGCACAAGTCTCTAATGCATCAAAATAATAAATTAGTAGGGCGAAGCCACTTCCCAATTAACCTTAGGTCTAGCCTTTATCTATTCAGTGAGTTCCTAATATGTCCTCCTACCCCGTATCTATTCAGTGGGTCCCTAATACGTCTTTTTAAATCTAGGGTGCTACTCTCTTCTTCAGTTATGCCAAGTCTCTCCAACCATATTTCCTAGTTGCTGCAGCGAAGTGACGCCGGCGGAGCCATAGGTCCAGTTTAGCCAAAGAAGAAGAAATTTAGATGGGTTTTAAGCTCGGAGTTTAGAGGGGTTTGAAGGTTCATGTGGTTGAATTGTGACTGGGTTATGGCTCAATTAAGTAAAATCTTTGGAGTATTTGAATGAGTTTTTGGTGGCTGTTTTTATAGTCTCTCCGTCCAAGAATAGATGACCTATTCATTTTAAAATTTTGTCCATTAATAGGTAACCTATATCATTAAACAAGGGGATATTTCTAAAACTACCCTTTTAATTGATTATTTTTTGTATAAGAAATATGTATAATTTGATAGTCATGTTTATACTCGTCGCTAGGTGTTTTAAAATGCTTTTCAATGGTATAAAGTTTACGAATATCCGTGGTATATTTTGAGAGATAAATCATTTCTAAATTTTACTAATTATTATCCATAATGGTATAATTGTAAAAAATACTTAAAAATATTTCTCTCTTTTCTTTTCCTTAAGAATTGTGCAAGCTTGAATTATGTCACCTATTATTGGACGGGAGGGAGTATGTTTCACAGCGAGAATTTGGTGGTTGCATAATCTGATTCCCGGCAGCTTGTTGCTGTTGAAGTGAGAATGAAAGAAGATAAATTTTAAGCTTTAGGTCCGTGGGTTAAACGGAAGAGATTGAAAATAATTAGGTTTGTGATGGATTTGAGAGTTGGTGCCATATAAATGGATCGAGTTGAGAGAAACATAAAGAAGGTGAGCTGGTGAGTTATTATGAGTTAGAGAAAAGGGTTTTTCTTATATTTCAAGATAGCAGCAATGAAGAACAATGTCGAGAGAATATGTATATGAATTTTTTTGGATGGAAGATTTTTGAGATGATGTGTGTTAATGGTGGTTCGAAATTGAGAAGAAATGGGTTGGCTATGAAATCTGATTTGGTGGATGTGATGGGTTTTGATGGTTTTATTATGAGTCGAGATAAAAGAAGAAGGAACATGATAGGATTATATGTTGATGTTATGGCTTATGAATTTGGATGAATATGTATCAAATTAGAATTAAATTAGATGATATACAGGGACGGAGAATTAGATGATTGACATAGCCAAAAGTTCATGTCCAAGTTACCAACCTAAATACATGGGAGATGTTTGATTGAATGTCACAGTGAAATTGGCCGTGAATTAAAAAAGGGTTTGAAGTTTCCTTGTTAGTCCCACAAGACTGACAGGTTTAATAACTACGTGGGCTCGTTATGGACTACAGGCCTATTTGATTTTGGCTAGAGGTGTTTGGGCTTGATTTATTTTTAGAAATTAAAAAGTTAGGGTTTTATAGAAAAAAAAGTTTTATTCGGGATTCTACATGGGAGAAAGCTATATAAGAGCAACTTCTACAAGAGAGGGAGATATCTAGGTTTTCACCTAGTTCTCTTCTCACCTCTTCTACTTCTTTTTGTAGGTTTGCGCGGGGAAGATTTCTCACATCTAGGGTTTGCAATTTCTTTTCTTCTTAAACTTTCAATTGTGTAAACTCCAATTTATGAGTAGTTAATTTTGTTGTTGGTTAGGGAATAGTTGGATTTCATAGTACATGATTCTTTAAATTAATACATTTGTTTTGTCTCAATATTATCGTTCATGATTCACTACAATACATTGTTTAGTTAAGTTGTAAATTGATTGAACTCACATTCGGATCTAAAGCTAATTTATGGTTTGTTACACGCAAAAGTGATACTCCTTGAATACAAATAGCATAGTGTGGTTATTGCTTGTAGTGATACATCCTAGTAATCATTTGTGACTAATGACCTTTGTTGATTTGATTAGTGCGTTTTCCACGTCAATTACATTTATTAGCCTAATTTCATGAATCTTAATGCTTCTTGGGAATTAAACTTGATTAGTGATTTTACATGTTAGGTTGTTCTCTTGGTAGAATTCATATTCACATCTTTTAATGTGTTTGTTGATGACTTAGGGAAATTTGCGGGATATTTTTGAGATCGAGGTATTTTAGGGCTTTTGATAAAACGAAATCAAAATTCCAATTATAATTTATTTGTACAAGAACATGCTTTGTAAATGAAAATAAGACCTTGACCAATATTCTCAACTCTTTGATTCTTTTCTACAATTTCTTAGCTTTCTTGATTAGTTTAATTACTTTCATTAAATCTGAAAATCCCCCTTTTTATATAAGATTTCGAAACCATATAATAACCAAGACCTTATCGTGTGAACGATCCTTTTTTACCGTTGCTTCATAATAAATCATAAGTAGTGAGAAAGTAATAAATAGTTTTGACGTGCAGACGACCACATCATTTGTGCATTCACTGAATGGTTTCGTTGATTCATTCATAAAACACTTTGAAATTATTATTCATAAAATCATTGTTACATTTCTGGTTAGGGACATGCTACATTCCACTGAGGATGCTATTACAATAAGATTCGGGAATTCGATAAAATAGTCTTATCCACTATTTGGAGGAGGAAAGGCTACCACCTGAAAAATGGTATGATGTATCCTAGTTTTCACAAGACAAACCAGGATGTATCTCATCTTCATGTTTTCGGAAATGAAAAACATGTAAGAGATTCAATATCTTCAGAAATTGAAAATCAATTGTTTTCTTAGGAAGTCGTGCATGTTGTAGAAAATGTCTCATTCAAAACATACCACAAGCGTGGATAATCAAATTATTTAAAATATTATACTCTTCCTAAGAAGAAAAAACTAATCGCAATCATTAAAAGATAAAACTCTTGAAGAGATTACCAAATAAAGAACTTTTTCTCTGAGTATAGTTCTTCTCATAAGAAAGCATCCCCACAGTGACTATGGAAAATCAAAAAGTAAGACATCTCCATAAAGCATGCATGTAATAGAAAATTTATGATCGTAATGCAATGATTTTGGTGAAACGTTCAAAGTATCCACTGAAACTACCTTAGATGTTGTAGGTGTTAACCCACAATTTGTAGGGGAATGTTATGAAAAAAATGATTGGTTAAACTAAAAAAGAATAATCCAAGCAGAATAACAGTTTTCTTGCTTAATTTTGGAACTGCAGCCTGACACTCGATAATGTGAGATTTATCATCCACAAGTGTGTATTTGCATCCCCAACACCCGATAATGTATATGCCTTATTGGATACAAGTTGGAGTTTGTGCAGAGTGAGGTAAAGTCAACTAATATGTGGCACAAAGTCTTTCACAGACACTTGAGATGGTTTATGAAGAAACGCATTCCTTTTTATAGATGCAATTACCTCTTTGGTATTAGTTTGGTAGTCTTTCAAGGACTCGTCATACATCTAGTGGTTGTGGTAACTGCATACACATTTGTATAGAAAACTAGATACAAATATCTTTGTGTAAATATGTTGAGGATTTCATTCGTCAATAGACAAACCATACCATATATATTTACTAAAGCTTCATCGAATCTTGCGTGGTTTGAAATGATCTAAAAGGATATGGTAAAATTTGTAGCAAATGGATTTCCATTACTTTGATTGAAGCCTATATGCAGAAAATCAAATAGGTGTCCCGTTGGAGGTAGGGTAACATTAGTCTTCACAAAGTACTGTGGAGAAAATCATGGCATGTAAAGGACGTCATCAAGGGGAATCAAGTGCGTAGGGTATTGCGATATCCAAGAGACGTTGGGAGCACAAATGCAGCTGAATATCTTGGAGGTTATATTCGGTCATTCCAGTACGAAGTCTGGTATTATGTTAGTTTCTATATCGGCTTAATACAATGTGGTGTTCAAACTGGACGAGGCTCCGAGGTTTTTCTGCTTGAGTACAATTTTTCTCGTTAAAACAGATTTCTTGTGTGTGTGTGTGTTTTTGTTTTTCTATGTTGAAAGTTTGCCATTGTTTCGTCCATTTATCGTAACAAAAAATCAATTCGTCTCTTTTAATTGTCAAAAGTACATCCCAGGTTCATTCTCCTATTAAATAAAATATTGGTGGTATATAAGTACCCTCTCCTTTTTACTTTTCACCTCAAACTCAACCGGCCACCCGTTCAATCGAAGGAATTGACGAAAGTCTTCACTATATGACAAACCGTTTGGATTATGAAAAAAAGGTTTTATACTGCAAAACCGTTTGGATTATGAAGAAAATAGGTTTTGTACGAAAAACCGTTTGGATTATGAAGATCAAAATATTGAAAAAAAAACATTAAAAAAGTATTAAAAATTAAAAAATGAAGTCACATAAAAACCGCTTGGATTATAAGGTTCAAAATGTTAAAAACATTAAAATAAGAATTAAATAAATAATATTGGAATCATACAAAAAAAACTTATTGGACTGTAAGGTTCAAAATATTTCACACGGCAATTTACCTTATAACCTCTTTCTCCTTCTTCTAATACATGATATAGGAAACTTACTCTTTCAGATAGTATTTCATTCGTTTTAAATTGGATAAAATGTTAAAACAGTCTATTCCGTAGCCCTTTCTTTTAAGAAAAATGCAAAGTATTTTGAATGTATGTAGTTTTGCTTTCAACACTAATAAACATCGAATATATAAAGGATTGTACATATGTTTTATTCCAATTTTCTTTTTGAAAAAACAGTTTATCATAAATCATATGAATCACTCTTAATGTTATGCAACACCCAACAAAATAACCAACATATATTTTGATAGACAAAAGTAATTCTATATTTTATTTTTTTGATCCATGAAAATAATTGTTGGAAACAATTGATATAATTCCTACAAAATAAACAAAAACAACCAAAACGAAATCGATGAAGGATGAGTCACGGACTAGGTCGTTTTTTAAGACGATTTCACTGATTTGCACTAACTGTGAGAGAAGTTCTTCAAGTTGCAACTTCGTCCCCATGATAAAACAACCGATTTCATAATCTCTTAATCCCTCATGCACTGTGAAAGATTGAACACTACAACTCTCTCAATTCTTGTTCATAATTATGTCTGTCTCTCTAGCAAAACAGGCTTAATATATTGCTAAAACAAATCAATCGCTTTAATTGAGAATCAATAATGGATTAATTCTCCTTAAAATCATCAACAGTTAAAAAACGTTAATTTTACTTATTTAGAATAAGTAAGTATAAATGGAAATTAATTATTATTAAAATAAATTTATTAAAATTTAAAAAAATTCAAATTCAAGGGAAAACCTCATAAGACTCCGCTCTCGGATTAATATTATCCACATACGTGCATTGTAATGACCCGACCTTCAACCATACTATCCTCATTTCGTCACTGCGATCATCCGGCAGTGTGGGTTTTTGATAAGTGCATAATTTACATATTTTAAGTATAATTTCTTTATACTTATTTGCTAGATTTTGTGTGAATTACTGTGTGTTTTTATTACTTTTGTAGTTTATGTATTTTATTAGGTTACATCTTTGGAATAAGTAAAATTAATATCTACAAGGAATAATTTCCAAAGACTCAGTATATCTCATTCAAATGAATTGAAAAATGAAGCCAACACAAAAAGAATGAAGTAATTCCGAGTTTGTATGAAGAAGTTATGAGCAAAACCGTGAAACCAACATGGATTTGGTATTTGTTGGGCCTTACTGGGCCTGCGCGGGAAGAGAAATAAGGAAGCATTTTGGGCTCGCCTTTGACGTGAAAATTAGGGTTTTACTTGGTTTTTGAGGAGGTTAAGTCTTCTAGTTGAATGAGGAATCAAAAGGAAGTGGAAAAGTTTAATGAGATTAGTTTTCCTAGTTGAATAAGGATCAAGAGGAGGTTACCAAAGCCTATATAAAGGGGAGCCTAGATATAATTTTGAGGACAACCTCTCACGGATAGAATATTTTCTTAATCAATTTTAATGACTTTTAAGAAAGCTATGTCTAGCTAAACCCCACCACTGGGATAATAGAGGAAACCATATTTCATGAATGAACGGTAACTATTTTTGATTCTTAATGACTTTTGCATTGATTTTTGATTGATTTATGATTTTTCTTAATTAGTTGTGAATCTTGTGATTTTGTTTGATGGTGTATGCTGGGACTTAAGAGCTTTTGATGCGCCATGCTTGTGATTTACAATTAATGTTTTAAAAATCTACTTTTGGCAAAAAAATAGAGCCAGTAAAAGAGCTATAATTGTTAAAGAATTATTGTAGAAATCAATCAGAAATGATTTTGGTAGAATCCTGAATTACCGGGGACTTGTTTTTAGTTTTTTTTTATGTTAGTTAGTAATTAGATTTTTATTTTTATTTTTTTATTTTACGTTTTTGGGTATTCTTCTTTATATTACAGGTTTTGGATAAAAAAGAAATTGGATCCAAAGATCATATTGATTGATTAAACACTTGGAGTCAAAGATAAAACGAAAAGAACGGCAAAAGAAGACAATAATTTTTTTTCTTTAGTTAATTTTTTTTGGGTTTTATTTATTTTTTATTTTTAGAAAATTGTATTAGGAAATCCTTTATTATTTTTGTAATTTTTCTTTTATTTTTGGACTTTATTATTTTTGTAAAACCCTACGGAAGGGTAATTAAATATAAACTGCAACAGGAAAGGACGACAATTATGATATTGTCTCAGCCCCTCAGTTTCGTACACTGACATAGGAGTCGGTGGCCTGAGTCGACTTCAACGGTTCATCGTCCGTCTGGAACGGGAGGTAAGACTCTAACCACCCACGAATCCCCTGTCAGTGGATTTTCTGTATTCCTTCGTGTGCATATTTGCTGAGGACCTGAATACGGATTTACTTTTCTAGTAAAGGTCAACAACTGGCCATACAAGATAAGGACTCGGATTTCATCATTGTTTCCTTCTTGCCTACTTTAGGAACACATTACCAAACAAGAACATAATCCTTAGACTAGAAAGAGACCGATATGTAACGAGCTTATTGGAAAATCATTCAAAAGGACTGTATTGGTTACTCTGTTAGCCTAACTCAAAGTTCAGGAAGATTATTTTAAGTAGATTCGAACCTCCTTGTAACCCAAGGAAACGTTGCCAAAGAGATAGGGTTATAAAAGCTCCTTAGAGATTATCCTGTTTCTATTCGACTTAATCTAGTTTGGATCGTTCTAAGAGGCTCACTAAAACTGTAACTAGTTTCCTTTTGAAAGAATAGAAGCTGGTCTAAAAACAATCTAAATGGAGCCATCATGTTTTTTGTTTGCTAGATTCAGTAGGTTTGATTTGGTTGAGTCGGCCTTGTTTGTGTATGTTTAGAACCCCCTTCCTGTTAAGATTTATTTTCTTAGATTTTTTGTAAATATATTAGGAAGTTTTTGTTAGAAAATGTCGAACTGGTAGTATAAAGACCAATACAATGAATATCCAACTGAATTTCAAAATAGACATTATCCATACTATCAACATGGTGTTGATAGTAGTCGGGACCACCACCAACCTTTTGGAGGTCATTGCTCATACCATGGTGATCCCAGTTACTATTCATATACACACCCGTCATATGAACATAAAATTGAGCAAAATTCAAGTTCTTTGTCTTGGAGGGATGCCCTAAAGCAGATGCAATCTAGTAATCCTTATGATCCATTTGTTTTTATAGAAGAATCCACTCAAGGAGTTAACTGAGAATACAAAAAGGTTAGGATTAAGTATGAGATGAACAAATAGTAGTCCAAATCCTTCTTTATCACACGAGCAGTTGCGATCTAGTACTCCTTATGATCCATTTGTTTTTATAGAAGAATCCCTCAAGAAGTTGACTGAGAATACAAAAAATTTTGCATTAAGTGTGAATGAAAGTCTTGCAAAGAATTATATTGCTCAAAATGATCTTAATTTCCAATATAGTGCTACCCTTGATAATTGTTCACCTAGTCAAGAGGACGAGGATAGAATTGATAACACTACTTATTTAGACGAGGTTCAAACATCTTCATATTATTATGATGAAGAGGATAGTATTGATGAAGAACTTGAAATATACATGCAGAGTGATCAAGAAATTTTCACCCCGATTGTGCTTCATGATGATAGTGTTATTTCTGGTTCAGATCCAAATAATTTTAATGATTATTCACCTATTAAAAAAAGGATTTAACTAGAGATACCACTGTTTTAGACGAGGTAGAACTTTCTTGTTTTGAAGCCGATAATGGTTTAGTGGAATGAGTTTATCCTGAGAATACTGTTTTAGAGTCCAACGATTTAGAAACAATAGTCTTAGGTAACAAAGATAGACTCGTAGAGATTTTAATTATCTGTGAGGATGCACCACCTGATTATAACCTAGAAGAAGCAATTGACCATTTTTGGGAATCTGGCCATCTAGAAATTAGGGAAATTGTGACTAGTCTATCTAAAAACACTGAAAACTCTAAGTTTGGGGGTGAATATCATTCTCCCTGTGTTTTACCTTTAACTCTTAGAAAGGTCCCTAACTTGGGACTTGACATATGCACGTCTACCATTTTACAAGATCATCTTCAAACTAGATTCCCTGAGCCTGTTGACATCGAGAAAGAAGTTCAGTTGTTAGAAACCCATCATATGGTCGATGTGGTTTACCTAGGAAATAATACCAAGATTGACTTTGTTTTCCCACCAAAATATTTTCTTCCATACGTGGGAACTTATGAATTTCAAATGTGTCAGTTATTAAGTTTTGAGACAAAGCCTAATTACTTTAGGGAATTAGAGTCGACACATTTTTTTAAGAATGACCACCTTAATAGTAGTCAACTGTGTGAGTCAAATATGATTGACTTTGAGGATCCACAATTATTTAGGTTATTATTATGTTCTTCTAAGTTCTTAGCCGAGTTATTCCAGACTTTACAACCTGATCCTGTTGATCCTGCCTATGAGGAAATCCATCCCATGAAAATATTTTATTTAAACCATTTTATAGAGCCTGAACCTAAACCACAACTAGAAATAGTTGTCTTAAACAGAAAACTAGATAAGGGTGTGCTCGGTTTGTTCATTTTCTTAGCCTGTTGCAGTTTCCTTTTATTTGTGATAGTATTATTTGATTCAGATGACCCACAATTGTTCCGACTATTGCTATATGATTTTATAAGGTGACTAGTTCTTTCTTAGTCTGGCTGAAGAATTTAAACTTAGCACCTCTTGGGAGGTAACCCATGCTCATGCGACACGATAATATATTTCCTTAACTCCTTTCCTTCGATTGGTAACAACTTCTCCTTGTTCTTGCTTTCAATCATTCATATTTAGAACATTGAGGACAATGTTAGATTTAAGTTTGGGGGTAAGGGAGAAACTTTTAAGTTGAAATAGAAACTCCAATATCTAGAAACTTGTGAACAATTCAGAATGACACTAACCATTCTAGGTAGATGGAAACTTAGCTTTTTTTCTATAGGAATTGGTGTGCCCATTTAAATGTTCTATTCATAAAAGAACAGAGTTCAGGTGTTAGAAATAACATGATAGTCGTCACCATATCTCATGGTTTATCTCAACCATACCACCCTTTGTTTTTATTTTTTTAATTTTGTTATTGTCGCCAGGATGAAGTAGAGTGTTTGAGATTTTTTAGACTATGGTTTTTCTTATAAAAAAAAAAAACGAATATTTACACTTTGATAGCAATATGTGTGTGTTCTCCCTGTCTCCGTCGCCTAATCAAGCGTGGAATGCAGGATCCATGATAACTATCATGTAAGATGATGATAAGGAGCATGCGCTTGGATTCAATTTGATCCAATCATGTTTTCGGTATATTTAATAATATAAATAATTATTTTATTTTCAATAAATCGATCAATGGGACCCTTGTATATACCAGTTGAGTCGATATTGATATTAGTATTAAGACCAGTGGGAGTGTATCTCAATCCATTAGGATTCATCCTGGAAATGACCTTGAGACAGATATGGGAAACACCGGTCACCTTAGTCAACATGAGCAAACTTCATCATTTCCATATCCATCTTCTAAATCTTTTCATGTGATTGAACTTTGATAGATTCTGAGTATCATGGTTGAACGACTATCTAAGTAGAGCTTTGTTTTCTTATATATGAATTTTAGTACGCTGAGTGCAAACTCGTGTACATCAATTGGACTCATATAGGGTAATGATTCCCATAGCCGAAGAATTTAGTATGCCAACTAAATAGCTTGTTTAGTGTTTACCCTCAATCGTTCACAGGTAGCTAGGGTTTTGAGTAAAGGTTTTGTGGGTATACCTCTTGTAAACCCTCACGAGACTATAACTCGTCCAATAGGGACACCTAGGGGTTTAAAGGCTTGTTACACATGCTAAGTGTGACTGTGTCCTCAAAGAAAGAGAGTTGTTGTAGTTTAGGTTAGTTTTTATTTGTAGTTTGCTCGAGGACTAGTAAAAGCTAAGTGTGGGGGAATTTGATAACTGCATAATTTACATATTTTAAGTATCATTTATTTATACTTATTTGCTAGATTTTGTTTGAATTACTGTGTGTTTTTATTACTTTTGTAGTTTATGTGTTTTATTAGGTTACATCTCTGGAAGAAGTGAAATTGAGCTCTACAAGGAAGAATTGCTGAAGACCCAGTGTATATCATTCAAATCCAGGACTTCTACCCTCCATCTTGTAGATAATTGAAAGACGAAGCCAACGCAAAAAGAATAAGGTCATTCTGAGTTCGTATGAAGAAGTTATGAGCAAAACCGTGAAATCAACTTGGATTTGGTATCTGTTGGGCCTTATTGGGCCTGCGCGGGAAAAGAAATAAGGAAGCGTTTTGGGCTCGCCTTTGACGCGAAAATTAGGGTTTTTGTTAGTGTTTGAGGAGGTTAAGTCTCCTAGTTGGATAAAGAATCAAAAGGAAGTGGAAAAGTTTAATAAGATTAGGTTTCCTAGTTGGATAAGGATCAAGAGGAGGTTACCAAAGCCTATATAAAGGGGAGCCTAGATATAATTTTGAGGACAACCTCTCACAGATAGAATATTTTCTTAATCAATTTTAATGGCTTTTAAGAAAGCTATGTCTAGCTAAACCCCACCACTGGGACAATGGAGGAAGCCATATTTCATGAATGAATGGTAACTATTTTTGATTCTTAATGACTTTTGCATTGATTTTTAATTGATTTATGATTTTTCTTAATTAGTTGTGATTTGTTTGATGGTGTATGCTGGGACTTAAGAGCTTTTGATGCGCCACGCTTGTGATTTACAATTAATGTTTTAGAAATCTACGTTTGGCAAAAAAATAGAGTCAATAAAAGAGCTATAATTATTAAAGAATCATTGTAAAAATCATTCAGAAGTGATTTTGGTGGAACGCTGAGTTCCAGTTCTTCCCAATATTATTAAAATATTTTATTTATTTTCTAATTTAAATTAAAATTAGGTCTAAAACGAATCTTCACAAGTCTCAGCGAACGAACTATTTTTACCACTTTTCTAAAATGATCAGTTTTTCAACGGGCATTGTTGCGGTCATCCAGCAGCAGCTTCCCAGGAGGTCACCCATCTCTGGATTACTCTCACCCGAGCACGCTTAACTGCAGAGCTTTTTGTGAACTCTGGAGACAATTGTGCTGAAAAGGCCTCGATATTAGGAAATGACAAATCATTACATATATTCCATTCGGCAAACCCTACCTGCCGAATCGGGGTATTACAATATCACAACCTTAAATTGGAGCCGTCCTCGGCTCCAGAATATATTCAAGCCCAGATCTCCGGCGTTCCCTGCCACTCATAAGACCAGTACCTGACACACCCCATCCAACATACTCTCTCACCCTCGGCAGGTGACCAGTTGTCAGCTCTGATACCATTAGTAATAACCCGACCCTCCATAGATATTGTCCCCACTTAGCCACTGCGGTTATCTGGCAGGTGTGGGGTTTTCAACGGGCACCGCTGCGGTCATCCAGATGCAGCTTCCCGGGAGGTCCCCCATCTCTGAATTACTCCCATCCGAGCACGCTTAACTGCAAAGCTTTTTTCCAACTCTTGAGTCAATTGTGCTGAAAATACCTCAGTGTTAGGAAATGACAAACCATTACATATATTCCATTCGACGAACCCTACCTTATGAATCGGGGTATTACATGCACGCATACACCCAAGGATTTTAAATCATAAATCACATCATGAATCGTTTTTCATTTTTAAGAATCAAGTCATATGTTGAATTGTGAATCGAAGATTCATGGTAAATCTCTATATACACATATGTTTATTAGAGTATAGCCTAATAAGTTTAAATATATGTTATCAATATTATAGATATGAAAAACGAAGAATACATAGCATAAATCAGCATTCAGACAGTGATTGGGCACTTAGTTAGGTGGAAATAGAACTTGAGTTTGAATCTTGTCCTTTCCAAAGATTTATTCTTAATAAAAATCACTTCAAAAATACAGGTTCAGATTCGCCTGACTCGTGATTCGATACAAATTGCATGAGTCAAAATGTGAATCTTACGATTCACAGCAGATTCGATTCATAGTTGTGTTTTGTATCTTTTTTAAAAAAATTGTAGTGAGTCGTACGAGTCTAATCGTGAAACGTACGAGTCGAATCTTGAATCATAAGATCCTAAAAACTATGATACATTCAATCATTAGGGAACCGGAAGATGTGTGATCCTAAAACCTCACCCTCAAAGCTCAAAATCCTTAACCACTAGGCTAGCACTTAAATGTTGATAAGAATATTCAAAAAAATCCTTTTAATAAGTATACTCAAACACTAACTATATACTCCCTCCGTTCCAACTTATTTGCTTAATTAGGATTTTGCAGGAACTTGTTATAGTAATATTGTCTTGAACCAATAGATGATGTGGCTGACCACCCAAGTACTGTATCATGTTGCATATAAACCACATGTACACTAGGCACATTTAATACTACCTCACATGCATATTAACACTTGTAATAGCTAGAGTTATCCCTTTCATGTACTTATACAATGAATACACTTATAACCCTACCTACTCTCCTTGAACAGTAGTATAATGATTATGCATGTTGGATGTATGCATCAAATATTCATTATATATCGATATACGCATGTTAATTATTAAAAAAAAAAACATGTTATAAATATTATACTATTTAGTTTATTTTTTGCAAAATAATGATTATTAGAATATTGTGCTACTAATTATACATGTATGTAGGTTATTTTTTACAAAATATCATGATTATTACTTAAATAATTTACCATGCATAATATATATATATATATATATACATTAAATATCCTTTATATTTATTTTTAAAAATTATTAATGCATGTTGATAATATTATTTCAAATATTATCTACTTGCTAGAGAAATATCAAATATCAAATATTCACTATGTATATCTATGTTATTTCCCATCATTGTTATGACTAAATAAAAATAATTATATATGTGTATGCATGTTGTAATGTTTATTTTATTTTTATTTATATATAACTGGTGCATGCTGTAAATATTAATAAAAAATTATTTATTTAAAATATTTGTCCCGTAAATGGTTTGATACTAAATATGCACATGAATCTAAATACTAATAATTATGCGCATGTAAATAATAAATGGGCATGTAGTTTATTTTTTTTACGGGCCTGTTTTCATTTGATTATTTTGTTACTTGTATTGTCAAACTTTTTCCTTCCTTTAAACCATAAAGATATTTGGTTAGCAAACGGTTTGCCCTAGTTGAATCTATAAAGAAATTTGGTTAATTAATTATATGGACTGGGTCATGATCAGAAATTGGACCATGACATCCGTATTAACTACACAACCATAAAAAAAATTGGTTTATGTGTCCACGTCTGGCCATAAAGTAATTTGGTCTCGAAAAATGGTACCAAAAATTTGTCATATTTATGTACTCAGAAGGACTTGAGCACCATATTAATGTCCTTTACCATGTTTGTGGAAAGAAACTCACAGATGAGGAAATGATTCAGTGAATCCTATCGACCTTTCCCACCTCATCCATGATACTAGCAAACCAGTGTCGGTTGGAGGTTAACAATAAGAGAATCACAACATTCAGTAAGTTGATAAACTTACTGCAAGTGTCTGAGAGGAAGAATAAGATTTTTGTTAATAATAATGCCAGAGCTGTCGGGAAAAAAAAAGTTCATGAAGCTAACCATGGAAATATCCACAAAGGATAGAACCCTAAAGGAAAGAGGGTTCGACATTCCGATTCACATCCCCGTGATCCCTACTCACGTGGAGATAACACCTCTCGTGGAAGATGACATAAGGTACATAATCGAGGCCGAGGGGGTAAAGGCCATTCTAATGTTTGACATAGAGAAGGAACTTCTGGCAAAAGTGGCAGCAACCCTAAGTTCGAGAAAAACCTAAGAATCCCGCTAATAAAAGGGTCGCAGATGGAAATGCCCTTTGTTTTAGGTGTGGATTTATCGGATATTGGTACAAGCAATGTAAGGCTAGTACCAATGTAGCTGCAAGCTATAAAAAAGTACCGAGAAACTCTCGAACATGAGGCTCACTACATGGAAGAAAATGATCATACTCCTGACGTAAATCTTACAATCACAGGATTCTAGGGAAACAAGGATCTTTTCCAATCAATGGATGCACCCGACTTTGCATGGGCCTAGACATCTAGTTTCTTGTTTGATGGCTTATTAGACTTTATCTTTAACTGGCTTGTTAGATGCTTTGAAATATTTTATGTTATCTTAGATTACTGTTTGTTTAATGGTTTGAATGGGTGTCATTGTTGCAAAACATGTTCTAAATATCTTCATGTGGGTATAAATTATCTATAAGTATTTATTTTCTATTATGTTCTATAGAATTTTACCTTGTTTATGATAATCTACTGTTTATCATGTATATTAGAATGGAAAGAACGTCATTCTAGTAGAACAGGATTCTCTAAAGGAAATGGGATAACTGTCCGTTTATATAAACATTCCTGGTTAATGTACTTGTGGAAATGTCTCAAGGAGAAATTTAATGTTTAGCTGATAGTGCAACCACCCGTATTATTCTAAGAAATAGACAATTATTTGTTGATTTCACTCCTTATAATACATACGTGACTACTATGATTGGATCATCAAAGGTAATAATTGGGAGAGGTACTTCTCAATTTTTTTTGCCAAATGGAACAATGATTAAAGACACAGAAGTTCTATATGCACAAGAGCTAACCGCATTTTATTAAGTTTCACGGATATGCGTGCAAATGGTTATCACTTGGAAATTCACTGTGAGAATGAAATTTTGTACATATACGTGACCTAAGGAGAATGTGAAAGGAAACACATCTTAGAGAAACTAATGAGTCACTCTAGTGGATTGTACATCACCACTATTAGGATTATTTAATCCCATATTGTTACCAACAATAAATTGTTGACTAGTGATTCTACAAGCTTTGGCACGATCTAGTAGGGCACCCAGGTCGTGATATGATGGTCTGTGTTTTAAAGAACTCACGCAGACATCCCTTCTTTCGAATGAAAAGGAAAATGGGACAGAAGTTTGTTACAATGCAAACTAACAATGTGATTTCTAAAGTAATTGATGCATAATCTTCTTCTTCCAAAGAAACTGAAGCGAATCTTATATCCCATTGTTCTTCATTTTCCTTTTCGAAGTCACGTCACTCATTTTTCAAAGCTTGTTCTTTAGCAAAGACAAGATCGATACCATTCTATGCTAAAAAGACCAAACAAAATATTTCATTTTTACAAAGAATACAAAGTGATATTTGTGGACCTATACATCCAGAATGCGGACCATTCGGGTATTTTATGGTTCTGGTTGATGCTTCGACCCGTTGGTCACACGTTCCATTGTTGTCCACAAGAAATTCTGCTTTCGCAAAACTCATATCACAAATTATACGATGAAGGGCTCACCACCCTGATAATCCAATCAAGTATATAAGACTAGATAATGGTGGAGAATTTATATATAAAGGATTTGGTCATTTATGTATGTCTAACGGAATTGACGTAGAGCATCTCATACCCCATATACACACTCAAAATGGTCTCGCAGAAGCTATCATCAAAAGGTTACAGATGGTAGCTAGGGCATTGGATATGCGTTCTAACCTGCCTATTACTGCCTGGGGGTACGCCATATTGCATGCATCATTACTTATTCTCTTTAGACCCACTTCTAGACAAATATTTTCTACGTACCAGTTGGTAACTGGATATGAGCCTGATATTTCACATTTACGCATATTTGGTTGTTGTTTACGCCCCCAAAGCGTACTAAGATGGGTCCACAAATACGAGTAGGTATTTATGTTGGATATGAATCCCCAACAATTATCTACTCCTTAGAACCTTTGACATACAATCTCTTTACCGCTAGATTTGTGGATTGTCACTTTGATGAGACAACCTTGACGTTGTTAGGGAGAGGTATGGAAAAGGATTTCCTAAGGGAACGACAAGAATTATCGTGGTGTGTTCCCACATTGTCTCATCTAGATCCCCGCACTTCACAAAATGAAAGTGAAGTGAAAAGAATTATCGATTTTTAGAACGCCACAGATTCAATGCCTGATGCGTTTATTGATATCGCCAAATTGACAAGATCACACATACCAGATGCAACGTGCCTGCGAGGTTGGAAATCCCTAATAAGGGACAAGGCACCTTATATAGAGGTACCAAGGCTACACTTGGTGGAAGTATAGCTGAGGTCGTGGCCCCCAAAAGAATGAGGGGGAGACCACTTTGTTCGATCAATACTCATCCAAAGAAAAAGGGAGTGTAAGGCACAAACTGATCTATATATCATCAATGTAGATAATCCATCTCATGAGATTGTGTTTACTTACATTTTTGTCCATGAATCATTACTGGGGGACACCCTGAAGTTCGAATTGATTACAGAGAACAAAGAAATCTCTATGATTTGTGAAAGTGCATACGTGTTGATGGAAATATCCCCCATGCATATTGATGATAGATTTGCATATAGTGTTTCTAGAGAGATTATAGAGTATGATGATATCAAACCACGCTTTATTGTAGAATGTCAAAAAAGAGCAGATTGGCCTCAATGGAGAGATGCAATCCATGATGAACTAAATTTACTGGCAAATAGACATGTATTTGGCGCGGTAGTGCTAACCCTACCTAGTGTAAAGCATGTAGGACATAAATGGGTATTTTTCAGAAAACGTAACGAGAAGAACGAAGTATTGAGGTATAAGGATCGCCTTGTAGCGCAAGGTTTCTCACACCTGGTATTGAATACGAAGAAACATACTCTCATGTAATGGACGTCATAAGGTTCCACTACTTAGTTAGCTTGGTAGTTTCAGAAGGACTTGAAATGCAGCTTATGGATGTGGTTACCACATATCTCTATGCGGATCTTGATATAAAGATATTCATGAAAATGCCAGATGGCCTTCCATTTCCCAAATCAAATAACTCTAAACCACGGAGTGCGTTTACAATTCAATTGAAACCTTCACTTTACGTATTAAAGCAATCCGGGAGGATGTGGTACCCATCTAAGTGACTATTTGATGGGGAAGCGATATACAAATAATGAATTGTGCCCCTGCATGTTTATAAAGAAAACAAGTTCTGGATTTACAATTATAGTTGTCTATGTCAACGATATGAACATAGTAGGCACTCTTGATGAAATAAGAGAAACTGCAAGCTATTTGAAATCCGAATTTGAGATGAAAGATCTTAGAAAAACTCGGATATGTCTAGGACTTGAACTACAACATCAAGCTTGTGGAATATTATTCACCAGTCTACATATGTCCAAAAGATACTCAGGCAATTTAATATGGAAAAAGTGCACCCTGCTAGCACTCCCATGGTTGGTCGAACTTTAGATGTAAATAAAGATTCATTTCGTCCAAATGAAGGTGACGAAGATGTATTGGGAGCTGAATATCCCTATCTTAGTGCAATAGGCGCATTATTGTACTTAGAACAATGTACTCGACTAGATATCTCGTTCCCAGTGAACCTGTTACCTAGATTTAGCTCAGCGCCAACGGAACGTCATTGGAATGGTATAAAGAATATCTATAGATTGATACCTAAATAGAATCATTGGCTTGGGTTTGTTTTATCCCTATGAAGACGAAAGGAGGGCTGCTAATGCAATTGTGACTCCCTACACCAAAGCCCCAAATAATATTTTGGTTGGTTTTGCTGATGCTGGGTACCTCTCATACCACGCAAAGGTCGATCACAAACAGAATACGTGTTCACTATTGTGAATACAACGATATCCTAGAGATCGACCAAGCAAATCCTTGTGTCTACCTCCACGAACCACTCTGAGATCAATGCCCTACATGAGGCGGTTCGTGAGTGTATATGGTTATGGTATTATCATTACACATATTCGAGGAACATGTGGTTTGAGTTTTACCACTGAAGTGTCAACTTGCATTTACGAAGATAATGCAGCTTATTTCAAACAATTGAAGCAAGGGTATATCAAGGGTGATAATACGAAACATACATTCACCGAAGTTCTTTTATAATCAGAAACAACAATGTCTCCTAAACATTCAAGTCAGTAAAGTAAAGTATGATATAAATGTGGAAGACTTATTTACTAAGCCATTGCCTAAGTCCATATTTGAAAACTATGTGAGAAGTATATGACAAAAGAGATTGTTCGAACTTCCGTGATTACATGTGAAAGTTATGAGACTAAGGGAATTGTCTGAAGCTCGTGATCGCATGAATAAGACTAAAGGAATTGTCTGAAGCTCGTGATTGCATGAGTAAGACTAAAAGAATTGTCTGAAGCTCGTGATTGCACGATTAAGACTAAAGGAATTGTCTGCAGCTTGCAATTGCATGAATAAGACTAAAGAAATTCTCTGAACTCCCAAAACCTTCTTTGGACTAAAGAAATTGTCTTTCATCAGGGGGGGCATCTAATGATATATTGAACTTTTTTTTCCTTCATCGAGGTTACTTTTTCACACGGAGTTTTGTTACTCGACAAGGTTTTAAATGAGACACCAACATCATCAGAAATAAAATTCACGAAGACATGTCAACATCATGGGGAACATCTAATAATGTCATGATTGACATCAAGGTGTGTTTAACTCTTTTCCTTCATCGAGGTTACTTTTTTTCCACAGGGTGTTGTTACTCGACAAGGTTTTTAATCAGACAACGTAACACCAGAAATATTACTTCTCGGTTCAGATGATTCTTCTCATTTTAAGTCTTCCGGCTTTTCTGCCAAGTGTTTCAAATATCGTCTTTCTCCTTCGACCAGCTTTTGTCTCGACGAAATTTTCTGGCAAGGTTTTGACGAAGCAATGAGTTTGTAGCAGTGATCATCCAAGGGGGAGTGATCTAGCAATATTGTAGTGGATCAATAGATGATATGAGTGACCACCCAAGTGTCATGTTGCATATAACCCCACCTGTATACTAGACACATATAACACTATCTCACATGCATAATAACATTTGTAATAGCTAGAACTATCCCTTTCATGTACTTATAAGAGAAAAGTTAATAAATGAAAACTACTGATTTTCCCTCTTCTCGTTTATCTTTTGTGTTCTCCACATTTAACTTTAACAGAACTGAAATTATTTCACATAAACCTTCAATCTCCCAGATTATTTGTTTAATATACTAGTTTCTACTTCGTAGTTTTTAGTTATTACTTGATAATCATAAATTTTTATAAAATTTTAGGAAAAAATATCGAAATTTTTTGGAATATTTTTATTAAGAAAACCTTGTGTATATAACAAAAATGTAATGGAGGGAGTATTAAAAGACTTACAAGAAGTAAGCAAAGAGATTACAACCCAAAAGTGAAAAACAACAAATCCTAGTTACAGTACAACTCTAAGAACGAAAGGAAAACAACACATTATGTGATAACCAACATTACACAATCATCTAGGGATGTTCACCGTGGTTGTTATACCTGCAGCCAAACTATATTGCCCAGAATTAACACTACTTGTGGAGTAGAGAAGTGGAGCCGTGTAGAGGTCTTTTGGTTCAGTCGGTAAGACTACTTCTGTTTCATGATTTGGTTGACAAGACCATGAACGTGTCTCGATACCTCTCAAACTCTCTAGCTCTGATGTTACCTGTTTCATTGTTGGCCTTTTATCACCCATCGAGTTAAGGCATCTCTTGGCAAGATCGGAAACTGCAACAACTTGTTTTGGTGCCGCCTCGTTTACGACTCGAGCCTCAAGAAATTGGAATAGTATGTCCTCTCCCATCAAAGAAAGAAAGTATGCAGCAAGATTTCTCAGTTCTCCAGGCCTCTCTTCAAAAATGGGTTGTTTTCCTGTCAAGAGTTCAAGAAGAACCACACCAAAGCTATAGACATCACTTTTTTCTGTTAGTTGACTTGTATTGAAGTACTCTGGATCCATGTATCCTCTGGTCCCTGCACACCGTGGCTAATTCGGTTTGGTCCAAAGGAATCAATCTTGATGCTCCAAAGTCTGCAACTTTTGCTATGTAATTTTCATCTAAAAGTATGTTGGCAGATTTGACATCTCTATGAATTATTGGTACAGAAGCTGCTGAGTGTAAATAAGCAAGCGCACTAGCAGTTTATACTGCTATTTTTAGACGGCCTTCCCAGGAAATAGAAGGCACTTCACGTCCGGAATGGATGTTTTGGAATAGAGTGCCATTAGAAACGTATTCATAGACTAGCAAGGGAGCTTCAACTTCTAGACAACACCCAAGGAGCTTTACCACGTTTCGATGGTTAACCTGAGTTAAAATAACAACCTCATCTATAAATTGCTCATTTTGACTCTGGTCAACTACCTTTGACTTCTTTATGGCAACTACACGACCATCAGACAAGGTTCCCTTGTAAACAGTTCCATAGCCTCCTCTACCAAGGACCAGCCTCTCATCATAATTGTTGGTTGCTAATTTTAGTTCTTTTGCTGTAAAGATTTTTGAAGTTTCTACACCACCTTCATTTAAAGTTAATTGTCGTTTTAGCAGGGAACCACCGTTTTGCTGAAAGTATCGTTCTCTTTGTTTCATTAATTTTCTTTTCTTACATATCAAGTGTAGCCAAGAACTTGCGATTATTAAGAATAAGAGCCCTAAACCGATACCTGCATACATTTACAATATGAATTCAGTTACTACATGTTTCAGATATAAGACTGAAGGTCAATTGTATGATGCACTGAATAGAGGAGAGACCATGTACCAAGAGTAACCGTTATTAGTGGAAATTGTTCAGTATCTCTAGTGCAGCCTAACCCATCTTTCCTCCCATCTCCATGGCTGCCCTCTGGACAATGCACAACTGAAGTTCCCGTTGGTATTGATGCATCTCCCCACACAGGGATTGTTTTGATCCTCACACTCATTCACCTCTGTTAAGTAGCACCCACAATCGAACATATGTTAGCTCTTTTGTAAAATTGCAAACAGTATAGATTGGGAAAAATATAATTGCACTCTAGTCAACTACGATGGAACTCCAACTGATTAGGGGAAGGCAGGTAGAAAATCAAGGATTTTGTTTTATGACCCAATATTTAATATCTAGAGATACTTACATACCTTTGCATCCGGGACTAAGATAAGGGTTCCCCTTGTAGCCTTCAAGGCAAGTGCAGCGATACCCGGGATTGTTGTCTGAATCGCTACAGTGAGTGTTTTCCTGGCATGCAAAAGTGGTCGTATCTTTTCGTGATTCCTCACAAGTCATATTCCCTATTGCCCAATCAAAAGCGACAGGAATATCTCGGTTCGGTTCAGCCATAAGATCCGATGCAGAGAACGTGAACTGTTCATAATCAGCTACAAAAGTGTAACTGCAAGGGTTGAAGGATAAGAAGTTTGTATCAGTAGTATTTGGATCCCATATCAAACCAGTCGCAATTTCCTTTAGCCGCTTCAAAATGCTAACCTGGCAGCACCCACCGCCGTCACAAGCTTCTTCGCTCACGTCTTCCATACTGTAACACCATGAATCACACGAGGAGGAAGTGGAAACATTCTGATCAAGCCGCTTGTAACCAAAGGTAAGCCCTGAACCTCCACAACCAACAGAGAATAATTTGTTCTTTGTGTCTGAGAACGTAAACGAGGTCTCAAACAAACTCATGGTGTCGCTTATCGATAAATTCAACACTGTATCACCAAGCCTATTGTAACATAAGATAGCTGGAAGGGTTTTTAAGCGAATTTCGGTTTCTGATATACCTAATATTTCAAGATTATTACTTGTGCCAATAAAGGGCTTTGGGGGGGGGTGATAAGAAGTATTACAGTTAACGCTATAGCCATACCCAACTCCATGAATGGAGCACCCTCCTGCTCCTCGAGTATCATCCTCACCTCCAAGAGTTATACCGAACGGGTAAGGAATACTAACACTACCGCATGTAGCTTGGCAACCTTGCTTTGTCTCGCCAAATGCAGCAATGAATGATACTAATGTTAACCAGCAGAAGAGTTGGATTAACAGTAGTGGATGTTGTTGAAACATGATTTTAGCTGGGAAATGGATTTGCATTTTAAGGTAGATATGGATCAAGTGATCGATGATTAGGTTTTGATTTCTACTCTTAATTTGCTTTGATTCTGGAACCAGTCACCAGTATATATAACCAACCTATTCCGGATTACTCCCAGCATTGTAGTACTACAGTAATTCATCACATCTAAATTTTCCTCCACACAACATGAATGGCTTAACTAGCTAGAGAATAGTAAAACTTTTAGAAGATGTTAGTCAAGCAAGAAGACTTGGAGAAAAATAGATCGGTCGTAAAGTTTAAAAGCCAAGCAATCAATCATACTCCTTTCAATTTTATATCTTTCTCGGTCAAATCAAGACTTGTAAAAAGACTAATAATAAGAACCAAAAGGAAAAACTGATGGGGATTGATTAGTATTTTGTACATGGAAATAACGATCCCTACATGAGGATTGGTGTCATATCAGCGGCACAAATTGAAGACCACGACTTCAATTATAGAGGGGAATCCATTCGTCTGCCCTGGTGAGCAGGGCAGAATGCCATGTCCACAGACATGAATTCCAACTCTTTCATTAGATATGAAAGCTTATTACCAGAGCTCAACCCAAGGGAAAATTTCCAGGCTGGGATGGTGTGTATTTTTCTCAAAGAATAGCTTTCATGCTCGTTAGCTAAAAACATCAGCACTTCATAAATCCATTGCCACATAAAGTGGACTTTTGGATGCATCATGCATTTTTTCTTTGGAGTGGAAAATAAACTCTTAGATGAGTTGGAAGTGGAACGCCAAAAGTGGTGTGTGCAACGCTAATGTATATGCACATAATAGACGAGTAGTGTTCTCGTTCAAAATGTGATGCGGTCGCAAAGAGAAGAGGACACATGTATGTTGAAAACAGTCCTACATTATCGATTTAATGATCATCTTAGACTTCTGATATTGATAAACCTGGACAATATTTCTCTTGCAAAGTGATTTTCTAAAAGAGTTAAGTCATATACAGACTCTCATATCCATATATTAGTATTGATTAGTAGACGAGCTCTACAGGATAGAGAACCACATGTTCACAAATTTTTCTACATGCGAATAAAACCATTGCAGTCGAAGTCACAGACCAAACAAGATCTCAAAAATCAAAAAGAGAAAACAAACAAACAGTAGAATCTCATAAAACTAATTTTCTACATGCAAATACAAACCATTGCAATCGTTGCATGTTAGATGCATATATACTTTCAAAAATCAAATTAATGATTCCAAGTCTTAGGTAGTTTGAATTTTCCACGCATCAATTTCTTTCATAGTTTGAAGTTTTCACCCATCTATTCCTTCATTGTACTGTATCTTAAAATTGTGGAACTACTTTCTCACTAACCTCGTAGTTGAGTGGGTTTTTGCTGAAAATATCAAAGCTAGACTTTGGGAGTGGCCTAATAAGAAGGGCAAGAACAGGATTAAATAAATTTGGGGTCTATTGCCGTTTGCAATTTGACGGACCATCCAGAGAGATGCAATTAGCCAATGACAGACCCTATGGTGACAAGAGAAGGAATTTAGCTCAGCTCATTATATCTGTCAAATGCCTATGCCAATACGAATTTTGTTTTTCAAAAAGGAAAAGCGCATTATAATCGGCCAGGTTGACCTAATCCTTTACCATATTTTTACAACCTAGCGGATTTTTAAAAAAGAAATTAAAATTACCATATTAGTTTATCCTAATTAGTTTTAGGCCTTCCTAATTAGTTTTAGGCCTACTTATTTTATTCACAGTAATTATATTCGTTTCACCCGTCAATTTCACAGTTAAACCCATCGCTGATGTAGTTTATGGGGTTATGGTTTTTCGTTTTTATATTTTTTATAATTTCTCTTTACTTTGTTTATAAAAATTATTGTTAACAATACCAAGGTTTCACCTCTTTTTTCAGGTTTTATTCCCTAATAATTAAATTTTTTTATTTTTTTTGATCGGACAAACAAAAAATTCATTGAAAAAAGAAGGTACTTAAGGGGGTACCTCAACCCAATGAATACAAAAGGAAACGAGAAAAAAACCCAAAAGAAGAACACAAGATCAATGGGACCGAAATAAGGAGTCTCATAGAGCTATAACCATATTTGCAGTTAGACCTAACACTTTTGTATTAGATTCGGCCCAAAAGAAACCTTGAAGTTTAACGTTTTTAATAGTACTTTCCAATCCTTTCCTTTTGTTTTCGAAGACTCTTGCATTACGCTCCTTCCATATGCATCACCAAATTGCTATCGGGATGTTATTCCAAATTCGACTAAGACGATCATCTCCCCAATTGTATTTCCAAGATTTTACGTTTATAGTAACATTAGAGTTATAAATCCAATTACTCCGACACCCTTCATTAAAGTAGTCCCAAATCTTTCGGGTCCTCCAACAATCATAGAAGAGATGCGCGCTAGTCTCATCGTTTTCGCCACAAAGGCAACAAAGGGTAGAAACCTCCATGCCCCTTCTTAGAAGCTTATCCTTTGTCATTACCCTGTCATGAGAAAGAAGTCAAAGAAAGAATTGATTTTGCAAGGGTAATCATGGCTCCAAACAACATCGATTGTAAAAATTGGCTCATCTTGTTCCTCTTCGTTCTTAATACCATCTTTAACCGTATATTGACCATTGTCATATCCATCCCAAATTCGGCTATCCGAAACACCTTCTTGAATAGAGAAAGAAGAGAGAAGATTTGATATAGTTGATACTTCATTTGAGATGGTTTGAGAGTATCTTTGTCTATCCATAAACTTCCACCTTATACCGCCATCTACTACATCGTACATACGGGCCACCACAAGCTCCTTGGTCCTTGAGACTTCATAGGCCGACGGAAACATGTCACATAATCTTCCTTCACCAATCCAAACATCTTCCCAAAATATAGTTTCCTTACCCGCGCCAACCTTGGATTTAATATGTTTGTTGAAATCTTCTAGTTCTTTATAAATGTTATACCAAAGACTACCTCCTTTTGAACCTTTGGGTTGGAGTGTTTCCCAACCGGTAAAAGTTTCACCAAATTTTTCGACTATTATCTTCCTCCCCTACGCATCTTTCTCTAAGCCAAAGCGCCACCACCATTTTTTTAGCAAAGCCGAATTCACTTGTTTAGTTCTACTAATACCAAGCCCTTCTTTTTCCTTCGGTTTTGACACCATAGTCCAACCAATATTGTGGATTCTTTTAATATTTTGATCATCATCCCATAAAAAGTTCCTCACCACTTTATCAATTTTCTTAGTTATGGCGCATGGAGCAAGAAAAAGAGAGAGGTAGTAAATTGGTAAGCTCACTAAAATGCTTTTAATGAGAGTTAACTTACGCCTTTTTCTATTGATTTTCCGTTCCAAGAAGTAATCCTTTTCGCAAAAATATCAAGCGTTTTCTTCCATTTTTGTGAACCTCCTACTTTGTCGCCCGGAAGACCAAGGTAGATACTAGGAAAGCTTGCATATTTGCATCCCAACATGTTTGCATAATTTTCAACACCCTCTTCCACCGCGACTCCATACAAACTACTCTTGGAGAAATTAATCTTCAAGCCCGAAGTTAACTCAAAGCAAAGAAGAAGGTAACGAAGGGTATCAACTTGTTCCTCATTCGCATCGAGAAAGACAATAGTATCATCGGCAAATTGCAAATGATTTATTTTTGTTCCTCCTACCTTTACCGAGAACCCCGAAATTTGATCAAGGTCTTGAGCTTTACTCAACATACAACTTAAAACTTCACCCACAATTGTAAAGAGAAAGGGAGAGAGTGGGTCTCCTTGACGAAGTCCCTTTTCACTTCCAAAATAGCCGTAGGACGAACCATTAACGAGAACCGAAAATTTGGAGAAAGTTAAACAATTTCTAATCCAAGCCCTCCAAACACCACCAAACCCCATTTTGAATAAGACTTCATTTAAAAAGTTCCAATTTACGTTATCAAAAGCCTTCTCAAAATCGAGCTTGCAAACCAATCCCGGTAATTTTTGACGGAGTTTAGAATCCACGCATTCATTTGCTATCAACACACCATCAAGGATTTGTCTACCTTTAATAAAACTAGATCTGGACGAAGAAATTAGAGAAGGAAGATATACCTTTAGTCGTTCCGCCAAGACCTTGGAGATGATTTTGTACACACTCCCAATAAGGCTAATAGGCCGGAAATCTTTAACTTCCTCTACGCTCACCTTCTTTGGAATGAGAGCAATAAAATTATTTTTTAAAGACGAGTGAAGAACATTGTGGTCATGGAATTCCTTAAAAACCTTCATCAAATCTTCTTTTAGAAAGTCCCAACAAACAATAAAAAACTTCATAGGATATCCATCCGGACCCGGAGCACCGTCTATTCCCAAGCTTTTAATTACGTTTTTCACTTCCTCTTCACTAAAAGACCTCTCCAACCAAAAGCGAGCTTTCTCATCAATCTTCTTAAGACACATATGTTTGATCCTTGGACGAATGTTTGATGTCTCCTTAAACGCAAATTCAAAATAATTTACGATGCCCATCTTAATTTCTTCTTTGTTTCCGGTTCATTAACCATTAATACGAAGGTTATTGATGTTGTTTGAAGCTCTATGACCCTTCACTACTCGATGAAAATGTCTTGTGTTGCGGTCTCCATCTCTAAAGTATCTAATTCTAGATTTTTGTCTCAACATTACGCTTTGTCGCTGATGAGCCAACTCGAAATCCACCTTAGCCGTCACAAGCAAGTCTTTTTCATCTACGGTGAGACCCCTCCCATCATCTAGATCGTCCAAATCTTTTAACTTGGTAAGAGCCGTATCTATGGCCCTATAAACAATCTAGATCGGGTTTTAATAAAACCGAAGAAGAATATGGAAAGATATTTTTGTAGATTTAAGGAAAATTACTGTTTATCTAGGATTTTGTTTGATTCGTATTGTAAATAATCAATATTTGAAGGTTACCTCTCATACTTGGAGAGTAGAGTTCGGTGGGAAACTCAACTCTGCTCTCATTAAGTGCTACGAGTGGATATCCTCGCCTTTATAATATTTTGTCAAGTGGATGAACTCGACCCCTATCCAAGTTGAATATCATACTAGCACATTCATCGCTCAGGTAATGTCCAATTATCGCAAAGAATATCACGGATATTTTCCCATGACACTACAAGAATGTCTACATGTGCCACATGACCACTATAGGAAAGTGTCAGCACATAAGTAGGTGTTGAATTCTAATGCTAATATAGATACGAAGGGAAAGTCGTGGAAAAAACACATATTCAGATCCAAGACATTGAAGCCTAATATCTTTCAAATAGGCGATTTGGTTATGAAAACAGCAAAGCGCAACCGTCATTCCATCAGAAACTCTAAAAGGGAAGGACCATTCGAGATTGCTAATGCCACCACTGGCCGGTACTACAAATTGATTGCCACTGACGGCAAGTTGATGGAGGCAGCAGTACAAGAAAAATATCTCAAAGTATTTGACGCTTGAGTCATTTAGCGCTTGAAGCATTTGGCGTTTAAGGCATTTGAAGCCTCGAGCGCATTTAGGGATTTTCATATTCATTTGTAATTTCAATTCCTCCAAAATGTATGCAATATATTTTGCATTCAGTAATCAAATTCCCTTTCAGTAATCAAATTTTTAATTTCATTCAAAATCCTATCATTCCAAAAGAAAACCCTTGCAAACCATCTACCTCCTCAAAAACCTAGTAACAGAGTCACTAGAAGGAATCACAATGAAGCTCATATCGAACATGATTCTTCAAAGAGCCAGCAGATCAATTTACAGAGGCAAATGGATCAAATTCCACTTTATCAACGCCAACACCATTGTTCCATAAAGATGACGACATACGCCGATTCAGGACCCACTCGATCGGAATGTAATTGAACTACAATTAGTATATCTTTACTATGCTTATGACAAGACTCCTGCAGATGCAACGTCATTCATCCATAGATGTCATGGAGACTTTTAACATATATCTTCCTGTCAAGAGAATGAACACCTCTTAGATGCACTTGGGGACTTGATCTTGTTGGAAAGATCAATTCAAGTCCATTTCAATTACTGTAATCCCCAGAGAAAAGTCAGTGAAACATGATCCCAGTACTGAAGGAAGCGAAACATCACCAACGAAACCTCTCTACATTACAACCTCCGTATGACTGAGAAACTTCCTCTCCTCACCGATCACATCCAGAGTGGAGACTTTATTGTTGTTGCTACTATCCGCCTTAATAACAACAATTCCCCAATGAAGCCACTTCACATTAAGGTCATACTACTCAGCAGTATTCAAGTTGTACTCCCAATCAAAGAGTACATCTTCAGTAATGACGCCTTTAGTTTCAGTACACATATCATTGACAACGTGCAACACTATTTTTACTCGCCTTGCCAAAAAATAAGGATGATGAACCAACTAGTTTGTGGTGGAAAGGGCTCATTGGATGGAGGATAAAAGACTACGTAGATTATCATAGTTTCATCTCTTTTGGTCTCTGGATCAACTCCAGCCACGGTGGTCTCAGCATCAACAACGGTCTTAGGAGCAACATCCTCATGATCGGCTTCATCAACTGTCCATTCTCTACAGCCTCATTCTGGAAGTATTACTCGATAGATCAGACTTCTCTAAGCACTAAGGATTCGTATCAAGGCGAGTGGACATGGAAATTTATTAATATAAACTCTTTTCAAAGCTTCCACGACGTATGGGCACAAGGCAAGGTCTTCTACAAGATGTTCTCATGACCTTTACAGATGAGATACAACACATTTCAGGTCATTGATTCAGAAAAACGTGCCAATGGGTGAGGAATTAGATAATGCTTCCTTAATGAAAGATGTTCTTCTGTGTTTTAGCTACACCATGCCAGAAGGTCGAATCAATCGGGCACACGAGCAGAGAGATATTGCTTCTACACTCAAGTCCATGGAAGCTGAAAAATTGCACGGGATTACAAGTTGTAAATGTGCATGCATGGTTGACTGATCTGGACAACTCCAAATCAAGTGATTATTTTTGTATATGATAGCTTAGTCTTTTAGTTTCAAAATTTGGGTCAAGCACCGAAATCCGGCATCGTATGAATTTTCTACAGCTTCCAAAGTGAACAACATACATACAAAAATTTCTAGACGGGATTCATAAACTTGACAACCGATCGACGTCCACATAGGTCTTTGTCCTTTACCTTGCTTGCCAGAAAGAGGAAAGAATAAAGAGAAAGAACGAAAAAGAAGTTGATAATATTGGGGATTGACGGTCCACTGACCATGACGATCTGCTTCACAGTCCAAGATCACCTGACCGGCACTGGGACCGTTTATGCTAACCATACATCACAAATGACATGCTACAACTAGGACGCACCAATATGGTCTTTGCATGATTCACCCTTGAGAGCAACCTCAATCATGGTCCCATGACCAATAAAGTTTCAGAAGTAATGTTTCTACAACTCATAGAAACAAAGATGGTACTACAAGCACTAGATTCATGTGTCAAACAAGAGGTTCAGAGCACAAGTAAACCGATGACTTCAAAGTCCTTTATCAAGCATTCAAGATACAAGCAGATGGTCCAAAGACATAAAGAGACGTTTTTGCATTAAGCTCGTGATGGTTTTGTAGTTGTGGTAAATAAAGTTATCGTTCGCTCGAACTTGTGAAGATTGAATTTAGATTTAATAAATTGATTTTAAACTAAAATTATACAAAAAAATATGAAAATAATATTTACAAATACTGAGGTTATGGATTTCACCATTAGCCAATTAAAGTGATTCAAACTAATTAATATTCATGCAATTCTTACGTTTAATTTGATTCTAAAATATTGCAACAAGTGGATTTTTAAAATAACAATTGTATAACAAAAGCATGGAACATCTAAAACCTAGGCCAAAGCATGTACCATCTAACGAAATCACAGTTGCTTAGCAAAAATCATTAAATCAATTTTTAACCAAGGCAATTAATCATAAAAGAAATTATAAATATTAATTAAAATAAAAATATACTACTTTTATTTAAACAATGGCTTCCTCCGTCACCTCAGCATATGGAGTTTAGCTCATCTTGCCCAAGACACTCTCAAAAGGTTGGTACATAGCTCAAAAGTGCTTGAGAAGAAGAAAAT
Organism: Papaver californicum; assembly: GCA_023531435.1. Classification (NCBI taxonomy): domain Eukaryota; kingdom Viridiplantae; phylum Streptophyta; class Magnoliopsida; order Ranunculales; family Papaveraceae; genus Papaver; species Papaver californicum. The sequence goes on along the minus strand of JAJJMC010031210.1, from coordinate 2,886,957 downwards.
AAACAATAAACACTAAATCAGAAAAACTACAACGTTTTTAAGTGTTGCAGTATTCACTGTTACAAAACCTGTGTTGCAGATTCAAAATATACGTTGCAGAAGCAGCTGTTAGAAAAACGACTGTTTCTTGGTGATGTTAACTTCAAATGAATTAGCCACAGAATCTGCGACTTTTCTTGAGTGTAGTCTGTTATTCTTCTTCTTCTTTCACGAGATGAACTTGATTTTTTTTCTGATTTAATTTAAATGTGATTTTTGGCCGAAGCCAACCCCCCTCTCAAAGCTTCACTCGACCTCCTATTTATAGTAGAACACTTCCACAACTCCAAATCTTTCCAATCAATGAGAATAATCTCGGTAATAAAAGAGAACCAACATCGTGATTTTCTTCCCGTGAAACAAGAAATTTTTATTTGATATGATTCTCCTTTGATTTCACGTATTTAATCCATGTTGAAACTCTCTTTTTTAAGACAAGAATATAATCATGTATTTAATCCCTTGAAAACCCCCAAAATACGCTGAATCATTCTTCACAGATTCAACCACTAAATTTTCCCGCCAAAAACATCTTTGAATTTTGAAAAGAAAGTGGGCGCCCCTAACCAAGGCATGGGTGCATTTATCAATTGGAGGTGGGTGCCTTTAACACTTTTCTGAGGTACTTTTAACATTTTCAAGCCATCTTTTCCACAATTGTTTATTTCCAAAAATACCTAAAAAAACATATAAAATAATAATATTAATACAAAAATGAGTTCTAACAATATACACATTGAGATCAAATAAGACAGGAAAACGTGTCTATCAGCTCGTCAGACACAATTCTTCACTGTCATGTACAAAGTGGTGAGCTAGAAATAATTTATGATGAATCTATAGATGAGTTATATACCAAACTCTTCATATGGATGCCCTCTAGAGCATATCGAAGTTTCACATCAATCGGATAAACGAGCTAAGAGATATGATAGAAACGGTAAACTATCTAACAACTGAAAAGTTTCTGAATTCTTCCTGACTTTTACTGTTTCGTCTTTTTGAAGCTCTAGATGAACTCAAAACTCGAATCCCTCCGCTTAGGGAGATAGCTCATCTCCTGTGCATGAAAAAGTTGAGGTAGATCATCTAACGATTAAGCTCATTTACTTTATTTTGCTTATGTTAATAAAAATCACCATTCAATGCTTACTGCGACATATTACTATAGCTCACTAAGAAGGAGACTTAATGTAGATGGTGGATTTTTAACAAAAGATAAAATAGTAAAATCATCTCTACCCAGTAGTAGAATTAAATAAATAATATTATATATGCTACTGGCCTAACATCAAAAGCATAAAATTCATATTTTATATTCCAAAAGAGAATTGAAATATCGAATCTTACTAACGGCCTCCCACATTGATCCTGCACTCTCTCTAAAATATACATATGATATCAAAGTCTCACCTGGCTGATCTCAACATTCTATATACAACATTGGTATTGTATAACTCAGTACTTACTTCTCTACGGGCAACTCCTAGATGTATTGCACACTAATATAGAGCAATATTATCTCTTTATAATGATTGGACAACTCCTAAATATATTGCACACTAGTATAGAGAAACATTGTCCTTATAATATCACTGGTGTTGATAGTAGTTCGTCCCCAGATGATTATGACTATTCAGAATAAACATCCAGAACACTTTTTTTTGTTGCTGAGTAGATGTCAATGCTCCTAGATATATTGCCTACTAGCGTAGAACAACTTAATTCCTCTTTATATTCCATGGTTGAATAGTTAAAATGACCTTACATCAATATTCAAACTATATTTAAATAATATTGATTTATCATTACGCGTAACAAGCTGCGCACAAATGCATTAAGTTGAAACATCGCATCTTCGTGTAAGCACTAAGTCGCCATCGCGCCAGACGCAAAGATAAAGACCCAATAATGATTGGTTGAGTTTGAATAACACATTCCGAATGTTGGTTGCATTAAAAATCCCAATATTGGTCGAAACATAACGAAACCCTAACATTGGCTTCTGACACATCATCATAATCACCTTATAAAAACGTGACAATGGGTGTGGAATGGGTCAAAATGTTCCAAACATCATATATTTCCCTACATGTCCACTACGGCATACTAAAAGAGCATCCCATTCCGAATAACGATTTAGGAGATATGATTTAAACCCTAGACTAACTACAATCTGAAAACTGTCAGAATTTCAGTTAAAAGTTCCTGGAAGATTACTGTTTGCTCCATTTGACGACCGAAAGTAACTCAAAACCTAAAACCTTAGGGACGTAACCAGCGATTTCAGGATTCCGAATTGGGGATAATCATCAAAAACGGACATCGTATGAAGAAGCTACAACGTTTTTACTAAAGAACGTCATATCTGAAATTTTCAGACATAAGGGATAGCACCCGTGGATATAAATAACAATAATGCTCTTAGCAAAGCTTTAAAGAGCAGAGCTTAAAAGAGCAAATACGAGAAGAAAATAAAAATAATGATAAAATAGGGAGATTGTAGGACTGGTGTCAATCGGCTGGTCGGACGGCCTCCCTTGACCGGTCCCCACTCCCATATTTTCTCTAAACTTAATTTTTATTTTTATTTTAGGAATTTCTATTTCCATTAAAACTCCTTTGCACTTTCTACCAAAGCCTAGACTCTCTTGCTTCAAAGACCATAGCTCCACAGAGCTGTATAGAATGGTCCCACTACCATTTAATTAACAAATTATTATTTTAATATTCCCTAAATTTTAGTCTTCACACCAATTGGTTTTTACACCAAAACCTCTCTTTAAACTATTATCAAAATATTGCTAGAGAGACGACATGAAACGCGAAGCGTAGTCAAATTGGCTATCAAATTCGTGCTTAGTCCATAGTTGGACCTACCCTTGACCGTTTCCACCCTGGTCGGTTCTCCTTCTCTGGGATTTTCCCTCTTCTCTAGTTGGTCTATCTGCTAGTCCCTCATCCACCATTGGTCCATCTACCATTGGACCGTCTACCATTTGGTTCGTCTACCATTGGTTTGTCTGCCATTGGTTCATCTGTCATATTAGGGTTTACTATCTCGATTGGTCCCACAACCAATATTTAAAGTAACCTTATTTGTCTTACTCTGATGAGGCTAAATATTGTTACAATCGCTAGCGTCCACACGACTTGGTGTTCTTACGACCTAGCGCTCACGTGAATTGAAGCTCACACGACTTGAGGCTCGAACGACTCAGTTCTCATACTTATGTCAATACACACGTCTTTGTTCAATCCAGTAATCTCATTAGACCTATGCTCATCAATTCAACAAGATCATTCGAGTATCATTGTTGCCTCAGCTGACACAATGACAAACTACAATTATCAATGTCAATATTGATCAGACTCTCTACGTCTACGATTTATTAAGCATCACTGCTTGTCCCAGCATACAATTGATGCTTCGTCTATCAATGAGTCAACATGCTAGACTCATCAACATGCTAAGACTGGCAGTTTATCTAGGTCAACAACTAACTAATTAATACATGTATATAAAATAGACCTAACCATGCTCGAGACATCAATTATGTTACATGGGGGGTATTCACTAGGGTTTTGGTTTGACGGCCTACAACACGTGTGGTGTAATAATACAACCACGACGAGAAAGTATAAAAGTTGTGTCGGCAGTTGAAGGAGTGAATGAAATAGCGGTCGTATAATTGTCAAGTCCTACTAATCAACACACGATTTCCACTTCTCTACTCTCCCACTCCTTTACAACTGTCACCACTTATAAGATCAATGTGTTAACTTCTTCTGCTATAAATAGGTTTTTCAACCTATCGACAAAACAACAAGAAGAAATTTTGGAGAGAATTGAAAGACAAGAGTTTTATCTCACAAACACTTGAATGATCACAGGGCTATCATCTTTGAGACTCTCATAAAACTCACTTCATCTTCACAACATTTTAACACACCTCATCATCATTAACATTCAATTCCATTAATTCCATTAATCTCAATACTCTCTCTGCTTCCCTCCTTACATATCAACCCTTCCCCTTCCTTTGTGACCGAAACGAAATTGGAACGATCATTTCTTGATTTAGGCCAATTTCATATAGATTGATCTCTCGAATCTTAAAATTACTTATACATAACAAATGTTTAGCGTTTAAGCGATTTTGTCTTTGATCGATTTCCCCTTCAAGCGACTTGCCTCGAATGGCAAAGCTTGATCTCTCATTTGCTCTGAATGGAATTAGTCTTCTTTATCATTTCCCTATTTACCCTCAAATAGTTTTTACCCACAAACAAAAAGACAATGCAAGATTTTGATCCAAATCAAGGTGCTACAGGTGCTATCGCTGAAGATCATTTGAGCATTTTCCTGGGTTGTGAGATAGTAACGTTGAATACAACTTTTACATTACTGGCACAAACTAAAGCTATCAAGTTGGTAATTTCCTTGGCTACAAGACTCAACTTAAGAAAAATCGTTTTAGAAAACATGCAACAAATATTACAAGAGCCATCTTAAGGGTCTCCAGAGATATCCCTTGGAACATAAAATTTTTGTTGCTAGAAATTGGAGACTTAACTGTAGAGTTTGAAGATGTAACATATCGGTCAATTCCTAAAAATATAAAATGCATAACACATTCCCTACGCCAACGTATATGCTACATATAAAAATGTAATTGGATAATGGGAATCAGATTTCCCTCTTCGTATTTCCTAGACCTCAATTTGAATGATGTATTTTAATAAAATGGATATTTAAAGTCCATCCTTTCTTTTTTTTTTCTTCTTTTTAATAAAGATCGGCAAATTTTTAAAAAAATACTAGATCAAAATGTGAATAAAAGTTGGGGGTGAATAGTGCGCTATAACACGATATATACAAAATTTGTCTATTTCTACCTGAGGGTCTATATTGCTTTCAAAATACCTGGAATTATCCGTCAAGAAACAAAAACAATATATTGACAAATGACCGAGGGGATAATCCCTCCCTCATAAAAAGAACCACAACCCATAAAGACCTCCCTGTTAATCCATGGGTTTGGTGTGTGTGGGAAATTTTGTGTGGGTCGGGATTATCCATGAGATCCAACCCTCAGGTATGTGTAGAAGGACCGGTCAAGAAATTGCAGTAGAAATTACAGTATTTGCATAAAGAGAGAAATGCACGTGCAATACACGTGTATGAGTGTCCACTAGTATTGGTTTATTAATATTAATATAATAATAGGCCAGTTAGGTTGTTGTTGGGCTACAAGCCGAAGAAATTGAATGATTTTGTGATGGAAACACAAACACAGCTTAGAAAACTATTTATAATCCAATCAGATTTATCGGAGATGCTGGGAGTGTGGGACTGTGAGAGTAATACATAATCCACAAAAAATCACGCAGTCAACCACTTCTCTTCTACCAAGACCTTAACCCACGGTCCCGAAATTAGCTCTGCTGCTTACCACTACACTTTCTTAATCAAATCTTTGATGCTTATCAATTCGCAGCTAATCTTTGCATAAGTGTGCCAAAAATCTTTGCATCAATGTGACCCCAAAATTAGTTTGAGAATTACCTATATTAATTTGCAACCTACGGTTATAAATACTTTCCAATAAAATATTAAAAGATATATGTCGATAAATATGGAATTAGGGACTGCCATAATTTTTACATCGACTCACTAAAAATAATAAATGGGTGTTTCATCAAGTTAGAAACTAAAAATTAATTTTAGAATGGCTTTTGAAAGTATTTCGGCTCTGGTTGCCAAACACGCTCCCCAAACAGCTAGCGCCTAGCAATGTCCCTCGCATTCGTCATTTACTCCGTTAATCCCATTAAATTTTTTACAAGGGCATTTTAGTCATTGTTAATAAATGTAAATTGAAAATTTTCACACTGAGCAAAACGCGATCTCTTCTTTCTTTCTTTCTCTTTTTGTTTCTCTTTCCTTTATGTACACTATTTCTCTACTTGGAAGGTGAAGAAGAAGAATAAAAAATATATTCACAGCCATGAAAACATCACTGATCTGAACTCAATTACTCATAAATCAACAACAATCAGGTAAGCTTAACAACTTCGTTCCTTCCTCTCTAAAACCCTAGAAAAACTAAGTTTGATTTCATCAAATTTCTTTTACATTTTCTTTTCATTTTTTTTGTAAGATCTGTAAAAGAAAAACTCAGTTAGGGAATGGCTTCTTCGGAAGCCGATTCCCGTTTAAGTCTGGTACTGACTCCAGCACTAGAAAAGATAATTAAAAATGCTTCATGGAGAAAACACTCTAAACTTGCTCACGAATGTAAATCTGTAATCGATCGATTATCGTCATCAGCAGCGAATGAGGTTAAATCTCCATCAACACCTCAATCTCCAAATGAATCTGAACTCAGTACAGCTCATATACCTGGCCCATTACATGATGGAGGACCAATTGAATTTACATTATCTGAATCTGAATCAATACTTAGTCCGTTGATTACTGCTTGTGGATCGGGTTTTTTGAAAATTGCTGATCCGGCATTAGATGCGATACAGAAATTAATAGCTCATGGTTATGTTCGTGGTGAAGCTGATCCAAGTGGTGGTCCAGATTCAATACTTTTATCAAAGTTGATGGAATCTGTATGTAAATGTCATGATTTAGGTGATGAAGCTGTTGAATTAATGGTATTGAGAACATTATTATCTGCTGTTACTTCGATATCGTTACGGATCCATGGTGATTGTTTGTTGTTGATTGTGAGAACTTGTTATGATATATATTTGGGGAGTAAAAATGTTGTGAATCAGACTACGGCTAAAGCGTCTTTGATTCAGATGTTAGTTATTGTGTTTAGAAGAATGGAAGCTGATTCTTCTACTGTACCAGTTCAGCCGATTGTTGTGGCTGAGTTGATGACACCGTCTGAGAAATCTGATGTGGATGGAAGTATGACTCAGTTTGTACAAGGTTTTATTACTAAGATTATGCAAGATATTGATGTTGTCTTGAATCCAGTAGCACCTGGGAAGAATTCAGGAGTAGGTGGACATGATGGTGCTTTTGAAACTACGACTGTTGAGACTACGAATCCTGCGGATTTGTTGGATTCAACTGATAAAGATATGTTGGATGCTAAGTATTGGGAAATTAGTATGTATAAGACTGCTTTGGAAGGTAGAAAAGGAGAGTTAGCAGATGGAGAAGGGGATAAAGACGATGATTTGGAAATACAGATTGGTAATAAGTTGAGAAGGGATGCGTTTTTAGTGTTTAGAGCTCTTTGTAAACTATCCATGAAAACACCTCCTAAAGAGGCCTTGGCTGATCCACAACTGATGCGTGGCAAAATTGTTGCTTTGGAATTGCTGAAGATTTTATTGGAGAATGCTGGAGCTATCTTTAGAACTAGTGATAGGTATTTCTTACTTTTCCCAGACTCTCTGTTTGTATGCTGCATTTTATGCTTCTTTATTGATTGAACTTGAGGTTTATCACTAACCATGTCAAGCATAATGTTTTAGACTCTTAGGTTCACCCATACATGACAAGACACATACGTGATAAAAGATATATGAGTGAAATTGCATACTCTTAGGTTCAAAATGTATGTGCATATGCTTTCCTTTTCTTCTTATAATATTTTAAGCATCATCTGCATAATGATAAAAACACAAAACACTAATGTCATATACAAGTTGCACATGGTAGTAGAGATGCCAAATTTATAGTCTTGTTTCATATGCTGGCAAATCTTGTTAGTGGATTGATAGTGACATGTCTTACAACATCTTACTTCTCTTTTTGCATATTTTGTAGAGTTATGTTATAAGTGTATTACTAAATCTTAGTCCCACTCTAAATACAAATTTCTACTGTAATAAGCTGTTACGTTTTGATTAGCTAAAAAAGTCATAGATTGAATCTGACATTCAAATGAGAAGTCTCTGGATCCCGCTATTTTTCTCCTTTCTTAAGAATTCCATCCAAAGTGCTAACTAGCTTAAATCTCTCACGGTGTTTTTAAAGCCTAAAAGGCCTCAGTCACCAAACAAGTGACAAGGTTCTGTTAGGAGCATTCTTGTCTACTCAGTCAAAAGTCAATGTATTTATTGAATGCATTATGAATTATTGATTGGAGTTCATGTTTCATTAACTATTATACTTCTCCAAAATGAAGAGTATTGAATATATGAATGGTGATATAAAACAAAGGGTAGCAACATGCTTTTATTCACAACTGTCCTCATGAAGAAGAGACTTCGTTATCTTGTTGAATACTAGGAAGCATATCTTTAACTTCGCAATTATGGATATAATACGACTATTACAGCCATGTCTTTTAAACGATGCTGTAGTGTTTCGTGAAGAACACCATTGCTCTAGTTGTCTCCCTGTATTTTAAAAAGGTTTTCTTGAGAAGAGAACAAAATCACAACATCAAATTGGTGTCTAGAAGGGGACAACACGTCTGCTCTATAAATTCCATCCTTCTTATACATACTTGTCCTCCTTCGATCAATTATATATAAATAGCCTGTTAACTTACTAATTTTCGAAGTGCGTACTGAAACCTTACGATATTCCTCTGCCATTGATCAATCAAATCTTAGCCCTAGCGCTATTGTACTTCAAGAATAAATCCAAGAGATAAGATAGTATTAAACAATTTTGTAAGTCAATAAAATTGTACATTTTATTGCCAGTTCCTATCTAATATAGGTTTTTATTTGTCAAAACAAAAAACCAGACGTTGGAGATATTTTGAAATTCTATCATGGAAATAAATTTTATTTTATTAGCTGAACTCTATGATCATCTTCACTATTCAACTTAAGTCACTTGAGGAACTTATCTTATTGTGTGTGTATGTAACTATGGACACACACACACACACACACACACACACACACATACACACACACACACATGTATTTTCCTTCACAAGCTGTTCCAGTTTGAGGTTTACCTTTGATATTATTAACCAAGCGAGTGACTTCGGTTATGAACTTTTCAGATGAGTGAGTTGCATTATGATACTAGATCTGATGAATTTTGCTTGCTGTTGACAGGTTCCTAGGAGCTATTAAGCAGTATTTATGTCTATCATTGCTGAAGAACAGCGCGTCCACTCTAATGATCGTGTTCCAGCTTTCTTGCTCCATTTTTATTAGTTTGGTCTCGAGATTTAGAGCTGGACTGAAAGCAGAAATTGGTGTATTTTTTCCTATGATTGTTCTTAGAGTTTTGGAAAACGTTGCTCAGCCTAACTTTCCACAGAAGATGATTGTGCTTAAGTTTCTAGAGAAGCTTTGTGTTGATTCACAGATCTTAGTAGATATATTTATTAACTACGATTGTGATGTCCATTCATCAAATATATTCGAGAGGTATTGTTTCGTTTCACCATCTACCTTTCTCTTACCTTTTCAAGCATAAGCAATTTAGTGGTACCTGTTTTTCATTTCGTATTTCATTGCCACTTTGATTGACCCCCGGGAACTTCGACCATTATTGTCATTGTTATACTGACTAGCATGTTTCCTCATCTTGCTGTCCCTTATAGGATGGTTAATGGACTTCTGAAAACGGCTCAAGGTGTACCTGCTGGTTCTTCCACTAGCTTATTGCCACCACAGGAAGCCACCATGAAACTTGAGGCGATGAAGTGCTTAGTGGCAATTTTGAGATCAATGGGTGATTGGATGAACAAACAGTTGCGCATTCCTGATGCTCATTTTTCTAAGAAGTTAGAGACAGTAGAGAATGGTCCTGAATCTGGAATTCATTCTCTGGCAAATGGTAATGGTAGTGAGCTTGCTGAAGGATCAGATTCTCAGTCTGAAACCTCCAGTGAGGTCTCTGATGTTTCATCAATTGAGCAGCGTCGGGCATACAAACTAGAGCTTCAGGTTGGTATTCCTTCGATCTTTCCACATACAATATCTTTGTTTCTTTTCTTGTGCATTTGGCTATGTTTCTGTTTGACCTAATGTAAGTCTCTGGCAGGAAGGTATATCTCTTTTTAATCGAAAACCTAAAAAGGGCATCGACTTCCTTATCAATGCGAAGAAAGTAGGCGAGTCCCCAGAGGAAATAGCTGCTTTCCTCAAAAGTGCATCTGGTTTGAACAAGACTTTGATTGGTGATTACATAGGAGAGAGAGAAGATATACCTCTAAAAGTGATGCATGCATACGTTGATTCCTTCGAATTTCAAGGAATGGATTTTGACGAGGCAATCAGGGTCTTTCTACAAGGATTTAGGTTGCCTGGTGAAGCACAAAAAATTGACCGTATCATGGAAAAATTTGCTGAGCGTTTCTGGAAATGTAATCCGAATGCTTTTACCAGTGCTGATACTGCGTATGTTCTTGCTTACTCGGTGATATTGCTCAACACTGACGCACATAATCCCATGGTTAAGAAAAAGGTATGTTTTCTTCAGAAATACTAATTAGTTTGTGGAACATATAGATATAAGCAACTTAATCTGTGATTTATGATGCAGATGTCAGCTGATGATTTTATAAGGAATAACCGCGGCATAGATGATGGGAAGGATGTACCTGAAGAGTACTTGAGATCCTTATATGAACGCATTTCGAGAAATGAGATTAAAATGAAAGAAGATGATTTGGCTCCTCAGCAGAGGCAGTCTGTGAACTCGAACAGCATATTAGGCTTGGATGGTATTTTGAATATTGTTATCCGCAAGCGAGGCCAAGAACACTTGGAGACGAGTGATGATCTTATCAGACATATGCAAGAGCAATTCAAAGAAAAGGCTCGTAAATCTGAGTAAGTGTATACTGAATTATGTGGTATTACAAATAATTGAATAGGTCAAATCTGAGTGCAGGAGAAGTTGATTTTCATTTTTCAATAGATAAGTGCTGGTAGAACACATTTTTTCTTACGCCATTTCTTCCAAGCCAGTCTCTGTTCTGCAATTTTATTAGCAGAACTGTGAAACTTGTTTAAGGTATGTTCTTGATTGGATCCCTTTGGCAATTTGTAGGTCGATTTATTATGCAGCGACTGATGTGGTGATTTTGAGATTCATGATTGAGGTCTGCTGGGCTCCTATGTTGGCTGCCTTTAGTGTTCCACTTGATCAAAGTGATGATGAAATAGTGATAGCTAAGTGTCTCGAAGGTTTCCGCTATGCAATACATGTTACTGCTGTGATGTCCATGAAGACTCATAGAGATGTTTTTATTACATCACTTGCAAAATTCACCTGTCTCCACTCACCTGCAGATATCAAGCAGAAAAATATCGATGCAATCAAGGTTTGTGCTTGGTGTCCTACAGCGAAGTTAGGGAACTTTATGCCATGTTCATTAACTACTTAGGCTAACATTATGCTAATTAAGATTTATCGAGTGACAGTATTTCTGATTTTCTCTTTTCCAATTCAGTTGTGTCAGATATGCAAATAGTCAAATATTTGAAATTGTATAGTCTTTCAACAACAATGAAGTGCTTTCAATGAAGTAGATGTAATCTCACTATTGTTGCAATCCACAGGCAATTGTTACCATTGCAGAGGAAGATGGAAATTACTTACAAGAAGCCTGGGAGCATATTTTGACTTGTGTATCCCGATTTGAACATTTGCATCTTTTAGGAGAGGGTGCTCCTCCTGATGCAACTTTCTTTGCAGTTCCTCAAAATGATCAAGAAAAAACAAAGCAGTCCAAGTCATCAATGCTTCCGGTATTGAAAAAGAAAGGACCTGGAAAGATTCAGCATGCAGCTGCAGCTGCAAGAAGGGGTTCATATGATAGTGCTGGGGTTGGTGGTCACCCTTCTGGATCAGTTACGTCTGAACAGATGAGCAATTTAGTTTCTAACTTGAACATGTTGGAACAAGTAGAAAGCTCCGAAATGAATCGCATATTTGCTCGGAGTCAAAGGCTTAATAGTGAGGGAATAATTGACTTTGTCAAAGCTCTCTGTAAGGTATCCATGGATGAATTGAGGTCTACGTCTGATCCACGAGTTTTCAGCCTTACCAAAATTGTTGAAATTGCGTAAGAAGCATCCCTATTTTTTGTTTTGTTATTTTTTTCTGCCTCTTGTGTGACATAAATCATCGCATGCATCTAGACTATACTGCTGCCAGCTCTACGCAAATGTGAAACTTTTTCAATCCTTTCCTCTCTTGCAGCCACTACAACATGAATCGCATCAGACTTGTGTGGTCAAGCATCTGGCTTGTACTATCAGATTTTTTTGTGACCATTGGCTGCTCAGAGAACCTTTCGATTGCTATCTTTGCAATGGATTCATTGCGTCAACTCGCCATGAAGTTCTTAGACAGAGAAGAATTGGCTAATTATAACTTCCAGAATGAGTTCATGAAGCCGTTTGTTGTTGTCATGCGTAAGAGCAGTGCTGTTGAAATCAGAGAATTAATCATCAGATGTGTCTCTCAAATGGTTTTGTCCCGTGTCAATAATGTCAAATCAGGATGGAAAAGCATGTTCATGGTATGATTCAGCTCACTTTCTTCTGTTTATGTGTGTCATTGTTCTTCCTTGTTTAGAGTTTGCGTACAATAAAAGAGAATGTTTTCCGATTACTTCCATGTTTATACCTTTTTTTTAGTTTATGTTGCTCAAAACACTTTTTACGTTAAAGGAAAATGAGCATTACCTTAACTATATTCACCCGAAATTTTCAGGTTTTCACAACTGCAGCATCTGACAACCACAAAAACATTGTATTACTCGCTTTTGAGATCATTGAGAAGATTGTTCGTGACTACTTCCCGTATATAACTGAAACAGAAACAACCACATTTACAGACTGCGTGAATTGTTTAATTGCTTTCACTAACAGTAGATTTGATAAAGACATTAGCCTCAATGCAATTTCATTTCTACGCTTCTGTGCGACAAAACTTGCGGAAGGAGATCTTGGTTCCTCTAGGAATAAGGACAAGGAGGCTCTAGGAAAGATCACTGCAGCATCCCCTGGCAAAGATGGAAAACAACATAATGCAGAGTTCCCTGATCACGTATATTTTTGGTTTCCCTTGTTGGCTGGTAAGAGACATGTATTTGAACAAGTGTTTGCTACTATGGTTGTTAGGGCATACAATGTATTGATATGGGCTCGGTTATGCTGTATTCAAGAGCTGTCTTGGATTCTTGTCATGGTATTTTGTAGTGTATACCATTTCTGACATTTATTTGCTCATCAGAAAGAAAAAGTACAGAACACATAGAGCTTGAGACTATATCTTGACCACCTTCAATCTGGTCCTCCTTTTGGTGTCCTGTACTCGATAAAATTGATTTTTCCGCAGTACCTGATATGGCTTAACAGTTATATTCATATATTCGGGACAAGAATATATTCTCTTCGCATATGGAAGCATATCATTGGAGACATGAAATTGAGTTTTCTTTGTTTATTTCTTTTGGCAGGGTTGTCAGAACTTAGCTTTGACACAAGACCTGAGGTCCGTAAAAGCGCTCTGCAAGTGCTGTTTGATACTTTGCGCAACCATGGGCATCATTTCACGTTGCCTTTGTGGGAAAGAGTTTTTGATTCAGTTCTTTTTCCTATTTTTGATTATGTACGGCACGCCATTGATCCTTCTGGTGGACCCTTACCAGGGGATGGACTTGAGATTGATACGAGTGAGCTAGATCAAGATGCATGGCTTTACGAAACATGCACATTATCCCTGCAACTAGTCATCGATCTCTTCGTTAAATTTTATGGTACCGTTAATCCACTATTAAGAAAAGTTCTGCAGCTGTTAATAAGTTTTGTCAAGCGTCCACATCAGAGCCTTGCAGGCATTGGGATTGCTGCATTTGTTCGTCTAATGAGCAATTCAGGAGATCTATTTTCTGAAGAGAAGTGGTTAGATGTGGTTTCATCTTTGAAAGAAGCGGCAAATGCCACGCTTCCTGACTTCTCGTATGTCCTCCTTGATGGAGACAATGTGGCTAGAATCAGCAAGGATTCTTCAACCACTTTAGCGATCGGCGAAACAGCTGATTCTACTGCATCCGATGATGATCCGGAGAATATGAGATCTCGCAGAATTTATCATTCAGTTAATGATGCCAAGTGTCGTGCCGCTGTTCAGCTTCTGTTAATTCAGGTAGTGCAGTTTTATATTTTTCGTTTATCTATGGCTACACTCTTAATTCTCCTTTGAATTGGTACTAAAATTTTAAACTTCCTGGATAGAATACTAGAATTTTAAAAATTGCCAGCATGTTTTTTCCCTTACCTTTTTTTATCCGTTTGGAGGATTGTTGATTTGAGATTAGGGTCAAATCAGCTTCGAACTAAGGTCATGGGTTGCAACGCACAACAACTTTACCACTTTACTAGAGTGGCATCTACTTTTCTCCTAACAGTGAAGTTGGAGTATGGCGGTTGATTTTTTCCTATCCGTTGATTTTAAATGGCACTGAGTTAAAGAGTTTGACAATTGATTGAAAATTTTTTAAATTAAAAAATACTTAGTTCTCTGAAAAATTCTTTGGGTGTTATATACACAAGTAAAGAGTCGTCTTAAGAATAGTTAGATCTTAACCAGGTGGTCACACTCATTAGAATCCCCTCTAGTTTTTGTAAAAGTGACCAAATAATTTCTGGTTCAGCCTCGCCTATATTTACAGTTACTGGTGTGTAGCTTTATTAGTTTCCGAGGAGCTTTGATTTCTCTTGTAGTGCAAAATTGGATTACTCATTAGCTCTGCCTTGTATGCAATGTTTTATTAATTTGACCGTATATTCTACTATCTTGTAGGCCATGATGGAGATCTACAATATGTATAAGACTCAACTTTCAGCACAGAACACAGTTGTTCTGTATGAAGCTTTACACTCCGTTGCATCGCATGCTCACAAGATAAACATCGATAGTGATCTTCGATCAAAATTACAAGAACTGGGTCCCATGACTCAAATGCAGGATCCTCCATTACTGCGCCTAGAAAATGAGTCCTACCAAATATGTCTCACATTGTTACAGAACGTTGCAAGGGATCGGCCCGACAGCGAAGAGGACATTGAAGTTGAGACTTACCTTATTGATCTCTGTAGAGAAGTATTGCAAGTTTACCTTGACACAGCACAACCACATCAGCAATCTGGGTTGTCTACTTCAGATAATAACAAACCCCGCTGGTCAATCCCACTTGGTTCAGCAAAAAGAAGAGAGTTAGCAGCAAGGGCACCTCTTGTTGTTGCTACTCTCCAAGCTATATGTGGATTTAGAGAGGACTTGTTCAAGAAGAATTTGACTAATTTCTTCCCACTATTTTCAAGCTTGATAAGTTGTGAACATGGGTCAGGTGAAGTTCAGGTGGCCCTGGGTGACATGCTCAGTTCTTCAGTGGGTCCAGTTTTGCTTCAGTCCTGTTGAAGTTAGTGAAATCCGCTTCAGTTAGAGGTTGTATGATATCTTTTCTGTTTCTTTGTGATTTCTTTCAATCGTGTACTTTTTCTTCTTTATCATTTGCAATCGCCGTTTGCAGTATAGGTTAGTGTATGAAGAGTAAGAAAAAAGGTTTTGATTGCCCCCAAAGTGTTGATGGAATTTTCTGTAGGTAGAGAGAATCTATTTAGAGTTCAACGTTGTATGTTAGAAGTTATATTCACGTCAAATGATTTTCTTATAGAATTTCAAAGTTTAATAGTCATAAAAATCCTACTTCCCAAAACAAAATTCCTTTCTGTTTCAATATGTTTTTGCAGTTTCAAGATTTTGGATTTCGGTTTCATGATTGTTCAGTCCACTTAGAAGCAGCCAACTTTTAGGTTTGTCAGGATCTATTAGCAATGATGAAACAGAAAAGAGGGACATCGTTTGTCTTCACACCAACTTTGCTGTTGTTATTTTGGCTTCATGCGAAACTGAATCTTGTTCATGAAATTAAATCAAGTGATTTATCACACTTGCGGATTACAGACATTATGCATATTTACAAGATTCCTATCCGCAGTAGAAACTTCTTCCTCCACGACAGAAGCAAGTTTATGTGCTTTATCAGCTTCCTTAACCCAATCAATCCTCACAACAAAGAGTAGCAACAGTAACAAACAAGAAACCATCCCAACTAAAAACCCCAACAGTAAACCACTTAAATTCATCCCAACTTTGAAAGCCAAGATCACACCTAGAGGCAAAGTCATCAAGTAAAATCCTCCTAGATTTGCATACATACTCAACCACGGTTTAGCCGTTCCTCTCACGATACCTCCAATAACTGCCACTGGAAAATTAACAAGCTCAACCACAGACATTAGTGGCATAATTCTCTTCACCCCAGTTACAACTCCTTTATTAGGGGTAAATATAGGCCCCCATATTCCTCTGGCAGCTACCATTACAGACCCACCAATGAAACCAGAAAAGACACTAACACCCAGAGAAACATAAGCTGATTCATAAGCAATCTGAGCATGGTTTGCTCCGAGTTCATTAGAGACACGCGTCGATGCACATGTGGCTAGTGATAACATGACCGCGTATAGTAGGTAGTCGAAATTCAACACTACTGCTAACACTGAAACGGACCGTTTAGCATCGGGTAAACGTCCAGTTAGTAGGACTAAGATCTCAAGGCACCACCATTCAAGACAAGTTGTTAGACAGCATGATCCAGAGAGCTTTACCAATCTTACCCAGTCATGGATTCTCTGATCCAACCAGCCTCCTTCTTTCCATCTCTCTCCTTTTATTTTCTCTGTCAGGAAAACATATATTGCCAGAAAAATTACAATGAAAAGATCGGTTAACCAAACAGCCATTGCAACTCCTTGAAGACCCTTCGATCTCGATAAGAAGATGTTGAGAGGAACATGAAGAGCTAATGCTAGAGCAGATGTTACCATGTTAGGAATTGTTATACCTTGAGAATTCAAATAGGTTCTAAGGGGACAGAGAAATGAAGTAACTAACAAGTCGGGAAGAAGAAACTTAAGATAATCTTTAGCTACACTTGATATATCTCTTTGTTGGCCAAAGTGAATTAAGATCTTATCAACATGAATCCATAAAAAAGAAATAGGAAGTGTTGCGAGTAAGAGAAGAAAAGTAGTCATGAGAAGAGTTTTGTGAAGAAGCCTATAGTTTTTAGCTCCAAATGCTTGACCACAAATAGGTTCCATGGCTCCACATAATCCATTCAAAACGGAGAATCCAGTAACATTAGCGAATGTTAAACCGAGAACTCCACCAGCTAGTTGGAGTTCACCGAGCCGGCCTAAAAACGCCGTTGTTACAGCTATTTTCAAAAACCATGTTAAATTCATGGCCACCAGAGGAATACAGATACCTCTTTGCTTTTGTAGCTCTGTAAGAATGGTTCTTTTCAGATTTGTTGGCCATCTTATAATGACATATGAAAGTGATGAAGGTGTTGCCTTTTCTTGATCATGAGTAGTGGTTTTCTCTTTTGAATTTTCTTCTAATGGAGTTGCAGACATGTTTAATTTGCAAAATAGGTTGATGGCTTATTCTCTCAGTCTCTATATATTTATATCGTTCTTTCTTTGAGACTGTTAGCTACTTAGCTAGTGTTTTTTAATGTGATCACAAGAGGAGGAAAGCATGTATATTGTGAAAGATTACTGTTAATTCTAATCTAGTAACTGATTAGATGCTTATAAGTGCATGGTGACAACGAATTCATCTTCTGGAATGTACATTTGATACTCCCTCCGTCCTAAAGATTTTTTTTTTTTTAATTATTTTTTTACTTAAAAATAAACCAAAATAATAAAAATAAATATCATTTTATCTAGAACCGGTATAGATTTTTAATAAGGAGGCTTAATTCGTATAACTGACTAGTATATGACATGATTCCAAAATGACTCATTTTAGTTTATATGTATTTCGTCGTGTATTTGTTATTTTTACCGCTTCGATATGAGATTAAGATTAAGCCACCTGCATAAAAAAGGTTCACTGATTTTTTTTTGGATTTTCCATGGCAGGTCGAGAACTATTAAATATAAAATGAAATATGCATTATTTAGTTCGAATGTTTAGTTCATTTTGTATGCATTTCCTTATAAATAATCAAAAGAAAAAAGGAAAAAGGAACTAATCAATATGATCTTTATAGTATTGTATGGGTCACGAATTGGGACTAAGGTGGGATAAAAGATAGATGTGATTGCAAAAAAGAAGGTTTGATCAATGGAATCCAAAAGGGATTTACTTTTTGCTAAGATGATGAATTTTGAGATTATTTATATAAAAATTGAAATAGTATTTAATTTATACAATATACTCCTAGCTATTGATGAGACCAAATTCTAAATTCTAGTCTACCAATATCCTGTCTTAGAATCAGGTACTAATACCATGTAGTTTAGATACATATTGAATACACAGAATCAGTTTTCCATGATATTCAGCCTAGCACTACAAGTGAATGCTATGGCCTATGCAACCGCGAGGCCATGGTTGATGGTCAGAGTGGGCAAAACAAAAATCTCACTATGCGAAGAGAAAACAATAATGAAACTAACAAGTTTAGGGTATTTTGTAATAATTTGTAAGAATAGACTTTGGCAGCCAACCGGTAACTTGGGACAAATGCGCCTATTTGTTTATAGCTGATACTGCCCCTATTTGTCTATACTTCGTTCTGTCTCTAAGGGCAACCACAATGTTGCGAGTAAACCCATCGATCAAATGACTAAAAATTTGATCGATGGTCAGGAGAAAAAACAGCGGTGGATAGTCAGGCGGTATCCTAGGCCTGGGCTTAAGAAGGAGCGAAATGCTAGAAGCTCGCCCACCAAAACGGGCGACATTTCAAACTTCCGCCCCTTACAAGCGAAACAGTAGAACGTCGCCCGGGAAAAAAAATTTCAAGCGAAATCCCAGACTCGCGCTCATGCCCTAAGCGGTGTCCCATGAGCTCGCCCAGTGGGGCGAGATTCTGACATTCGGTTTTGAGTTAGAAATACGGGCGAGGGTGTAGAACCTCGCCCGTTAAAGACAGGCGAGCTTCTAGCCTCTCGCCTGTCAATGTAATAAGAACAAAACCCCTATTTGTTCTCCAGCCATCTTCATCGCCTCCTGTTTCTCCATCTCGCCCGCCGCTGCTGCCGTCCCCAACTGAATTTTCACCTGATTTTCGTCCGTCAATGAGAGGCCATAACCTCGTCCCAATTTTGTACTACATTCTAACCCAGGAATTAAACTTTACATGGCATCAATTATGATAATTGCAAGTTAATTAGACTTTAATATTATTACAATACCAAAGTCACATTTATTTTCAAGAGGATGAGGTTAACCTTTGAAGGAAACTCATTTCTTTTAAGTTCTAATTCTCGTTATCATCAATTTTCTTCCACTTTCTACAGTCTTTTCCTAATTACTTTCTAGCTTAGGCAAGCAGTTAGACGTAAAATTGTGAAATTGCACATTTACACCTCATATCATACACCCTTGAATTTCAACTAACTTACAAAAAAAAATCAAAATTCAAATACACTGGAAGCACTATACAGTACCAAAAGCTTTAAAAGACAGAAAGATACAGCGAACAAACCTGCAGCTGGGGTTTGAAAGTACAACTCTATAAGTTACATATCCATTTGGCAGTTTAACTCCTCGTCAACGAGGACCTAGAAGCTCGCCCAGACATAGGCGGTGTCCTAGCATACCGCCTATGTCTAAGCGAAGGGGCGGTATGTCTAAGCGAAGGGCCTGTTGTCCGCCCGGTTCTTTTGTTTCTGAGCGAGTTTGTGGCATTTCGCTCAGGCATGGGCGAGGAACTGGAACTACGTTTAAAGGAGCGGTATGCTGAAACTTCGCTTGCGTAGGCGAAATGGTAAGACTACGCCCGTAAATTTGAGCGAAATGGTAAGACTACGCTTGTCATCAGGCGATGTCCTAGGATATCGCCTGACTATAATTTCCGTCGTCGACCTTTCGATCAGATTTGATCTGCTACAGGGAAAAGCGTCGATTATATTCCTAAATATAATCGACGGTTGGGGAACCTTTTGGGCGACCATCGATCAAATTTAGTCGATGATCGATGATTTGATCGCCCATTGTGGATGCCCTAAGCGTATAAGCAGTTAAGCCGGCTTTTACCTGCAATAAGATTGGTACACCATGAAAAAGATTAGCTTTTTTCTTTCTTAATCTCTCATGAATACTAAACCATGTAAAATATCTTCATTATTACAGAGAAGTGTAGATGGGTGCCTACTGGATCGTTTTTTTGATAGAAAATTAGATTAAAATAAAAAATAATAGTATTTCTTTTTTAGGGACTAAAGGAGTATATTTATAGACAGCCAATTACATATGGGTTTTCTAACAAGGCTTATCAAAAGAAAGTAAAAATAATTTATCAAAAACAAAACAACCAATAAAAATGAGAATAGTTAGTATGACTTAGGGCTGTCAATTTCAATCTGAAATCCGATAGCCGTTTTCGAAATCCGGGATCCTATAGAATATTATCCGATATAGCGGATATTGGATGTCGGAAACGGATATTATATCAGATATTTTCGTGTTATCGTAATGGAACCGGATGAGCTAGTATCCGTCCGATAACATCCGATACTGATAAGAGTCGTAAGAGTAAGTAAGACTAAACGTCTAAACCTACCCTCGTACAGTCACTTCTCTAGTTCTCTTCCTAATTCTCCCCCTATTCTTCAGTGAACAGATTCTGAGATTCACCACCATCATCTCTCTCGACTTTCTCTATTTCACAGTGAACAGATTCACCACCATCTCTCTCAACGCCACCACTCCATCACCACCACCTTCTTCTTCTTCTTTATCGTTTTAAACCATCACCAGTGCAGTTCACCACTACAACAGAACAGTCGAATCCTTGAACCATTACCATCACACCAGTAACAGAAACCACTGAATAGGTATGTTGTATGATATTCTCTCTTTATTCTTCTTTGATTATGATGTTATGTGTTAGAATGATACAAAATTGAAACTAGGGTTTTATGAAATAAAAAATATTTGTTTTTTTTTTTTTGGAAATTAGGGTTAATCATGTTGATTCACAATTGAATCAACTGATATACTGAATTGCATGATTGGATGTTAATTTCAATAATTATGTTCTTAATTGCATGTTAGATTTGAATGTTCCTCTTTAACTGTTTATTTTCAAGAAGAATTACATGCTTTCATTTTGCAGCTCAACCTTTGAATTATCTGATAGAAAGATATTAAAATCCAGTTTTATACAATGTTTTTCTTTTAACGTCGTTGGTGATACAATTTGGTGTCCAAAATTTTCTTACAAAACATCAATCTTTTGGGTATATCATAATATTGATGTTCAGTTTACTAGACTAGGTTTTGTATCAGTGGATTAGATATTGGACCCCAAGATCTTACCTTATATATTTGTGATGTGATAATTGTGTCCTAGAGTTGAGAGGATGTTGTGTAGAGTTTTATTGCTCGAAGTGTGTGCTTGCTCTTAATTGGGAACTCCCACAAACACAAAAAACTTCAGTAATTATGATTAGTTTTAGTCTCCAGTCGAATTTGTAGGGCTCGCCAAATTCAGGTTTTAGTATCCTGAAATGGTATTTTCAAATTCAATGCTCATTATACAAGGATTATCTTAAGTTGCACAAAAAAATAAATAAATTACAAATCCAGTTTCCAGATTATGAACAGATGTATGAAGTGTCAGGTATTCTACCATCTTACATACTTATACAGTTATGTTGTTTGCTATATTATTCCACTAAACAGGTATTCTACCAGCTTTGAAGTGTCAGGTGGCGACACTTTTATTCAGGTATTCATTATAGATGCTGGCGGTTCTCAGAACTGTATTTAAGATGTCCATATAGTACACAAGAGTCCTCTAGTATTGATGTGATAGTTGAAGCCAAAGACAAAGGTGTTCAGTTACTTTACTCCCCACACAACTGAAGTAAAAGAGGTTCCAGCATTTCTCACCCATATTTAATCCTGATAGTTCTGAGGAAAAACCTGTTTGAAAACATACATCGACAAGGAAATACCCCATACAAGACGGCTTTAATGTACTTTAGACATATGGGGTGATTCAATAGTTTCCAGCATATTTTCTGCAAAAATAACTATGTAACTTCAACTTATCATTGATGTCTGTCTGTGATATGTTGTCTGTGATATGCTGTCTGTGATGTTTGTCTGTTTTTGGTTATGCTGCTAGTTTTTGGTGATGTACTGTAAGCCTGTAATAGCCTAATTTTTACACTTGTATGAGCCTATAATAGCTAACATGTGTGATTCTGTTCAATTCAGGGTGATGTCACAAAGTCAAAGAGAATCAAATCAATTGGGTACCTCAACTTCATCAGTTGCATCACATTCACAGTTACCTCAATCACAATGCTAGAACTAGTAGTACAAGTTAGTAACTTTCTTTTCTTTCCTTTACTTTCATATTTCTTGCACTGCCAACTAACAAATTTTAGTTTCTTTGAAATGCAGATGTACTTTGAAAGCTGCATTGCAGGCTGTATCTCAATGAGTCAATGACAATGCTAGTAAAAATTTCAGTTTCTTTGTGTTTTCTTTTGCTGCAAGAACAATAGAACATGTAATTTATAAACTGTGATCATTTGTATGTGTTTTCTATGTGTTTGAACTGAATTATGAACTGGAAATGCTTAAATGAACTGAAAAATTTGAAGTAAAAAACCAGGTTTATAAGATTTCTATCAGCTATCAGATATTTATCGGATAATATCTGTTATCCGATAAGCTTATCGAAACAGAATCAGATTTGAAGTTTAAGATTCCATCAGAACTTATCGGATATCGGATATTTGATAAGGCTTATCGGAAACGGAACCGGCTGAGCCAGTTTCCGTTTCGATAGCATCCATTGACAGCCCTAGTATGACTGCTATTGGATTATCAAATTTCATGAAGATTACCAAATCTATATAAACAAAAAAATTTTATCACCACTGGATTGGCGATTTCCATAGAATTTGTTCATTATGTAACCATGATTTAGAAAAGTGCTCCTTGATGTGTTTTAAGGAATACTTTTTTGCGTCTCATCCCCTGAACGCATCATGGCGTTCACTTTGTAATTCAATAATACTAAAAAAAGAAAAGAAAAAGAAAGTGGGCTTTGGAGCTAGCCCAATAATTGAACAAGCCTTTATATAGTGTGTTTTCTAAGCTATAAAAGACCTAAACTAATTTACTTATATATTAAAATTCCTCAACAACAAACGTTTTTTCTTCTCATTATATTTTGTCGATCCATCTTATTTTTCTTCTTTTTTTGTTTTCTTCAGTAATCATCATCCCTTTTACGACCATCATTTTTTATTCTTCATACCCCCTCTTCTTTTTTGTGATCATCATCTTCTTCTTCTATTCTTCAAATATGCCTAGCAAAGCTAAACAAAATATGAAAACTGATTCATCTTGAAAATATGGAACTAAAGTGCAAGGTCCAACACTTAATGGAAAACCAGATGTGTGTGTACACTGCAAGTATTGCAAAAATATTATTACAGAAGGGATCAGTAGATTTAAGAGTCACTTGGTCCACATTCATAAGGGTAATACTGCTTGCCCTAATGTACCTGGAAATTTTAAACAAGAGATATTATCTCAATTTACGAAAGAAGAGAGTTCCAGAGCAGTTGGAAGACATAATTTTGAATTTCTGTCTAGCAAAGGGTCATACCCTTGTTCTCAAACAGAGTCCTCAAATACTGAGACATAATTAGGGTTCAACACCTAACGCTACTAGTAATCGTGTAAGAAGAGGTCCTATGGATTTACATTCATGAATATCATCTCACAAGAGCCTGGTCAAGAACGACGCGTCATACCTTATAACGGTTGTTTGTGGGTAAAAACGAATTTATGGGTAAAACGGTAAAAATGGGGTAAGCTTAGGGCCGTCAATCACTATCCAAAAATCTGACATCCGTTATGATAATCCATATTCCTATAGAACATTATCCGATATAACGGATATCGGATGCCGAAAACGGAATATCTATCAGATATTATTACCTTAACGAAACGGAATCGACTGAGCCACATTCTGTTTAGATAACTTCCGATACCGATAAGACATAAAACCTCTTCGATAGTAAGTTAGGCCCCTTTTCATTAGTCGATATAGAAAGAAGAAGTGAAACTCATTAGTGAATCGTCTCCCCCTTTTCTTCTCCTTTATCTATTCTCCATTTCTCCTCTAGTCTACTAACTATCTATTTTTCTTCTCTGAGTTCTCAATTCTATGTCTAATCCAAGATCATTACACAAATCACTATCAGTAGTGATTCACTGAATATAGGGTTTATGTTAAAATCAGGGTTTCTTTGAGAATATGTGTGATTAGAAAACTAGGTTTCTCTTCAAATCCAATTTTGGGTTCAATTTTGAAACTTAATTTAGGGTTTTAAAATTGATTTAAAATTAAGATTTTCAAAATTGATTTGTGATTGTGAAATTAGGGCAATCAATCAATCATGTCACAAAGTCAAAAAGTATCAAATCGTTTTAGTACCTCAACTCCATCAACTTCAGTAGCATCAGTTACAAGAAGAATGTGTTCAAGGCTCAAAAAAGAACTCTGTGATTCGTCCCAGAGAAGAAGCAGAAGAAGAGGAAGATCCACTTGTAGTTGAAGTAAATAAGAAATTAAATACAACAAGGTCTGATATATGAAATGAATTTGAAAGGATTGTTACTACAAAGATTGGAGCAAATGGGAAGAAAGAGATTGAAATTATAGGTGTATGCAGTCATTGTAAAAAGAGAATTGAAGCAGCGTGCAAAAGGAACCAGGCGTTTGAGATCCCATCTTAATTCCTGCAATTAGAAGCCAGAGAATCATCCTGGACAAAGAAAGATTACTGTTATCAAAACAGGTAACACAAAAACTAAGTTAGCTAATTGGAAATATGATCCTGATGCTACTAGGTTATTTTTTGCTAAGATGATTTCTAAGCATGATTATCCAATGAATATGGTTGAACATGGATATTTTATAGAGTTTGTGAAGTATCTGAACCCTTCTGCTAGGTTATGCAGTAGGAATACAACTAGGGAAGACATTATGAAACTTTATGCTCAGTTCAAAGTTGAATTACAAGAAGAATTTGATTCAATACTTCTAAATATAGTCTAGCAACTGATATGTGGACTTGTAAACATACAAAAGATGGTTATTGCTGTCTAACATGCCACTACATAGATGATGAATGGAAACTGAATAAGAAAACACTAGCATATATTTTAGTGCCATCACCACATAAAGGAAAAGTTCTTGTAGATTTTGTGAAAGCAGTAGCTCTAGATTGAAATATAGATAGTAAGTTTTTTGCTTTAGATGCTGACAATGCTAAAGCCAATGATGTTATGATGAGAAATCTGAAGATTTGACTTGCTAGCAAGGATTGTCTAGTTCTTGAGGGTGATCTATTTCAAATGAGGTATAAAAATCATATATTGCATTTAGTTTTCTTATGTGGGATGAAAGTAGCTACTGGATTTATAAAAATTATTAGAGAGTGTGTGAA
Source organism: Papaver californicum (assembly GCA_023531435.1). Lineage (NCBI taxonomy): Eukaryota > Viridiplantae > Streptophyta > Magnoliopsida > Ranunculales > Papaveraceae > Papaver > Papaver californicum. The sequence continues at coordinate 2,861,382 of JAJJMC010031210.1, read as the reverse complement.
ATACGTTAATTCTTCGCAGGCTAGAAAAGAGAGGTTTGCAAATGCATTAACACAACTTAAGCTTAATGCAAGGTCTGTAATTTTAGATGTGGACACCAGATGGAACTCCACCTTTAAGATGATAAAGGATGCAATTATTTTTACGCCAAGGATTTGTTCGTTTAGCTGATATGGATTCTGATTTCATTTCTCTTCTACCAAGTTCAGAGGATTGGCAACAAGGAATAAATATTTATGAGTGTTTGATGATATTTCAACCAAATTTGCAGGGATTAAGTATCCAACAAAAAATATGTATTACAATAGGGTCTATGAGATTAATAAGAGTATTCGTACATGGGAATCTAGTCCCCATGAGTATATCAGAGACATGGGATTGAAGATGAGGGAAAAATTTGAAAGTTATTGGACAAAATGTAACCTGTTGATGAACATTGGAGTGGTTTTAGATCCTAGGTATAAGGCTAGATGGGTATAGTTTGTTTACAAAAAATTATATGGTGAAGGGACAAGAAGTAAAGAGGATTAGGTTTGTAAGTCGAACCCTTGATACTCATTCATCCAAGCCACCTTCATGACCATTATCCGCATTCTTAACCTAAGAGATTAGTCCAACAGTAAGATTAAATACTTTACTCATTATAAAAAAAATTCAAATAACAATGAATGTACTTTTATCTTCATATGAATGTGAAAGTAACTCTACAACTCCAGATTATTTTGGTTTTGGGAGTTTAGATAGTGGAACAAGTTCAGATGGAATTGAGAACTCTAGAACAACTAGAAGTGACCATGGGTATGTTGAGTTTATGATGGAAAAAAGTGAGGTTGAGGTTCAGAAATTAGAGTTGGAGTAATATTTAAAAGAACCACTGCTTACTAAAGGCACACCCAAAGAGGAATTTATGTTTAATATATTGATTTAGTGGAAGAATCATGCTCCTAAGTACCCAACTCTTGCAAAGATTGTAAGAAATATGTTGGATGTTCTGTGACAAGTGTAGCATCAGAATCCATGTTCAGTGCTGGCGGTAGATTTCTTACAATACACAGAAGCTCATTAGCTCCAGAAGTTGTTCAAGCATTCTTTTGCTTAAGTGATTGGTTGCCAGATCTTAATGACAATGCTAGTACTGGTTAGGAACTTTCCTTTCTTTTCCTTTCCTTTCATATTTCTTGCACTTCCAACTAACACATTTCAGTTTCTTTGAAATGCAGATGTACTTTGAAAGTTGCAGGCTGCCTGCAACACATATTTCTGTCCAAGGATCCTATATTTTTGCATTTCTTTGTGTTTTCTTTTGCTGTAAGAACATGTAATATACAATTTGGAACACTTGTGTGTGTTTTCTTTGTGTTTGAATTGAAATATGAACTGAAAACTTGTTTTTAAACTGAAAAACAGGTTTATCTGATTTCTGTCAGATATATTAATTTTTGAGATTCTGTCGGAAGTTATCGGATATCCGATAATACTTATCGTAACGGAACTGGCTGAGCCAGTTTCCTATTCTATAAGTTCTGTTGACAGCCCTAGGTAAGATGATGAGAATTCTTCTAAACCTTAAAACATTTGTACTGTAGAAATACTTTCAAGTTCAAGAGATCAAAGACATACAAGATCGCCCTAAACCAATAGATGATTAGTCTTAGAGAGGGAAGCGAGAGAAAGGTTGCATTCAGAGTATTAGACTCTTGCGGGATGTGATAGGTGTGAATAACTATGAACAACTTCCTGTGTGTATGAGAAGATTATATGAAAATCAAGTTGCTCTACTTGTGTTTTTATATTCTTTTTGTGTTCAATAGATTGAGAAATCTATTTATAATAGCTATCGTAACCATTCAATTGACCTCATCTCATGAAGAAAGTGTCGATAGTGGAGTAATGGTGCAGTGAAGATGGTGGAGAAAGTGTTAGTAAATTCCACCCCTTCGTCTGGGATGAATGGGCGGTTGCTCAACCCACCACTCCTATACTCAACTGTTAATCAAACTTTTTAGAGATTTTCTCTTTAGTGGATGCACTGCTGCACCACATGCCGTATACCGCTAGACCAATACCCTAGTGAATATTCCCCTATTTGTGACATCTTTGCTGTCTCGTGTAATTTTGTAGCATTAAGCACTGCTAATGTAAAGTCGAATGAGACTTGCTTAGTTAGTCTTTTAACTAAAGGCTTGTGCTTCTTCACTAACCTAATGAGTCTATCAAGATCAACTTAAAATGTATTTATTTTATTTTATGTATTTATGAGGAACAATGTGAGTTCAAATAGGTTAAATAAAGTACAAGAATATGTAGAGTATTCCTGCGAGGCCAAGAGTATGTATGTGAGGCCATACATGAAAATATATGTGAGTGAGTCCACACAAGAAAATATATGTGAGTGAGGCCAACTATGATCTTGATGGTCAAGGAAAGCTTGGATGGACTAGCTAGGGCTTGGTAGGACGAACAAACATTGCTAGGTAAGACGGACAAGCTTTTTCCATGGAGCTAAGACGGACAAGCTTTGCTAGCTTGGAAGGAAAATCTTTGGAGCAAAGTTAAGACGGACAAGCTTAGGAGATAAGCTAAGACGAACAAGATTTATAGCTAGCTAAGACGGACAAGCTTTATGGTAGCTAAGGCGGGCAAGCTTTGTGGATGCTAATATGGCAAGCTTTGTGGATAGCTAAGACTGACAATATGTGTGGAAGCTAAGATGGACAATCTTTGTGGAATCTAAGGTGGACAAGCTTTATGGCAGCTAAGGAGGACAAGCTTTATGGCATAGCTAAGACGGACAAGCTTTGTGGCATCTAAGCTAAGACGTACAAAGCTTGGTAGGAGGGTGGACAAACTAGGGATTGGCCATCCAAGTAAGCTATTTGCAACGCTTATAAGCGTTGCAAATCCAATTTTGAGCTGTCCCGTTTGCTACTTAGGGTTGGAAGGCTTCATTGGTTATTTGAGACACTTACAAGTGTTGCGAACTCAATTTTAGTGTTTCCTAAGCCCTAAAATTGAATTCTTTTTTGCGCCATTCACTTTATTTGCTTCCTTAAGCAAGGATTAACGTGACCGAGGCTAGATTTATCTAGTAGAAGCTACTTTAGAACAATTTTGATTTGGTATCTAAGCATAACTGTGATACTTTAGTCGAGTAAATTTATATGTAACTTGATACATACTTCTATACAAAGTTTTATATGCATTTTAGTAAGTCAATATCATTAGTTGAGTATGAATATTGACACAAGGTAATTTTTTTGGAATTCAGTTGTGGAATATAGCACCAATGGTACTCAAATTGCTCTATACTAGTGGGCAATCCATCTAGGAGCTTGAGATTTGTCACGTAAAAATCATAAAACATCTGGGAATATTGTAATAAGCACCACTGTTGTTCTAATGATATTATACATTGATGAATGTTGACTCATTCATTAAGTATGCTCGTATATGCAGTATTCTGATGAGTTCAACCATATATATACAGAGACACGGATGAGCACCCGCCTTAAAATTCTTTGCAGAATTCTGAGGTTTAATAGTTCTGAGACGCGGGTCAGAGACGTAATGTTTTACTATTTTATCCTTGACAAAAACACACTATTTATGTTAAGTCCCATGCTTAGCACGGAACGAGTAATGTTGCGTAGTTAACACTAGATGGTGGCTTTTCAGATAGAAGGACATCTGGTTAGCTTTGCATATCATATATACATTTGATGCGGGTTTGGGCATACATAGTCACAACAGATGATCACATAAGAAAAAATTGTAATAAATCCATGTGACTCAGCTGAGAGTAGACACAGATACATTTAGTAATTTATTCGGGGAATAAATGCATTGATGCATAGTCCCCACTAAATATTAAACACATTATATACACGATACTGTGTAGACTGTGTTGCCTTAATATTACTCAGGGAGAGCCTTAAAAAATATAGAGTTATAGTAGGTCCATGCAACTCAGCTGAGAGTTGGGTATGGATGCGTTCAATATTGCATTATTGATAAACAGACTTCAAGTACTGAAGGTCTATAGAGATACTGTAAATACAGTAAATGAATCAATGTTACTCTATACGAGTCTTAATATTGATATGTATATATGGAACATGTTCAAGGGATTCAACTACGGAATTATGCACCTGTGGTTGTTTCATAAAAGTGGTTAAAAATAGTTCGTTCGCTGAGACTTGTGAAGATTCGTTTTAAACCTAATTTTAATTTAAACTAGAAAATAAGTAAAAGATTTTAACAATATTGGGAAGAACTGGAACTCAGGATTCTACCGAAATCACTTCTGAATGATTTCTACAATGATTCTTTAACAATTATAACTCATTTATCAATTTTTCTCGGGTGCTTTTATCACTTTTTGAGCCGATTTTTCCATAAATGTTTATTTCCCAAAAATACCTACAAACACATAAAATGGCACAATAAATACAAAATTGAGCACTAACAATATATAGAATTAGGAACAAATTAGACACAAAAATGTGTCTATCAAATACCCCCAAACTTATTATTTGCTAGTCCTCGAGCAAATCTAATCTAAAAATAAAATAACAATCTTAACTCACTTTCGCAAGAATCGCGAATACATTTAGCATATGTAATAAGCCTTTAAACCCATAGGTGTCCCTATCGGACGAGTTATAGTCTCGTGAGGGTTTACAAGAGGTATACCCACAAAACCTTCTACTCCAAACCCTAGCTACCTGCGAACGATTGAGGGTAAACAATAAACAAGCAATTTAGTTGGCATACTAAATTCTTCGTCTATGGGAATCATTACCCTATATGAGTCCAATTGATGTACATGAGTTGCACTCAGCATACTAAAATTCATATATAAGAAAACAAAGCTCTACTTAGATAGTCGTTCAACCACGATACTAAGAATCTATCAAAGTTCAATCATATGAAAAGATTTAGAAGATGTATATAGATAAAATGAAGTTTGCACATGTTGACTAAGGTGAACGGTGTTTCCCATATCTGTCTGAAGGTCAGTGCCAGGATGAATCCTAATGGACTGAGATACGATCCCACTGGTCTTACTCCTTATACTAATATCGACTCAGCTGGTATATACAAGGGTCTCATAGAACGATTTATTAAAAATAAAACAATTATTTATGACAACATCATTGGATCAAATGAATCCAAGCGCATGATCCTTATCAGCATCTTACATGATAGTTCTCATGGATCCTGCGTTCCACGCTTGCTTAAGCGACGTAGACAGAGAGAACACACACATATTGCTATCAAAGTGTCAATACTCGATTTTTTTTTCAAGAATCAAAAATAGTATAAATAGTCTCAAACAATCTACTTCATCCTGGCGGCGATAACAATTCGATATTGGGGCCCCACCAAATCACTTAGAGAAACACAAAAAGTTGTAAAAATAAAAATAGAAGGTGATATGGTCGAGATAGACTCCGAGATATGGTTAAGACTATCATGTTATTTCTAACACCTGAACTTTGTCCTTTTATGAATAAACCATTTAACTGGGAACACCAATTCCTATAGAAAAATAGCTGAGTTTCTATTTACCTAGAAAGGATAGTGTCATCCTGAACTGTTCATAAGTTTCTAAACTTTGGAGTTTCATATTTAAACTTAAAAGTTTCTCCCTTAACCCCAAAATTAAATCAAACAGTGTCCTCAATGTTTCTAAAGATGAATGATTAAAAGCATGAACAAGGAGAAACTTTTACCAATCGAAGGAAAGGAGTTAAGAAAATATGTTACCGTGTTGCTACAGCATGGGTTACCTCCCAGGAAGTGCTAAGTTTAAAGTCTTCAGCCAGACTAGGAAAGAATTAGTCACCTCATAGAATCATATAGTAATAGCCGGAACAATTGTGGGTCATCTGAATCAAATAGTGCTATCATAAATAAGAGGAAATGGTAACAGGCCAAGAAAATGAACAAACCGAGCACACCCTTTTCTAGTTTTCTGTTTAAGACAACTACATCTAGTTGTGATTCAGGTTTAGGTTCTATAAAAGGGTCTAGATAAATTATTTTCATGGGCTGGATTTCCTCGTAGGCAGGATCAACAGGATCAGGTTATAAAGTATGGAGTAACTCAACTAATAAATTTGAAGCATATAATAATAACCTGAATAATTATTGATCCTCATAGTTAATCAGATTGGACTCACACAGTAAATTACTATTAAAATGGTGGTCATTCTTAAGAAAATATGTTGATTCTAATCTCCTAAAATAATTAGGCTTAGTCTCAAAACTTAATATGTCATAGACCAGAAAATTCCGCCTCCGTATGCGCTAGGCGGGCCAGAACTCCCCGATGCGCGGCTTAAAAGATAGTAACTGGACCTTAAAGCTTAACTTCTCGCTGTGTATGCAGGTATATTTTCCTTTGCAAGCATGGTACTCGGAACACAGTTTCCATATCGTTCCAACTCACCCTTATTTTACAAAGGGTACATGGCCATTAAAGCTAATAGTGAATGCCTTTGGTAAGCATCACATAATTACGATCATTGTCTAGGCCTAACTCATGCCTTGGACTAGCACCTAGGCCATTTCAAGCCTAATTTTTTGCTTCATCAATTCAGCTTCGAACATACGCTGGACTCTGCACTAGTCTTGTTCTTGCTAATGGTGCAACATCCAGGCACATTCCGTCCCGTAACGGTTGCTAGGAAGTATGAAAAATTCATTGAATAGAATTGCAACTACCTCATCATGTGTGGCAACAATCATCTCTTGATTTAGCATTGCCAAGCCAGATGATACGAGTTACCATAATATCGCAATCACCTCTTAATTAGATGATATGAGCGACAAGGTGTTGCGCCTCAATGCATTGCATTGCGGCTGCTTATGTACCCAACCCGTACCTTGAAGGGATCAAGTATGACCGTAGTTCATCAAAGCGTTAATTCGAAAAGGAACAAGAACTTAAGCCTATTAAGGCAAAGTCAATATCGATTCCAACTTCATCGCAAGGCCAAAGGCCAAGAAAAGCCTATACCGTATAGACCGAAGGACTTTCGCAAGGTATGTACTAGCTTGTGCATAACTATCACTATTTACTATGCAAATATGTGTTTTCGAGTACATAATACGATTGAATGATGCTTTCGTATAATTCAAGCTTTATGGGCTAAGCTACAAGCATATTGATGCTTAAACATCAAGTATGCTCCAACGTTTAGGCCACATCGCATATATATATATATATATATATATATATGTGCATCACCGCTCATGCACATTCAAGCTTCATCGGTTAAGCTACAAGCATATTGATGCTTAAGCATCAAGTATGCTCCAACATATAGGCCACATCGCATTTATATTTATATATATATGTGTGTGCATAACCACTCATGAACATTCAAGCTTCATCGGTTAAGCTACAAGCATATTGATGCTTATGCATCAAGTATGCTCCAACTTATAGGCCACATTGCATATATATGTGCATTACCTCTCATGCACATTCAAGCAAAGCTCCCTCCCTATATATGTTTTATTCGCATTTTCACAAATAAATAAAAGAAAGGGAAGTGACATTCATCGACTGCACTTTAGGCAAAAACGCCAACTGGTTGGCACCTCCTAGGAAAATCCGCTAACTGGTTGGCGCCACCTAGGAAAATCCCCTAACTGGTTGGCGCCACTAGGCAAATCCGCTAACTGGTTGGCGCCTCTAAGCTAATCCGCTAACTGGTTGAGGCCTCTAGGAAAATCCACTAACTGGTTGGCGCCTCTAAGATAATCCGCTAACAGGTTGGCGCCTCTAGGCTAATCCGCTAACTGGTTGGCACCTCTAGGAAAATCCGCTAACTGGTTGGCGCCTCTAAGATAATCCAATAACTGGTTGGCGCCTCTAGGCTAATCCGCTAACTGGTTGGCATAGCTAAGGCTATTTCGCTTTCTGGTTAGCATAGCTAAGCATCATCGATTTCCAACCAACACCTCCTCCCTATTATATGTTTTATTTTCATTTATACAAGTGGATATAAGGAGGATATGTGACGTTCATCTACTTCACTTTCTAGTGATACATTCTCGGGCATGCATCACGGTATAATAGTACATTAGCATTATGATGCGCTCTTGGGTACTACACATAAGGTTAGTGATGCATTCTAAATCATGTATTACGGCATAATAGTGCATTAGCACTATGATGCGCTCTCGCATGCGCAACATTGGTTCAGTGATACATTCTAAATCATGCATCACGGTATAATAGTGCATTAGTACTATAATGCATTCTCGGTACACGACATTGGCTCAGTGATGCATTTTCAATCATGCATCAAGGCATAATAATACCTTAGCACTATAATACATTCTCGGTACGCAACATTGGCTTAGAGATGAATTTCAATCATGCATCACGGCATAATAGTGCCTTAGCACTATAATGCATTCTCGGTACGCAATATTGGCTTAGTGATGCATTTTCAGTTATGCATCACGGCATAATAGTGCATTAACACTATAATACATTCTCGGTACGCAACTTTGGCTTAGTGATGCATTTTTTCAGTCATTCATCACGGCATAATAGTGCCTTAGCACTATAATGCATTCTTGGTACGCAACATTGGCTTAGTGATGCATTTTTCAATCATGCATCACGGAATAATAGTGCCTTAGCACTATAACGCATTCTTGGTACGCAACATTGACTTAGTGATGCATTTTTCAATCATGCATCACGGCATAATAGTGCCTTAGCACTATAATGCATTCTCGGTACGCAACTTTGGCTTAGTGATGCATTTTCAATCATGCATCACGTCATAATAGTGACTTAGCACTATAATGCATTCTCGGTGCGCAACATTGGCTTAGTGATGCATTTTCAATCATGCATCACGGCATAATAGTGCCTTAGCACTATAATGTATTCTCGGTACGCAACTTTGGCTTAGTGATGCATTTTCAATCATGCATCACGGCATAATAATACTTTAGCACCATAATCCATTCTCGGTACACAACATTGGCTCAGTGATGCATTTTCAATCATGCATCACGGTATAATAGGGCCTTAGCACTATAATGCATCCTCGGTACGCAATATTGGTTTAGTGATTCATTCTCAATCATGCATCACGGCATAATAGTACCTTAGCACTATAATGCATCCTCGGTACGCAATATTGGTTTAGTGATTCATTCTAATTCATGCATCAAGGCATAATGGTGCATTAGCACTATGATGCATTCTTGAATACGCAACATTGGCTTAGTGATGCATTTTCAATCATGCATCACGGCATAATAGTGGATTAGCACTATGATGCTCTCACTTACGTAACATTGGTTCAGTGATGCATTGAATCATGCATCACGGCATAATAGTGCATTAGCACTATGATGCTCTCACTTACGCAATATTGGTTCAGTGATGCATTCTCAATCATGCATCACGGCATAATAGTGCATTAGCACTATAATGCATTATCGGATATGCCGCATTGGTTCAGTGATGCATTCTCAATCATGCATCACGTGTAATAGGGCCTTAACACAATAATTCGAGGTCAAGGAATCCACATCCTAATGCACATCTGAGTAAGCTTTATAAGCTAAGGATGAATCTTCATCCCATGCCATGACGTATTCCTAAGTAAGCGTCATGCTAAAATTGCGGGTGTTACATTCTTACCCCCTTCCAAGAATTTCGTCCCCGAAATTTAACTCAAAAACTATTGTGGACAAGGTTCATCGATTAAGGTTTCCTATGCATATGTCCCATTCCATGATGCACATAAATCCTGCAAGGGTTTAATGTTTGTTAATGAACACAAATTAGAACCTTTGGAATATACCTTTCATTCAGTATATTCTGGAATCCTAATAGGGTGCTTAGTTGTCGTAAACGCCGATTAAGACCTTCCAAACATACGTCCCATACAGTATGCTCGAGGATCAGAAAAGGTTTTACAACTCTACCAAGAAAATAAATTTGGATCCCTAAACATGTGTTCCATTCCACATGCTCAAGAATGCAAAAGGATTTACTCAACACGAGATCTCAAGTGGACGTCCCATATCATACACTTAAGAATCCCCAAAATTCACAAGAGTTGAAAGGGTCATCAAATATGACAAACAATATTTTACTTAGTACTATGAGGATCAAACTCAATTGCGAATCCCCAAAGTTCACAAAAGTTGAAAGGGTCATCAAATATGACAAACAATATTTTACTTAGTACTATGAGGATCAAACTCAACTGCGAATCCCCAAAGTTCACAAAAGTTGAAAGGGTCATCAAATATGACAAACAATATTTTACTTAGTACTATGAGGATCAAACTCAATTGCCAGAAAAGTCGGATGCAAACCTACCGTTACAGCTAACGGTCTTCCTGGTTGACACTCGTAAGTGGGAGCTAGCAGGCATGACAACACACACCGTTCCAATGACGGGTGGGGATGATCAGTCCCGTTATCTACCACCGTTCCAACGACGGTCTTCCGGGTTACCAACAGTATGGTAAAAGAGTCTAATAAGGCCTGGCAAACTCATAGTACACTCGAGCACGTCCAATTATCAGCGAAGTAACTATCGTAGTAATTACAATTTTTCTTAGCACAAGCGTTTGGCCTGATTGTCCAACACAAAGTAACTATGGTAGTAGTTACAATTTTTCTTAGCACATGCGCTTGGCCTGATTGTCAAACACAAGCAACTATCGTAGTAGTTATATTTTTTCTTAGCACAAGCGCTTGGCCTGATTTTCAAACACAAAGTAAATATCGTAGTAGTTACAATTTTTCTTAGCACAGGCGCTTGGCCTGATTGTCAAACACAAACTTACAAAGTAACTGGCCTAGCAGTCACAACTCTTCTTTTTGCGTAACAGTTGGCCTACTCTTCCAACTTTTTTTCCTTTTTCCTTTTCAAGGAAATTTTTTGTACTCGCATTACAAACACTCACTTGACGAGTCCAAAACGCATAGTCCCTAGTGTTTTCTCAGAACTTGCTCTGATACCATTTGTCACGGACCGGAAAATTCCGTCCGGCGCTATGCGCTAGGCAGGCCAGAACTCCCCGATGCGCGGCTTAAAAGATAGTAACCGGACTTTAAAGCTTAACTTCTCGCTGAGTATGCAGGTATATTTGCCTTTGCAAGCATGGTACTCGGAACGTAGTTTCCATATGGGTACATGACCATTAAAGCCAATGGTGAATGCCTTTGGAAATCATTACATAGTTACGATCATTGTCCAGGCCTAACTCATACCTTGGGCTAGAACCTAAGCACTTTCAAGCCTAATTTTTCGCTTCATCAATTCAACTTCGAACATACGCTGGAGTCTGCACTGGTATTGTTCTTGCCAATGGTGCAACATCCAGGCACATGCCATTCCATTCCGTAACGTTTTCTAGGAAGTATGAACAATCCATCGAATGGAATTGAAACTACCTCATCATGTGTGGCAACAATCATACGAGTTACCATAATATCGCAATCGCCTCTTAATTAGATGATATGAGCGACAAGGTGCTGCTCCTCAATGTATTGCAATGCGGCTTCCTACGTATCCAACCCGTACCTTGAAGGGATCAGGCATGACCGTAGTTCATCAAAGTGTCAATTCGAAAAGGAACAAGAACTTAAGCCAATTAAGGGAAAGTCAACATTGATTCCAACTTCATCGCAAGTCCAAAGGCCAAGCAAAGCCTAGACCGTATATGCGGAAGGACTTTCGTAAGGTATGCACTAGCTTGTGCATAACTATCGCTATTTACTATGTAAATATGTGTTCTCGAGTACGAATACGATTGTATGATGCTTCCGCATAATTCAAGCTTTATGGGCTAAGCTACAAGCATATTGATGCTTAAACATCAAGTATGCTCCAACGTTTAGGCCACATCGCATGTATATATATGCATCACCGCTCAATGCGCTCATGCACATTCAACTTTCATCGGTTAAGCTACAAGCATATTGATGCTTAAGCATCAAGTATGCTCCAACATATTGGCCACATCGCATATATATATATATATATATATATGTGTGTGTGTGTGCATCACGGCTCATGCACATTCAAACTTCATTGGTTAAGCTACAAGCATATTGATGCTTATGCATCAAGTATGCTCCAACTTATAGGCCACATCGCATATATATATATATATGTGTGTATTACCGCTCATGCACATTCAAGCAAAGCTCCCTCCCTATATATTTTTTATTCACATTTTCACAAATAAATAAAAGAAAGGGAAGTGACATCCATCGACTGCACTTTAGGAAAAAACGCCAACTTGTTGGTGCCTCTAGGAAAATCCACTAACTGGTTGGCGCCTCTAAGCTAATCCGCTATCTGGTTGGCGCCTATAGGCTAATCCGCTAACTGGTTGGCATAGCTAAGGCTATTTTGCTTCCTGGTTAGCATAGCTAAGCATTAACACTATGATGCGCTCTCGGGTACTACACATAGGGTCAGTGATGCATTCTAAATCATGCATCACGGTATAATAGTGCATTAGCACTATAATGCATTCTCGGTACGCAACATTGGCTCAGTGATGAATTTTCAATCATGCATCACGGCATAATAGTGCCTTAGCACTATAATACATTCTCGATACGCAACATTGGCTTAGTGATGCATTTTCAATCATGCATCACGGCATAATAGTGCGTTAGCACTATAATTCATTCTCGGTGCGCAACATTGGCTTAGTGATGCATTTTCAATAATGCAGCAAGGCATAGTAGTTGATGTAATTTTATATAGTGGTAAAAAGAGGTTCGATTCTCGAACTTGTGAAGGTGATGATTTTAGAAAATATGGAGAAAACCAGGAATCAAGATTCAGTTATTTCTAACAATTTATGTGATTAATCGGGTAATTCTTTTAAATAAATTAAGCTCAAATATTGCCAAAAATAGGTTTTTATGCAAACAAGTAGAGGTAAATCATAAGCATAGGACATCAGAGGTCATTAACCCAGCATGACCCATCAAACAAAAACACCACTACTGAATGAAAACCGTTTTTCTATTACGAAACTATGCAATTTTAACAAGTAAAGAATTATAATTAATTAATTAAAAATAGACTTACCACATAAAATTGAGAGAAAAACCTCCTCCATCATCCCAGTAAATAGACTTAGCTCATGGTGAAGAAAACTTGCTCAAAAGATCTTTTCATTGCTCAAAATATTGATTACAAGGTTGAATAATAGTGCAACAGCTGAACAGACGCGTTTATAAGTGTTACAGAACAAGGTTCAGCCGTTACAGAAGGCTAAGGCAAAGAAAAGAGGGAAAGAAATTTGAAATTTAAGGCAACAGAACAGCAACACTTATAAGAGTTGCTGTGTCTTCTTCTTCGGCAGCGACAAGTTGAAGAACACGGTCACCGGCGACAGTAGCAGTGGCCGGATCGTGGGTATTCCGGTCACAATTCCGGCGACTCCGAAACTTCAATTCTAAGCTATTATCCCTGTTCTTCTTGGCTTCTCTTGGTATATATAGGCTCTAGGGATCCTTGTGAGTCTTCTAAACCTAATAGAACTCTTTAAAACACATCCAAATCCTCCCAAATCCGAATCAAAGTATAACTCCCTTTTTCCGGCCAAATTCGGATTTGGGGCTATTTTTCCGGCGTAAACCTCTAATTCTTCACGTGTTTAATCTTGTATGGACCTCTAGTATATTGTCTATCAATTTGGGAGAAAAATATTCCAAAAATTTCATGAATCAAAGTGTACAGTTGCATTCCATCCGATCCCGTGACTGGCTTGACTCGGTCAACTCGGGTTGACCGATTTGACTCGGGTTTGACCCGATTTTGACCGAGTTGACTCGAGGGTACCCCTTATCCATTTCTAGGGTGCCGAATAACACTTGTCCTTGGGTGCCTTTCTCACTTTTTAAGCCAATTTTTCTACAAATCTTTATTCTTCAAATGTACCTACAAAAGCATAAAAACGCGTAATATTTGCAAAATCGAATACTAACTTAATAGAAACTAAGGTGCAAACTAGACACTAAAATGTGTCTATCAAATACCCCCAAACTTACTATTTTGCTAGTCCTCAAGCAAAATACTCTAAAAATAAAGTAAAAAAATCCTAACTCACTTTCGCAGGAATCGCGACTACATTTAGCATATGCAGTAAGCCGTTAAACCCCTAGGTGTCCCTAGTGGACGAGTTTTGTCTCGTGAGGGTTTACAAGAGGTATACCCACAAAACCTGGATCTAGATCTTAGCAACACGTGAACCATTAAGGATAGACACTAAACAAGCTAGTTAGTTGGCTACTCAGATATTCGGCTATAGGGACCATTACCCTTTATGGATCCAACTACTGTACACGAGTGCTAACTCAAGCGTACTAAAATTCATATCTAAGACAACATAGTTCTACTCAGACAGTTATTTAACCACCCATCACATGAAAAGACTTAGAAGATGAACGTAGACTGTAGAAGGTCGCAAATGTTGACTGAGGCGGACGATGTGTCCCATATCTGTCTGAAGGTCAGTACCAAGATGAAACCTAGTGTGTCGAGATACTCCCCATTTATTTTCAACGGTTACTACTAACTAAAATATTTACAAGTTCCCATGGATCCTGCGTTCCACGCTTGCTTAGGCCACGGAGACAGGGAGAACTTGAAAATATCAAATACTATTTTTTCTCAATTTTTTTCTAACTTTTTTCTCTTTTTTTTTTTTTTTTTTTTTTTTTTTTTTTTTTTTTTTTAATAA
>JAJJMC010031210.1:2785826-2828127 GCA_023531435.1 Papaver californicum | reverse complement strand
TAATTCCTCCTGGATACTTTTTTGCACTTCACTATTTTGATCATATCTCCCTCATCCGGTGTCCGATTGACCTCATTCTTTTTGGGTTGCCTTCGTCTTTCAATTATCTACAAGATGGAAGTGACAAAATCTTACATGATTTTTTAACCAATTTTACGGTTGGGTTTGAGAGTCCAGACCCAACCGTAAATCCTCCTGGAATTTTCCTCCAAACAAAAACTTCTTTTACGGTTGGGTTTTGGGGTACTTTCCCAACCGTAAATCTTCCTGGAACTCTTGTTTCAAAGTTGTATTTCTATCCTTTAACCTCTTCTCTTTATGCCGGAATGAACTCCTTTTTGGTTGAATATACTTCAAAACTCCTAAAAAACTCATAAACAAACAAAATCAAGGCATGATGATATGAAAACTAACAAGAATTCAATGAATTAGAGTATCTAAACAATGCAAGTAATGCACCTATCAAAGGGGTTCTAAACAAACACAAACAAGGACAACTCAACCAAATCAAACCTACTGAATCTAGCAAAAAAAAAAGCATGATGGCTCCACTTAGATTGTCTCTAGACCAATTTCTATTCTTCCAAAAGGCAACTAGTTACAGTTTTAAAAATTCTCTTAGAACGATCTGAATTAGATTAAGTCCAATAGAAACAGGATAAGCTCTAAGGAGCTTTGATAACCCTGCCTCTTTGGCAACGTTTCCTTGGGTTACAACGAGGCTCGAATCTACTTAAAATAAACTTCCTGAACTTTGAGTTAGGCTAATAGAGTAACCAATACAGTCCTTTTGAATGACTTTCTTATTAGCTCGTTACCCTATCGGTCTCTTTCTAGTCAAAATTTTAAGCTTAGGTTTGTGTTTGGTAACGTGTTCCTAAAGCGGGCAAGAAGAAAACGGTGATGAAATCCGAGTCCTTATCTTGTATGGCAAGTTTTTGCCCTTTACTAGAAAATAAATCCATATTCAGTCCTCAACATATAAGCATACGAAGGAGTCCAGAAAACCCACTGACAGGGGATTCGTGGTGGTTAGAGTCTTACCTTCCGTTCCAGACGGGCGATGAATCGTTGAAGTCGACTTAGGCCACCGACTCCTATGTCAGTGTACGAACCCGAGGGGCTGAGACAATATCGTAATTGTCGTCCTTCCCTGTTGTAGTTTATATTCAATAATATACTTCCATAGGGATTAAAAAATAATAATGTCCAAAAGTCCTAAAAAAATAAAGTCCAAAGTCCAAAGAAAAAGTCCAAAAATAAAAGAAAAATTATAAAAATAATAAAAGATTTCCTAATACAATTTTCTAAAAACAAAAATAAATAAAACCCTAAAAATTAAAATTAACTAAAAAAGATAAATTTGTCTTCTTTTTCCGTTCTTTTCGATTTATTTTTGGCTCCAAGTCTTTAATCAATAAATATAATCTTTGGCTCCAATTTCTTTTTGATCCAAAACCTGTAATACAAAGAAAAGTACCCAAAAACATAAAATAAAACAAATAAAAATCTAATTAAACTAACTAACCTAAAAAAAAAACTAAAAACAAATCTAAAAACAAGTCCCCGACAACGGCGCCAAAAACTTGGTCGTTTCAGAAAAGTGGTAAAAATAGTTCGTTCGCTGAGACTTGTGAAGATTCGTTTTAGACCTAATTTTAATTTAAACTAGAAAATAAGTAAAAGATTTTAACAATATTATGAAGAACTGGAACTCAGGATTCCACCAAAATCACTTATGAATGATTTTTCTCGGGTGTTTTTATCACTTTTTGAGCCAATTTTTCCACAAATGTTTATTTACCAAAAAAATTTCCTACAACATATAAAATGACACAATAATTACAAAACTGAGGACTAACAATATAGAGAATTAGGAACAAATTAGACACAAAAATGTGTCTATCAACCTGGAACAAGTTAGAGTTTCTCTATACTAGTGGACAATCCATCTAGGAGATAGGTTCAAGTTGCCTTATACTAGTAGACGATCTATTTAGGAGCTTTGTTATTCAAGAACAAGGTCAAGGAAGAGAATGGCACAAGAGTATGTTCTGAAATATTTTGTATAGTCCGAGAACATCTGGGAGGATTCACATCAAGCACCCATGTAATTCTGAGGACAAAGTCGCTCTATACTAGTGGGAAATCCATATAGGAGTTGAGAATCCATTCATGGAAAAAAATATGTTCTGGATGTATGTTTTGTATAGTCAGAGACCATCTGGACAGGAATTGTAACCAATACCAGTGGCATTCTGAGGATAATATTTCTCTATACTAGTGGGCAATCCATCTAGGAGCTTTGCAATCAATGTAGATTTAATACAAATATTATATATGTATGGAGAGAGACATGATGAACACCTGCCTTAAAATTCTATTCAGAATTATGAAGTTTGATATTTCTTAAACCCAGGTCAGAAACATTTTGTTGTTCATGATTTTAGACAAAAATAAAATAACAAGGCTTAGTTGTTAGATATTACCAGAGATGTTGCAGTTGGATTGAACTTTGAATATCTTCATTTTGATGGATCTTCAAGTCATCAATGATTGACAGGGATGTGTAGAGGTACAAGATCATCATCAGGGATGCATCATCATCAGTTCAGGCTTTTAAGCACGACTACACAAGCTCATCACATGGTCGGACAAGCAAGAGAGAAAGCCACGGTTGGACGGACAAAGGAGGTCATGACTTGGAGGAAGGATGGACAAGCTGGACTTGGAGATTGGACGGACAAGATGGAGTTGGAAGACAAGGCATGCTTATAGCTTTGGACGGACAATGGTCAAGACGAACAAACATGCTGGAGCTTGGACGGACAAGCTAAACTAGAAATAGGAAGGACAAGCTGGAGGCTGGCGGACAAGCATGGGACTAGGAAATCCAAGGTAGGATTTGGAAGGCCAAGGATAGTTAGAAAAAGAACAAGCATGGCTTGGTAGGCAGGACGAAAAAGCTGGAGGCTAGTGGACAGGGCATGCTTGTATCTTGGACGTACAATCTAAGCTAGGAGGATGGACGAGCATCACTTGGAGCTGTTGGACGGACAAGATGGAGGATGTACGAACAAGTATGGATAGGGGAAGGACGTACAAGCTAGATCTTGGACACAAAAATAATGGCTTGGAGCTGGAAAAACAAGCAATGGCTTGGAGTTGGAAAGACAAGCAAGCTTGGACGGACAATCATGGACGACTTGTCTGGCGGATGAAGGAGTAATCCTTTTTCTGCTCTGATTCAAATTTTGTTTGCTATAAAAGAAAAACCTCCCTGTTTTAGATCGATCAAAGAAACTTCACCTCCTCTTTTAACCTTACCATCCTAAACAAAGCCTGTTTTCCATCCCAACTTCTTCTTCTTATTAACAGCGGAATTAATCCTTGCTAGTTCGCTTTAGCTGTACTAGGACGTCACCTCTACTATCCATAGCTGCCACCAGGTAAGCTAGGTTTTAATTGAGTTTTCTATTTTATTTTTCATGTGAAGCTTAGTTGTTGTACTATCGCCCTCTCGTTGCTGCCAACGTCATTCCTATAGGATCATGAGTCATGTACAAGCATATTAGTTATTTTTTTATGTAAGCAAATATCCATGTTTCCTCCACCTCCTTGTCATAGCAACCCCATCCTTAATTTTCAAGATGATTGTTGTTTGACTAGGATAAACTATGGAATCCTGGTTTTTTTCAAATGTTATACGTATATTTATACGCACACGCATCCTGATAATTGAGAATATCATCACTTTTATTTAGCAAACCTTAGCCTCATTATCGTTCATCTGAAGCAGAATAATCTTCAACTACAACAACAACTATTATTAGCAGTCTCAACCAGGTAAGGTTTAGTTTATGGTAATTCTCTTTTCTTTGCATGTACTTCTTTTGCTTGTTGATAATGTAACCATCATCTTGTTGTTCGTATCTTGAATAGACCAAGACAGTCCCTGGTCGAAATTATGATTTTGACTCCTAAAATAAGAAAACAAATCGTAGAAGCAAGAGAATGAAGATGGATGGTCCCGATGAGATTTAGTACAAAATCAACAGTTTTCTGGGAAAAGTTACGATGTTTGTAAAGGGCATGCCTCTTAATAACCTGAGAGTAGCGCGTAATCGGGTTGTTGACTTTATATTCGTGATTAATGCTGAGAAAGAATCCAGGCACTCAGAAGAATTGAAATGGAGGAAGTATGAGAACGAAGAACTCCGGGCTTACAAACGGGATCAACATTCTCAGATGAATGCGAGAATTAAACAATTCGAGAAACAAGAGCGATGGATTTGTTGTAATGGACCGGAAATTTTTTTCCTTCAATGGGCGGGTTTTGACCCGCTTGGCCAGCTCCAACTTCCCGATACGTTTCTTGAGAAATCAGCCTTTCAAATTTTTCTGACCAATTTGATTTTTCCAAACAAATGCTCATCAATTTATCTCAAATTTCTTTATAAGCATGCAAACATAACCTTTACATTTCAAGGATCATCGAATCCTACACATGATTCTATCGTTTTATTGTGAATATACAATATCTCCTGCCAGAGTAGTCGGATACCATCCACCGTTACAGCTAACGGTCTTCATCTAGTTTCTTGAAATCAACCTCAACAAACTAATTTTATATAAATCTCTAACCCAAGATTTATTTTTGTACTATCTTCTAAATCCCTTCTTAGTTTCTCTTGCATGACCACAAATAAACACGACATCAACACGAGATTGTTCAACTAATTTTACAGATAAAACTTTTCCCAAACCTAACTTTGAATTTCTCCATTAACTCTTCTTACACGAACACGATTCCTTTGGAAGAAATTCAGTTTCTTCAACTAATTTTTCCATTGTTCTGTCGATTTTGTTTTTAGGTTAACAACGGATGAAGATGGAGAGATAAAAAAGAGGGTTTTCTTTTCCTTCCCTTCTTAAAATATTTCTTTTTACCAAACAAAATCTTTTTGATGGTGGAGAAAGTCTTAGTAACTATTCCCATATCGTCTGGGATGGATGTGTGTTGCTCAACCCACCACTCCTCTACTCAACTGTTAATCGAATTTTTTAGAGATTTTCCCTTTAGTGGATGCATTGTTGCACCACATGCCATAGACCACCAGACCAATACCCTAGTAAATATTCCCCCATCTGTGACATCTTTGATGTCTCTTGTAATTTTGTAGCATTAAGGACTATTAATGTGAAGTCGAATGACACTTGCGTAGTTAGTCTTTTGGCTAAAGGCTTGTCCTACTTGACTAACCTGATGAGTCTAGCAAGACCAACTTAAAATGTAATTATTTTATTTTATTGTATTAATGAGAAACAATGTGAGTTCAAATAGGTCAAATAGAGTACATGAATATCATGTGAGGCCAAGAATATGCCACACATGAAAATATATGTGAATAAGGCCAAATATGGACTTGATGGTCAAAGCAAGCTTGGATGAACTAACTAGGGATGGGATTGGTTTGGCGGATAAGCATTGCTAGGTAAGATGGACAAGGTCTGTTAGCTTGGACGTACAAGCTTTGTCCATGGAGCTAAGGCGAACAAGCTTTGTTAGCTTGGACGGACAATGTTAGGAGCTAAGCTAAGACGAACAAGCTTAGGAGTTAAGATAAAACGAAATAGCTTTGTGGCTAGCTATGGAGGAAAAGATTTGTGGAAGCTAATGTGGACAAGCTTTGTGGCTTCTAAGATGGACAAGCTTTGTGGCAACTAAGACGGACAAGCTTTGTGGCATCTAGGCAAAGACGGACAAGCTTGGTATGAGGGAGGAGAAACTAAGCTTGGACGGACAAGCTAGGGATCGGACGTTGCAAACCTAATTTTGAGCCGTCCCCTTTGCTACTTAGGGTTGGAAGGATTCATTGGTTGTTTGAGACACTTATAAGTGTTGCGAACTCAATTTTAGTGTTCCTAAATCCCTAAGTTCAATTCGATTTTGTGCCATTCACATTAGTAGTTTCCTTAAGCAAGGATTAACGTGACCAAGGCTGGATGTAGCTAGTAGAAGCTATATTTTATATGTTAGCACAATTTTAACTTGGAACTAAGCACAAATGTGGTAGTTTACTCAAGTAAATTTATATGTAACTTGGTACATACTTATATACAAAGTTGTATATGCATTTTACTATATCAATATCACTAGTTGAGCATGAATATTGACACAAGGTAATTTTTTGGGAATTCAACTGTGGAATATATCACCAAATGGTACTCAAATTGCTCTATACTAGTGGGAAATCCATCTAGGAGCTTGAGATTTGTCATGTAAAAATCATAGAACACATGTGGATGTCGTAATAAGCACAAGTGTTGTTTTAATGATCTTGTACAACAATGAATGTTGACTCATTCATTAAGTTTGATCGTATACATAGTATTTTGATGAGTTCATCCATACATATAGAGAGACAAGGATGAGCACCTGCCTTAAAATTCATTGCAGCACTCTGAGGTTTACTATTTCTGAGAGGCGGGTCAGATGCGTAATATTTTACGATTATATCCTTGACAAAAACCCACCATCTACAACGAGATAAAATATCGTAATAACATATGTCTCGATATTGGAAGTTTTTTTTTTTTTTTTGGAAAACGACATCTCATTTAATGTTGCAAATAGTCATTCCTTTGCTAATATGCTAAGAGCAGTATGAGAGTATGGTTGAGGGTTGAAACAATCTTCCATATACTAGCTAAGTACATGGGTTCTTAAAGAAGAAATAAACTCGACAAACAAGATGGTCGAAAATGCTAAGAGAACATGGGAAACACATGAGTCACCATCATGTATGATGGTTGGACATACATTAGAAAAAAATATTTAATCAGTTCTCTTGTAAACAACCGAGACGGAACTGTTTTCTTAAGGAGTATTGGTGCGTTGAAGTATGTTACAGACGCAAGAAATTTATTCCAGATGTTTGATGCTATAGTTGAAGAGGCGGGAGAGGAACATGTAATGCAAGTAGTTACGGATAATGTTATCGCCTATAAAGCCGTGAGAAATTTACTAATGCAAAAAAGGAAGTGATTGTATTGGACGTCATGTGTTGCGCAAGAGGTTGTTTGAGCTACTACAGATGAAAAATACTTATCTAAAAGAAAAGAAAGTAGCTAACTGCATATACTCACAGGTTTATTTACTTGCTATAATGAGGATCTTTACAAACCGAAAATTGATTCTTCCCAGAGACACTTTTTTTTCTACTGCAAATCTCACTTTGCAAAGCTTGCTCTAGAGTAAAGAAGCTTGGAAGAACTGTAACGGGTCAAATAAACCTGATGTAAAAGAGGTGAAGAAGATTATAATGAGAGATCCACACTTCTGGCTAGGTTTGGTTTATTCTTTGAAATACACAAAGCCTTTAGTTGGTGTCTTAATACTTGTTGATTCAAAAGATATTCCATCAATGAGATTTATTTATGGCGTAATAGACAAGGCCAAAGAAGAGATAGCCACAAACTTTGATAAAGATTTGTCAAAGTATAAATAAATTTGAGACATCATTGATGAAAATTGGGATTTCCAAATGCATATTAGAGACCTCCATGATGTAGGCTACTTCTTGAATCCTCAATTTCAAAACAAAGACAATGTTTCAGATCACCATGAAATAAGATTAGCATCTAAAGCTGTATTGAGAAACTATTACCTAGAGAAGATGTAGCTCAAGCTCATTTGGAAATTTATATACACTTGAATAAGGAGGGATTCCTTGGGCACTCTTGAGGAAGAGACAACTAGGAAGTTGAAAACACCCAGTGAGTATTTTATATTCCTTATACTAGTTGTAAAGTAGAATATGATTGCTAAGTTTGTCTTTTACAAAGATTTCTTCCTCAATTTTAACTGTTAAGTTAAATTTTTATAGCATGTTGGTGGCAATCTTTCAGGATGACCACACCTATCTTGCAAAGGGATACAATGAGAATGTTGAGCCTCACTTTCTCTGCATCGGGGTGTGAACAGAATCGGTAAACGTTCAATTTCATACAAAAATAAGGAATAGGTTGCACACAACCAAGCTAAATGCTTTAGTGTATATCATATACGTTAAGGATGAAGTATTTACAGAAAAGGATTAAAAGGGATAAGAAAGATGATATCTTGGTTGCTGACGAAATTCCTAGTGATAATGAGTGGCTCTTTGATGCTCCGCAAGAACCAGAAAACCAACACGACAATGATGAATGGGAAAATGAAGATGATGATAACGTGATAGAACAAATTCAAACTATACACGGCAAGAAGATCTTGAAGAGTTAGACTTTGAATACCTCAAAATTTATTCTACAACTCAAAATGATGAACCATAACCAAGTTTTCAACGTACACAATAAATGAAGAAGGAAAGGGATTCAGTAGTTAGGTCTGCTGTAAAGAGGATATGAGAAAATAACAAAAGAGGACATGGAATACAAGTCGGAATAGAAGAAAAGGAAATGCATGGCCGGTAAAGAATAAGATTTATCCATGAGGCATGGTGATGATGATATCTATCCAGAGGATGATGTGAATGAAGCAGACATTCTTGGCTAGTTACTTAGCTACTTAGTTTAATTGTTTCCTTTGTTATGTTGAGAACTTCTTAGTTTCCATTTCCTCCTTTTAGTTTCATATATTATAATTTATGGTTTTGTGTTAAAAAGTTTCATATATTTATAAGTATTTAGTTATTCATATTATTACATATATTGTGGGGCAGCGTTTTACTAATACATCGCTTTAGCACTTTACGCTTTATTAAGAAAGCGCATCACTTTACGTTTTTGCTATTTTAAACCTTGTTATAGCAGCTTTGATAATTATATGGACGTACTCAAGGGGATTGGGATAAATATTTAGGCCCGGGCTAGAGGCTTTGGTCAAGCTAAACAATTGAACCATTTTTTGGGGACCCTTCCCCTTTTTAGGGGGACCATCCCTCAAATTGGGATAAGGTCATTATGAAGTAAAAAATCAAAACCTCATATCCATATTTTAGTTAATGGTCAAAATGTCATTTATATTTTATTTTATTTTTTATTTATATTATTTTTGCTTTTGTTTTTAATTTTTATTTTTATTTTCTTTATTTTCTATTTTTTTTTAATCTTTTTTTTGTTATTCAGTTATTTTGACTTTTTTATTGGGTTTGGTTCGGCTAGGTGTTTTATTTTTCTGGACGAACCTCAATATGTTCTTCATATGTTAGGAAAAAACCCCAGTTGGACCTCAATATGTTGTTCACATACCAGCCGAACAGATTGAGGTTCGGTTAGAAAAAAAACTCAGCCGAACATTAATATGATCTTCATATTGAAGTTCGGCTAGGAAAAAAAAGAAAAAATCCAACTTAACCTAGATTCGGCTAGGAAAAAAACCCAAAGCGACCTGGGTTCGACTAGGAAAAAAATTGACTTAGCCGAACAGATTGAAGTTCGGCTAGAAAATTAAAATAAAACTAGCTGCACTTACAAATAAAATAATAATAAAAAAAAACTAAAAACAAAATGAAAATAATAAATAAATAAATTAAATAAATAAATTAAATAATAACATCATTTTAAATCAAAGGGTAACTTAGTCATTTATTATCAATAGGATACTCCTTATCACCATACAATGGATGAACTAATCACTTAATGATCTCTCAAAATTGGGATGGTCCCCAAAAAATAGTTCAAAAAATTAAATAATTTTTTTTAGATTTATGGGCTTGGGGGTGACCTGGGCTTAAGCCCAGGTTTAGCTCTCCCCTAGGTACTGGATAATTAGAAGTGGCAAATAATTTGAAAACATCAAATAGTGGTTGCTTAGAAAAAAAAAAATCAAATAGTGGTGAATAAGGAATAAGGTCACAAACTATAACTGCAGTAAGTATCAAAATAAACAAGGGCAAAACCAGGGTCTAGCTTACCATATTAATTTGAAAGACATATGTCAATTTATTTATCTCCCATACCATATTAAAAAACGCCCAAATTAAAAATTTATCCCCTATAATAGAGGGGGTCCTTGTAATTAATATCATTTTTTTTCCCCATTACGAGTGTTGGCTTGCTAAAGCTAAATCTATGGCTT
The DNA here is from genome assembly GCA_023531435.1 of Papaver californicum. NCBI lineage: Eukaryota > Viridiplantae > Streptophyta > Magnoliopsida > Ranunculales > Papaveraceae > Papaver > Papaver californicum. Next base: position 2,818,046 of record JAJJMC010031210.1, on the reverse strand, counting down.
AATTTAGCTTTTTAACTTTTAGCTTTTAACTCACACCATCGTTGATGGTCTAATAAACGAGTAATAGTTTAAAAATGCTATAGCTTGTTTAAATAATAGTTACCCTTCTTCCAAAAAACACGAAAAAATCTGTTTTATTATTAATATAACGAAGCCACATCTCAGAATTCTTTAAATTCTTGAAATAACCTCAAGTTGAGGCTGTGTGTGCTAAAGCACAAACTAGGTGACATAGCTAGGGGTATCACGCATCTCCCTAATCCACTAAGGCAAGACTCGCCAATGAACTTCTTCATCTATACGCGAGCGTGTTGCCATGATTTTTTTTAGAATCTATAGCACTCCACTACCCATTTGTTAGCTGAATGATAGAGTCACCTATTTTGAGAACCCTTGGCTAATTGGTGGGGATTTTAGTGCAATTTTTTCACATGATGAAAGAAATACTATTGGTGGTATGTTGAGAAATAGGAAGTTGTTTAAATTTTTTGTAAATAGTTTTTCACTTGTTGACTTACCTATGACAGGAGGAAGATTCACCTGGACTAACTCGCAACAACCACCTTTGTTGGTCAAGTTAGACAGATTTCTTTTAAGTCCTGATTTTCTTGAGCATTGCCATGTTCCCTTGCAAATTAGGCTTAGACGACCTATATCCGACCATACCCCCATACTCTTTTGTTGCAACTCTGGTGACAAATTGAAATCTCTGTTTAGGCTTGATAACTTTATTCTTCATCATCCTAATTTTTTTAAAAACCTTAAGATTTGGTGCGACAGTATGACTCTCTCAGGTAAACCTAGTTATATTTTTGCCAAAAAAACTGCAAAATTTGAAATTTTTTGTGAAAAGATGGCAAAAAGAGACTTTTGGTAATTTGCATGCTCAACTTGATAATCTAGAGCTTACTATTGATTTTCTTGATAGCCTAGAGGAAGTAATGGTCTCTCTGATGATGATATAGTGGAGAGGGAACAAGCTAAAATAAAGTTCTTCTATTTCGTTAAATATTGCTAGAAAGACGGGGAGAAGGGCTAAAGAGAGATGGGCAAAAAACGGAGAAAGAAATTCAACATATCTTCATCAAATTGCTAGTTTCAAATATAAACTCAATAGTATTAAATGTCTGCAAATAGAAGATTCTTTATGTTTTGACAAGAGCTTGATTGCTAAAGAGTCAAAAGTCTTCATTGTTTTCTGAATCTCATAGGATAAAGCCTGATTTTGAGCAGCTCACTATGCCGACAATTTCGGCAGAGGATAATATGCATTTAGAGAGGCCTTTCACTGAGGATGAGGTAAAAGCGGTGATTTCATTTTGGCACAAACAAAAGCCCGGGACCAGATGGATTTACCATGGAATTTTATAAACATGGGTGGGAGGTAATTAAATCTGATCTTATGAAGGTGATTGATGAGTTTCAAGTTTCTTGTATGCTTGATTGGAGATTGAACTGCACAAACCTCACTTTGATTCCTAAATGCAACGACGATGTGTCTATTTATAACTATAGACCTATTAGTTTAATTGGTAGTGTCTATAAGATTATCTCAAAAGTGTTAGCTGAAAAATGAAATTAGTTCTTCCAAATATTATCTCTGATTTTTAGGGGACTTTCCTTCATGGAAGGAAGATTCAAGATGGTATTCTAATCGCTATGGAACTCATCGACTCCAAGATTAGACAACAAGGCACTAGTTTGATATAAAATGGATTTTGAAAAAGCCTTCGACAACGTAAATTGGAACTGTGTGGATTTGACTCTACATAAATTTGGTTTTGGTTCCAAATGGATAAGTTGGATAAATTGGTGAATCATAATTCCCATATTTGTTGTTCTGTTGAAAGGCGAGGCAACTGAAATTTTTAAAAGTCAAAAAGGTATTCGGCAGGGAGAACCAATTTCATTGTTCTTGTTCATTTTAGTTGTTGAGGTTTCGTCTTTGGTGATCAAAAAAGCGGCAGAAGATGGACTTATTTATGGTTTTCAGGTGAGTTCTAATGGTTTGGTAATAAACCACCTTTAATTCGCCGATGGTTTAATTGTGTTTCTCAAGGATGATCCAGTTCAAGTTCAGAATTTGAAAAGTATTCTATTGGGATTTGAAACTGTCTCTGGCTTAAAGATAAATTTCAGATAAAACACAATAGTTGGCTTAGGTCAAATGCATAATGGGGAGTTGTGTGTTGAGTTGTTTTGATGTTCTTTGACGCAATTTCCAATGAACTATCTTGGAAGCAAATCGAAGTGCAATACAGTATGGATTGAGATTATTCAACGTTTTCATAAAAAGTTAGCTGGTTGGAAGAGGACTTACATATCCAAGGGTCAAAGATTTATATTGATTTAAAGTGTTTTATCTAGCCCACCGGTGTATTACCTAACTATGTTTCAAATGCCATCTGATGTTGCTAAGGAGATTGAAAGAATTATTTGAAATTTTCTGTGGGGTTCTAGTAATTCTACTAGGAAAAGAAGTTGGATTTCTTGGTCTAGAGTTTCACTTCCAAAATGCAGGGGAGGAATAGGCATCAAAAAGCTGAAATTGATGAATAAGGCATTACATGCTAAATGGATATGGCGTTATGGGTCCGAGAGGCATGTTTTATGGAGAAGAATAGTAAATCAGAAATTTGGTGGGGCGCATGAGGCTTTATTTCCTCATTTGACTAATACTTTTATTTGTCGTAGCTTGTGGAAAAGAATTTTGAAATCTAGAAATTTTATAAAATTTGGATCATTTTGTCTATAGAAAATGAGGCGAGTATTCATTTTTGGGACGACGAGTGGGTTGGTGGCCAGTCTTTGAAACTTTCTTTTCCGGATTTATTTCATTTTTCAAGGAGAAAAAATGCAATGGTAAGTGACATGATTTCGCCGGAGGGTGCTTGGAACTTGCACTTCTCTAGACACTTGAATGAAAGTGAGTTACAAGACGTGGCTAATTTACTTCAGCTCATTGGTGAGCCTTCAGCTACAGGGAATGAAGACTCAAGACGATGGAGATATGGTGACAAATTTTCAGTGGCTAGTGCTTACTCGGTGCTTGAAACAGAGAGCATATTAAGTTTCCAGATAAGCAACTCTGGAACTCAAAAGTCCCGTTGAAGATCTCCTTTTTAGTTTGGACTCTCTGTTACAGTGGAGCTCCAACCTTTGATAAGTTGTATGCTACATGTTTGATTCAGGATCCCAATTGTCTACTATGTGGATGGATGGTGGAGTCGGATGAACACTTGTTCATTCATTGCAGTTACGCTTTTGAGATATGGACATACTTTTTAAGTAGTTTTGGTATCTTGGGTTTTATCTGTTGATGTCCAGACTAATCTATAGGAATGGGGAGACAAAAACACAGAGAAATCCAAAAACATGATTAGGATGATATGGAGTGTACTTCCTTTTGCTATCTGGTGGTGCATTTGGAATGAACGCAATGCTAGGTTATACAATAATTTAGCTAAGGTTTCAAATCAATTGATTACAGATGTTAAATATTTATTGTTCAATTGGGGTTTAAGTTCCAACATATTTTCTGGCTTTACTTTGTCCAATTTGCTATGTAATTGGGATGTCGTTGTCCAAACATCCATATAACTTTTTGTGTTTTTGATATCACTATTTTGGTGACCCGAAATTTTTAATTTAAATTTTTCCTTTTTCTGGGTACGAGAAAAATAGAAAGACGTTTTGATTCCAAAACCTATCTTTTAGGATTGGTTAATATGAAAAATAAACAACAAATTATGCACTGCCAAATCATTTTGATACTTTCTTTCTTTACCCTCGTCAGTTCACAATGTAGAGCCAAATGTAATTCCAACTGGGTGTCCTAATACAACTTTTTATATGGTGTAGAGCCACTTTTCTTTTCCGTGCTTCAAATGTCTAGCTACTAAATATACTGTGATTTGGACCTTCATCAAATAAGGTTCTGCCGTTGTGCTTGTTGAGTGGTGAAAGCACAAATGAAGCATGATTGAGCAAGTGTTATTCTAAAGTAACAATAAGGAAAGGTACTATAATAATTATATAATCAAGATTGTATAATTAACTTCTTAAAAATCTACATTAAATTATAGACGCATCCATTCCAAGCTATCTTTTATCTTCTCTAGAAGACTGATTAATTTTGCAAGGAGATGGATATGACAATCAAAAACTGCTACAAGGATTATCGAATTCCACGTTGAACGAGAATTTCTGGGGCTTTCACTATGAGTAGTCAACATCAAAATCTGTTCCGGCTAAGGGCTCTGTCCTTTGACTCCTACGAGCTTCACGACCTTTGTTCAATGCTCAGATGTATCTGATTTGGTTCCGCCGAGTTATGTAAACGACCATCTGCTCGTTGGTCCCACCTGCCATCAGTGAGGCGAGCCTTATTTACAAAAGCACAGACTGGTTTCGATCTAATGGACGGAAATAGCCTTAGACTCAAAGGATTCATTTTTATTCCCCTAATTTTAATATATGCATCATTCTGCTGCATCTTTACAAGCCAAATTTGAAGTGATTATATTATATGCATCATTTATCGTCTACTCGAATTCTTCAGTCTTTTCTACTCTACAATCATTTGAAGTGGTTTTTTGCTTCAACAACAACCCCTCATTTCTCTCAAATTGCCTCAGCTTCATTTCATATGCTTTCTCCTGACAAGTCTATTGTATAAACTATAACTCGTCCCAAGTAAGAGTATTATCAATATGCTTACTCCAATACCTGTTCATCAGGTCAAACAACGGGTTATGTACCTTGCAGTAAATCTTGTTAATTTCTACCAACTAGGGAAAGAATTCACTTGATAAAGAATAATGTTATATAACTTATATATACCTGACGATACAAGAAGAATGATGAAATGGTTTCGTTTATCAGGTGTACATCCCAATCTTCCTTCACTAATGGTTTCGGGTTTCCTACCAGCTGGGCAGATACAATAATAGGCCCCTGGCGTATTAAAGCAAGTTGCGTCTTTGCAGTTTTGAGAATCTTTGCATTCATCAACATCTGAGTAATGAGAAGATACCACTCATTTAAAAGGGAAACTCAACTAAATATATTAGATGATCAGTGTATATGTATATGTACCTTTACATCCAAGATATGGATTTCCTTCATAGCCTTTTTGACAATAGCAGCTGTAACCTCGACCATTTTGAGAGTCAAGGCAAATAGTATTTGTGCCACAAGCATACGAGCTGCTGTTCTGCTTAGCTTGTTCACATGAAGGGAGGTCCCTTATTGCCCAGTCCAAGATCACAGGTACAAAGAAGTCCTCCCTAGACATTCTTGAATTCCGAACCCCAGAAAAGTCATGGTCGACCAAAAAAGCACGGATGCATGGATTGTTGGTATGATCATTGCCAGGGTTGAGTTGTACTGTTTGTATGTAGTATTGCTGTAGTCCTTTGGGAATTGTGGTCTTGCAGTCTTGAGACCCATTGACGTTCTCACAAAGGGATGCACACCCACCATGTGTTGGTTTGTCAGTAACTGGAACGAGGGGTCTGATGTCACCATAAACGTTGCAACCTAAGACTGTTAACTTATTACGAGTACAGGAAACGGTGAAGGGTGTTCCATAAAGAAAGGGACCCGACGACCAAGTATGATTAATATGATTATTGTTATAAATGACGGGCACGGGCATAACGATACGAATATAATCTAGCGTGAGATGCACGACGACATACTGATCATCCCCTGTATGCAGTGAAGCAACAGAAGGAATGTGAGAATCATCACACGTGATCTTAAAACTGGGATCGCGGTAACAATTAATAGTATCCATTCCAAATGGGTACGGTATCAATACATTCCCACATTTAGTATTACAACCTGGTTTAGATATCTTATATTTATCGATATTAGGTTCCACAGATCTGGAGGACCAGATGCATTACTACTAGTTCTTACCCATTTTGCTGGTGCCGATGCTGCTTGTAAGGATCTTGTTGCTTCCACTTGTTCTTCTAATGAACAGAACGACACTACTAGCAGTATAAACAAAAAGACCCGCCCGTTGATGACAGGTAATAGTGAAGGCATTTTTGCATATATTTTTTTTCTGATCAAAACTTATGTTACGGGGGAGGGTTTTATACTTAAACAACACAAAAATAGGAAGAAGGATAAAATGAAGTTATTGAGTGTCCATTGACAACCACATGTTATGGCCACAGCCACAATTGGTAGAATTTTCACGAGATAAACCAATTTGGAATCTATGCCAGAGATAATTTCTGAAAATACCACTAATTCAATGAAAAGACCCGGCGGATTAAGACTCTGCAACTAGGTTACAATTACAAAACTTAATTACTTTTGGCCATTTGTTTTAATATTTTCGGACCCCAGTGGACATAGAATAAGGAATACATGAGAAAGTAAATGTCAAAGACATCAAGAATGGATATGGAATACCAATAGTTCAATGGGAAGACCTTAGGTCAATTCACTAACGGATAAAATACAATTTAGTCAGTTAGTGGATCAAAACAAAAATGGTGACTGTATTTCTGATAGAGAGGCTACAGTTTCTATATTATTTGAGCTCCTTATAATCCATATAATTCATAAAATAGGCCCACAACTGAATTCAAAGATAAGTTAGTTAACACCAACTAACGTAAGGTGGTTTAACCTATCTATAATAGCCTGCGTGGGAGGAAAGCTCAGCTGCAGCATGATGGGTACTATAGCACGGAAATCAAAAAGTCTAGAATTTGAGTAGTAGTATCGGTCAAAACGACTTATAGAAATCAAAGTCGAACTAACTTCTCTACCCAGATTTGTATTATTAGGTAGAATCAATGTTTCATTTCAATAAATTGCTTATACATGAGATGTTTACAAGCTATACATGATTGTGTAAGCTTATAACTTCTGAATGTCCACAATTCTCATGTTAATTCATTTTGTTTTGCCACTTGGGGGGTATGTAATAGAAAATAGCTAGCAGGATAATTCATTTCGCTAGGATCCTCTAGAGCTTGCTAATGGCCAATCACCAAATGCAGGAGGAGTTTCCCCTTGCAGCACCCATAATTGGCCAGAATCAAAAACATTGATTGGATGACCTGCAACGTTTCTAGGCCAATGTGAGTGCATTTTGGTGGACACTCCGTGAGAACTATCCACTATCCAGGTGACATTTAATCTTATTCCCTGATCATCCAAACCTTGACCCCATATACACAACACGTCCATCTCACATTTAAAACTGTACTCTAGAATCTCGTTCTCTCTTATAAGTTAAAACCCTTGGATCCACAAATATTTTGTTCCTTCCCTCAGCAACTCCCCTATAAAACCCTAACCTGAGAGAGTATCCCCAAAACCTTCTTCCCTGACTAAGCAGAAACATCAAATCCAAAAATGTCAGAAATGAACTCCATCGTTAGACACTTCAGAATGGCCAAGAACTAGGATTATCTCAATGCCCGTACAGGTCCTTATACACCACCTGCAATCCCCTTGGCTGAATGGAAAAAGGGACTTAAAAAAGCAGACACTACTAGACCGGATATCTTTCGTCTTTCTCTAAAATTAATGACATCGGCTACATCTTGCCAACAGTAATCAAGTACTGCAAGAAATTAGCTGATGAGACTAGTAATTAAAGACATAAGAAGACCTGGGATGCAATGCGAAAGTCGATCATACACGGATATTCGACCTAATTTAGCTGTGAATTATGTTAACATAAAAACTTGTTGGACTTGACAGGTCATACATAGTGGTGGTCAGACACAAAAGTAAAACACCACAGGATGTATGAAAGCTATTTAACATTAAGATCAACCACAGCCCCGCGGAAGAAGAAGTTCATAGAATCGTAGGGAAAGTATGTAGGACTCTGATTGACTTGTATAATTTAGTGAAAATATTTGCGGTAGCAGCTTATGGTTGGAGCAGGACGTGGCCAATGCTTAGGACTCTTATTCATGATATATAGTGTTATTTTAACGATGCTTGGGGTTATTTTTATTAAAGAAATTAGCTGCATGCAGTCAATTGATCTTTGGTTCATAAAAATCTAATGGACACCGGCTCGACATCGCCAGTATGGTATAGTTAGAGTATTAGGTTCTTTCTATGTGATGTTTGACTATGAAGTGGTGTTCAAGTTCTTAATCACAGTCTAGCAGTTTAGTAGCTTTATTTTCTAATTGTGAAATAATATTCGGGTGAAATATTATGAAACTGCCAATTAAATTTCGATTCCGTTTAAGAAGTTCAGTTCTGTTCAATTTGCTAGCTATGGTTGCTGATGAAAATTTCCTAATATGTTTTTGATGTAAACTTCCTGTTTGTGTACTTGTAAAGAGACTACAATAGGGCACATTACAGACTCCTAGTATATTTCTATATTAAGCATTATTTAAGCTAAAAAACTTAAACTGACACCGATGACAGCAAAATATCAATATAAACGTGTACCTATTAAGCTTCTCTTGTCATCAACTGAAAGAATTTCCCATTTTATAACAGCAACATGCTAACATCTTTAACCGCTGCATCAGCCTGGAACCTTGCATCCGCCACCAACAGTGTCTGCACAAGCTCAAAGTTTAAAGATTATTTTAGTGAATGAAGTTAAACTGGATGATTAACTAACGAACGGACTATAAAACCCATACTATGTTGCTATTCTTATAAAAGCATATCCTATTAACTCAGGAATGAAATTGTATTTAACTAGAGAAAAGCAGAGAAAGAATAAGAAAACACTGAAAATCAATAACTAACGATATGAGGCTACACAAATTTCCAAATATGTTGATGATAAGAGAATCAAATTGCTTCCTACATCAAGTCAAACAGTTCCACCGAATCTTGCAACCTATTCACTGTTAATACATTAAAAGTTACTGTATTGGGTAAAATTCCTCGATCAATCATTTCATCAAAATATCTTCTTGCAACTCAGGCCGGTTGAATGAGGCAAAGAGATTTTTTGACGAGATTCCTCTACTAACCATCTCATCAGTCTCTTTGCTCCATTCAACCGGCCTGAATTGCAAACTGCATTGATCAAAGAACCGTAAACTCGGAGAAGAGAACCAAAGCTTGATCAACTGCCACCTTTGCAAAGTGTCGCACAATATGAAACAAAACCAGGGCTGCAGTTCCAATTCACCATCTACTTTTTAAGCTGAGGAGCAAAACTCACTTTACCAGATATTAGTGTTTTACACGTAATGGCATTAGGTTGAAAACCCGTCCGTGTCAGTCATTTTGTCGAACACTTTGAAAGCCAAATAATCTTCTCTCTCACAAAACGCTGATATTCTATTATTGTTCCTACCGAACCATAATCTCTCATTCATAAGCACATCATTACTATTATGCAATAGAAGTGAACGATAATAATTGGAGACTACTCGCAGTAATTTCTTTTGTCTCAAATTCATCCTTTCTTCTTCTTCTTCTTCTTCTTCTTCTTCTTCTTATATCAAATGATCGAGTGAATTGAAGACAGATTCGTGATACAAAACAATCAGTCTCTGACCAAAATATATACGCAATTTTAAAGTGGGCCTCCAACGTTACAAACCCCAAGGTAATAATGGGTTACGGGGTATAAAATGAAATCGGTGGAAAATGACTCGTCTTGTCTTGTCTGTATTACTATCCGGATTCGGGATAGTACCTCTGGTATTCGTCAGGGGAAATTTGATGTTTGGTCAATAGCCCAAACAAGAATTTAATCTAGGGTCTATTGGGGGATAGGATTTAACTGGAGGTCCAAAAGCTTTTAGAAGATGGAAATAATCTACCTACCCATTTTCCAAAACGTATGAGCCAAAATCACATCCTTATTAGGGGTGAGCATATCAACCATATTCGTGGATTTTAGCGGATCCAATCTATATTTTAGCGGGCGAACATTCGACCTATATTTTGATGGACTGGTCGTGGATAAATGTTTAAAACTGGTTGTTTTTACAGGTTGGACACCCGGTCCAGAGTATACTAGTATTACAGAGTATTTACCAGATCAAGTTGTCTGTGGAAGGAAATGGTACGAGAACGCACCAAAAGACAATGTCCGTTAGCACCTGCGGAAGTTTATTTGAAAGAAGTGATTATTAGTAAATACTAAAAATCAAATGAAAGACGGTAACAAATCAGAAGAAAAAGCTGAGAAAGACTATAAACTACTCCCTTCGTTTCTAAATGATAGGCTTGTTTAGTTTAACGAAAAAAAATAAGAAAACCAATCATTTGAACTACTTTTTTAGGTTTTTTACTTGTTTGTCTTTGGAGAGAAGTGGTCCCCCTTGTGATTAAATAATAAAAAATAGGAGAGAGAAATAGGACATAGAAGTGGTCTTTATATGGGCAAAGTAGTAATCTTAAAACATTTGACTTTCTATAGAAACAAGTTTATCTTTTTAACATACTCAAGTATAGTAACCTTGCCTATCATTTTGAAAGAGATGGAGTATTTCTTTTGTCAAACATGTTTTGCCAGTGTAGGTTTTCGAATAGCATATCAAAATTACTTGACGTCTTATGATACAAAGAGTGGTTACAAGCAGAGAAGTCATTTTAGTTAGTCACTCATGTTGCAGTTTCAGTTGTAGCTGTAGGAAAACTGCAGGCTAGGCAAAAACCCGTAATTATTGGAGCAGTTGAACACTAGAATTTCTTTTTGCTTGATGAACCCATAATACATCAGTATCCACCCGGTTTATCCGGTCACCCGCGGGTATCAAACTCGTTGGGTAATGGACTAGACGCGTGTGTATTTATGAGATCCTTCATTTGGATGGATTGGATGCGGGTGGTACCAAATCCGCATCCACCCATCCGTTGCTCACCCATAGTCCTTTCCCATGTTCGCAAAAGCCCGTCCTCTACAACCACGTTCGCAACTAAAACCACCTAAAACTGAAAATTGAATTAAAACCACTTGAAACTGAAATCAAAACCATTTATTAGGGCATTTGAAACGAGAATTGGATAAATCAAAACTGAAGAAAATCATCTACACATAAAAGAATCGAGAATTCCACAAACAAAAACTAAAAAGCCAATAACAAAAACCTAGAATGAAAACTGATTTCTTCTGAAATCTAACGAAACCATCAATCAAAAAAGGTACAACAAGAACGATAATCATAAACGAAGAAGTAATAGAAGAACAAAGTACTCCCGTACCAACAAAAACAAAAAAAAAGAAAACATTTATTACTCACAAAAAAACCAAATAAAGGTACTGCATAAAATGCCTTTATTTCAGTTATAATTTTAGTAATTTATAAAAAAAATCGATACATATCTATAATCTAACATTACAAATTGATATGTATCGTATCGGGTAAACCCCTAATTTATGATCTAACAGTAAAAATCGATATGTATTGGATAAACCCCTAATTTATGATCTAATAGTACAAATCGATATGTACTGGGTAACCCATAATTTATGCTTGAATATGTGTGATCTAAAAGTACAAATGGATATATATATTGTATAAAACCCTAGTTTATGCTTGAACATATATGATAATTAAAGTGTATATCGACATGTATTTAGTAATTAAACCTCTAATTTATGGTTGAATATGTATGAACTAATGATAGACACATTTTTTTGTGTCTGATTTGTCTCAATTCTAAATATTGTTAGTGCTCATTTTTGTACTAATTTTGGTATTTTATTATGTTTGTAGGTATTTTTGGAAGAATAAATAATCGTGGGGAAATCGGCTAAAAATGGATAAAAATACCCCATCAAAAGTGTTATAGGCACCCAAGAAATTGTTAAAAGCACCCCCTTGGATTTGATAAAGGCACTCAGGTTTTTATTAAAGGCACCCACCTCTTTTCATTTCAAAAGAGTTTCTTTGGCGGGAAAATTCTTTTATCAAATTTTGAGATCTGTTCGGTGGTTCAGACAATAGTAAGAGACGTGATTTGGGTGAGATATTCTTACCCTATTAATAAGAGACGTGTATCAATCTTTTTTTGAAAAAAATATCGAACAAGATCTCGTTGATACTCTCTCTCGCTGGCAGGATAAAGGGGAGAATAATTATCGGGAAAGTGGTGATTCTTGTTTCCTAATTCTTACAACTATGTCTCTGTAATCATGTTGGACAGCTACACTAACTCGGGAAACATTAAAAGGATGGAGAAAGAAAATCAGGATTGATATGATCACCAAGATTCTTTCTACAACCGGAAGTATTTTCATTAAGAAGAGATTAGGGAAGAATTGGTGAGCTTTAGAAAGTCGTAGTATAAATAGGAGAGGATGGAATCGTCAGAGGTGGGGCTAGCTCTACCAGAAACAAAGAAATCAAAATCCAGAAAAATTCTGCTCGTGATGAAGAAGATGAAGAAACCTTGAAGAAAAGATTGAAGAAGCCGTTGCTAAATCTTTAAACTAAACAACATTTATCTTCACTTTTCAACGTTTATCTTCAGTAAAACACTTTTCCTTCTGTAACAGTGAGTTCACAACACCTAAAAAACGTTGTGAATTTCCAGTTTTCATTAGTTTCACTCTTATTCATCATTTGTGAACACTTTGAGCCATGAATCATTATTTTGAGCAAGTGATTAATATGAGGAGCTAAACCTCTTTGCTGAGGCGGCAGATGAAGACATTATTCCAAAAAAAGTGGTATATTTCTATTTAAATTGATTTTTGCAATTTCTTTTATGATTATTTGCTTTGATTAAAAATTGATTTAAGGATTTTTATTAAGCAGTTGTGATTTCTTTTGATAGCATGCTTAGCCTAGGTTTTTGATGTTCTATACTTTCGATTTACAATTGTTACTTTGAAAAGCTACTTTTGCAACATATTAGAATCAATTCAAAAGTAAAGAGTTGCATGAATATTGATTAGATTAAATCATTTTAATTGGTTAACGGTGAAATCCATAACCTTGGTATTTGTGAATATTACTTTCATCTTTTGTGTATATTTTCTAATTTAAAATCAGTTTTTAAATCTAAAATCAATTTTCACAAGTTCGAGAGTTTGAAACTCATTCTTATCAACAACTACAATCCACAACAATTTCTGGCGTCGCCGAGGCGGACTTGTCTTTAGATTTTTTTTCTTTTTAGGTTAGTTAGTTTAGTTAGATTTTTGTTTTTATTTGTTCTATTTTCCGTTTTTGGGTATTTTTCTTTGTATTACAGGTTTTGGATTAAAAAAAAAATTGGAGCCAAAGATTATATTGGTTAATTAAAGACTTGGAGTCAAAGATAAATCGAAAAGAACGGAAAAAGAAGACAAATTTATTTTATTTATTTATTTTTTTAGAAAATTGTATTAGGAAATCTTTTCTTATTTTTGTAATTTTTCCTTTATTTTTGGACCTTTTCTTTGGATTTTTGGACTTTATTATTTTTAAACCCTACGGAATGGTAATTAAATATAAACTGCACAAGTAAGGACGACGATTACAATATTATCTCTACCCCTCGGATTCGTACACTGATATGGGAGTCGGTGGCCTGAGTCGACTTCAACGGTTCATCGCCCGTCTGGAACAGGAGGTAAGACTCTAACCACCCACGAATCCCCTGTCAGTGGGTTTTCTGGACGCCTTTGTAATGCATATATGATGAGGACCTGAATATGGATTTACTTTGATAGTAATGGACAAGGACTTGCCATATAAGATAGGGACTCAGATTTCTTCACCGTTTCCTTCTTGCCCTCTTTAGGAACACGTTACCAAACGCGAACCTAAGCCTTAAAATTTGACTAGAAAGAGACCGATATGGTAACGAGCTTATAAGAAAGTTATTCAAAAGGACTGTATAGGTTACTCTGTTATCCTAACTCAAAGTTCAGGAAGATTATTTTACGTAGATTCGAGCCGCCTTGTAACCCAAGGAAACGTTGCCAAAGAGTCAGGGTTATCAAAGCTCCTTAGAGATTATCCTGTTTCTATTCGACTTAATCTAATTCAGATCGTTCAAAGAGATTTGCTAAAACTGTAACTAGTTGCCTTTTGGAAGAATAGAAGCTGGTCTAGAAACAATCTAAGTGGAGCTATCATGCTTTTTGTTTGCTAGATTCAGTAGGTTTGATTTGGTTGAGTCGTCCTTGTTTGTGTATGTTCAGAACCTCCTTTCTGTTAGGATTTATTTTCTTAGATTTTTTGTAAATATATTAGGAAGTTTTTGTCAGAAAATGTCGAACTGGTATTATGAGGACCAATACAATGAGTATCCGACTGAATTTTAAAATTGACATTATTTGTACTATCAACATGGTGTGGATAGTAGTCGGGACCACCACCAACTTTTTGGAGGTTATTGCTCATACCAAGGTGATCCCAATTACTATTCGTACATATACCTGTCTTATGAACATGAATATGAGCAAAATTTGAGTTCTTTGTCTTGGAGGGATGCCCTAAAGCAGATGCCACCTAGTACTCCCTATGATGACCCAAATCCTTCTCTAGAAGAATCACACAAGCAGTTGCGATCTAGTACTCCTTATGATCCATTTGTTTTTCTAGAAGAATCCCTCAAGTAGTTAACTAAGAATACAAATAGGTTCGTATTAAGTTGGGGGGGGGAACAATTAGTAGTCCAACTCTTTATCTAGAAGAATCCCTCAAGCAGTCAACTGAGAATACAAATTGGTTCGTATTAAGTGTGAATGAAAGTCTTGCAAAGAATAATATTGCTCAAAATGATCTTAATTGCCAATATAGTGCTACCCTTGATAATTATTCACTTAGTCAGGAGGACGAGGATAGAATTGGTAACACTACTCATTTAGACGAGGTTCAAACATCTTCATATTATTATGATGATGAGGGTAATATTGACGAAGAACTTGAAATATACAGGCAGAGTGATCAGGAAATTATCAGTCCAATTGTGCTTCATGATGATAATGTTATTTCTGGTTCAAATACAAATAATTTTAATGATTATTCACCTATTCAAAAGGAAGAGGATTTGACTAGAGATACCATTGTTTTAGAGGATAAAGAATTTTCTTGTTTTTAAGCCTATAATGGTTTAGAGGAACGAGTTTGTCCTGAGACTAGTGATTTAGAGTCTAACAGTTCGAAGATAATAGTCCCTGAAGAAGATGATAGACTCATAGAGAATTTTAATGTAATAGAGGATGATTTGATTCAGGTTGATAAAATAGTTTCCCCAATGGATTTTGTTGTCCTTGATACCCAACCTTTCCAGACCCCAGAGGCTCAAATACCAGTGATCTTCGGTCGTCCCTTTTTAGCTACATATAATGTCGTCATCAATTATGGAAATGGAATAATTAATTTTTCTTTTGGTAACATGACTATTGAACTGAATGTATTTAGTATGAGTACACAACCTTCTTGTGAGATCTATGATTTAGAAGAAGTGAACATAACTAGTACTTCAGTTCAGAAATCTTTGCCAAACACTTTGTTAGAAGATCCATTAGAGAAATGCCTAGCCCACTTTGGGTTTGATGTTGACGATGATAGTGTTATTAATGAGGTGAATACTTTGTTATATTCTGCACCTTTGATGGACACTTATAATATATGGAAATCTAAGTTTGAACTTCTACCAGTTTATAAGTCTACCTTATTTTCTTTTATATAGGAAAATGATTGTAGTTCTGACCTTAAAGACCTTTAGAATCCAACCAACAGTTTTTAGTCCATTTGAGAGTAATGTCCACCCTAAGTTTGGGGCTACCAATGATTCTTGTGATTGTCAAGTATCCCTGCTTAAAGTCCCTCACTTGGGGCTTGACATTTGCACCTCTACCATTTTTCAAGATCATCTTCAAACCAGATTCTCTGAGCCTATTGATGTCCAAAAAGAAGTTCAGCTACTAGAAACCCATCCTCTTCTCGCTGTTGTTCACCTAGGCAATAATACCAAGATTGATTTTGTTTTCCCACCAATGTCTTCCAATTGTGGGAACGTTTGAATTTCAAATGTGTCAGTTATTAAGTTTTGAAACCAAGTCTAATTACTTTAGGAAATTAGAATCAACATATTTGCTTAAGAATGACCACCATTTTTATAGTAGTCAACTGTGTGAGTTCAGTATGATTAACTTTGAGGATCAACAATTATTTAGGTTATTATTATGTGCTTCTAAGTTTTTAGTTGAGTTCTTCCAGACTCTGCAACCTGACTCTCCAGATCCTGCCAATGAGGAAATCCATCCTATGAAAATATTTTATCTAGACCCTTTTATAGAGCCTGAACCTGAACCACAGCTAGATGTAGTTATCTTAAACAGAAAACTAGATAAGGGTGTGCTCATTTTGTTCACTTTCTGGGCCTGCTGCAGTTTTCTTCTATTTTGGATAGTATTATTCTATTCAGATGACCCATAGCTGTTCCGACTATTGTTGTATGATTTTATGAGGTGACTAATTCTTTCTTAGTCTGGCTAAAGACTTTGAACTTGGCACTTCTTGTGAGGTAACCCATGCTCATGCGACACGGTAATATCTTTCGTTAACTCATTTCCTTCGATTGGTAACAGTTTCTCATTGTTCATTCTTTTAATAATTCATCTTTAGAACATTGAAGACAATGTTAGATTTAAGTTTGGGGATAAGGGAGAAACTTTTAGTGAAATATGAAACTCCAAAGTCTAGAAACTTGTGAACAATTCAGGATGACGCTAACCATTCTAGGTAGATGGAAACTTAGTTATTTTTCTATAGGAATTAGTGTGCCCAGCTAAATAGTATATTCATAAAAGGATGCCTAGCTCAGGTGTTAGAAATAACATGATAGTTGTCACCATATCTTGGAGTCTACCTCGACTATTTCACCTTATGTTTTTATTTTTATATTTTTTATGTTTCTCTAAGTAATTTGGTGGGGCACCAATATCAAATTTTTATCGCCGTCAGGATGAAGTAGAATGTTTGAGATCAAGCCCCATTATTGTGTTTTACTTAGACCATTCTTAAAAAAAATGAGTATTGACACTTAGATGGCAATATGTGTGTGTTCTACCTGTCTTTGTCGCCTAAGCAAGCGTGGGACGCAGGATCCATGAGAACTATCATGTAAGATGCTGATAAGGAGCATGCTCTTAGATTCATTTGATCCAATCATGTTGTCAGCATATTTAAAAATAATAAATAATTGATTTATTTTCAATAAATCGACCACTGGAACCCTTGTATATACCAGCTGAGTCGACATTAATATAGGGATTAAGACCAGTGGGGGCGTATTTCAATCCATTAGGATTCATCCTGGCACTGACCTTCAGACAGATATGGGAAACACCGTTCACCTTAGTCAACGCGCGCAAACTTTATTTTTTCAATATCCATCTTCTAAATCTTTTCATGTGATTGTACTTTGATAGATTCTGAGTATCGTGGTTGAACGACTATCTAAGTAGAGCTGTGTTTTCTTATATATGAATTTTAGTATGCTGAGTGCAAACTCGTGTACAACAATTGGACTCATATAGGGTAATGATTCCCATAGCCAAAGAATTTAGTATGATAACTAAATAGCTTGTTTAGTGTTTACCCTCAATCGTACACAGGTAACTAGAAGTTGGAGTGAAAGGTTTTGTGGGTACACCTCTTGTAAACCCTCACGAGACTACAACTCGTCCGATAGGAACACCTATGGGTTCAAAGGCTTGTTGCACACGCTAATAGAAATCGCGATGCCTGCGACAGTGAGTTAGGATATTAGATTTGCTCGAGGACTAGCAAATAATAAGTTTGGGGGTATTTGATAGACACATTTTTGTGTCTGATTCGTCTCAATTCTAAATATTGTTAGTGCTCATTTTTGTATTAATTTTGGCATTTTATTATATTTATAGGTATTTTGGAAGAATAAATAATCATGGAGAAGTCGACTAAAAAATGCTAAAAACACCCCATCAAAAGTTTTAAAGGCGCCCAAGAAATTTTTAAAGGCACCCATGTTTTTACTAAAGGAACCCACCTCTTTTGAATTCAAAAGAGTTTCTTTGGAGGGATAATTCTTTTACCAAATTTTGAGATCTGTTCGGTGGTTCAGACAATAATAAGAGACGTGATTTGGATGAGATATTCTTACCCTATTAATAAGAGACTTGTATCAATATTTTTATGAAAAATATTGAACAAGATCTCGTTGATACTCTCTCTCGCTGGCAGGATAAAGGGGAGAATAATTATCGGGAAAGTGGTGATTCTTGTTTCCTAATTTTTACAACTATGTTTCCATAATCGTGTTGGACAGTTACATTAACTCGGGAAAAAATTAAAAGGATGGAGAAAGAAAATCAGGATCGATATGGTCACCAAGATTATTTCCACAACCTGAAATATTTTCACTAAGAAGAGGTTTGGGAAAGAATCGGTTAGCTGTAGAAAGTCGTAGTATAAATAGGAGAGGCTTGAATCTTCGGGGGGGGCTCTGCCAGAAATAGAGAAATCAAAATTCAAAAAAATTCTGCTCATGATGAAGAAGATGAAGAAACCGTGAAGAAAAGATTAAAGAAACCGTTGTTAAATCTTTAAACTAATCAACATTTATCTTCACTTTGCAACGTTTATCTTCAGTGGAACATTTTTCCCTCTGTAACAGTGAGTTCGCAACGCCTAACAAACATGCGAATTTCCAGTTTTCATTATTTTCACTCTTATTCATCATTTGCGAACACTTTGAGCCATGAATTATTATTTTGAGCAAGTGATTAATATGAGGTGATAAACCTCTTTGCTGAGGCGACAGAGGAAGCCATTGTTCCAAGAAAAGTGGTATCTCTATTTTAATTGATATTTGTAATTTCTTTTATGATTATTTGCTTTGATTAAAAATTGATTTCATGACTTTATTAAGCAGTTGTGATTTCTTTTGATAGAGCATGCTTAACCTAGGGTTTTTGATGTTCTATACTTTCGATTTATAATTGTTACTTTGAAAATCTACTGTTGCAACATATTAGAATCACTTTAAACGTAAAGAATTACGTGAATATTGATTAGAATGAATCATTTTAATTGGTTAATGGTGAAATCCATAACCTTGGTATTTGTGAATATTACTTTCATCTTTGTGTATATTTTCTAGTTTAAAATCAGTTTTTAAATCTACAACAATATTCACAAGTTCAAGAGTTTGAAACCCATTTTTACCAACAACTACAATCCACATCATCTAACAGTACATATCGATATGTACTAAAGGAAAAGTAATTTTATCATGTCGTATGTTTTATACAGTATATCTCAATATGTACCTTGTTTGTTTTGTTTGTTTTTGGACAGTACATATATCAATATATATTGAGTAAAAACCTAGTTTACGCTTGAATATGTATGACCTAATAGTACATATTGTTATGTACTGAAGGAAAAGTGATTTTGTGATGCAGCATGTTTTGTACAGTACATATAAGTATGAACCCTAGATTGTTTTGTATGTTTTTAGACAATACATATTAGTAATAATGCTTAAATATTGATATGTACTGAAGAACAAAGTAATATAAGAAAGTGATTAATGATCCTTAAATAACCATACAGTATGTTTTTACTGAAGAATAACCTTGTTCATTATGTAGGCAATGTGAAGAATACGAAAAGGGTACAAAAGCGACTGTGAAAAATGCTAGAAAAATATACAGGTCTGGTTTTAAGGGTATGCATACTCTTGTAAGAACAATTAAGAATGAAAAACTACAGTTGACTGCTACACAATTGAAAACGATAAGTGAAGCATCTTAGTGAATTTTTTCTTAATGTTATGGTACACTAACTTTAATGAAGATCATTGGCTGAAGAATGAAACATTTGTCACTAAAATGTTAAAGCTTGTTATAGAAGAGGTCGAGTGCCATACAAGCTCAGATTTGAGTTTACTAGACATGGAATAACATAAGTTCTCTCATCCAAACCCGAAGGAGTGGGATCCCTTTTTGTGATGCAGAGAGTAGCGAAAAGAGAATATGAAGATATGTTCATAGCAATAATGGGTTGATTTCATAATACAAATTTGTTTAAGAGGGAGTTTGGTGATTTGAAAAAGAATGAGAAGGTGACAAGACCGATGATTCAATCTGTAATCTTAATTGAATCTGCTTATAAGAACTCAAAGTGAAGGTGATGGGGAATTAATGAAAGTGATGAAGAAAATCAACAAATTGAAGGTGATGAAAAGAAACTTAACAAAGTGAAAGTGATGAAGAAACTCAACAAAGTGAAGGTGTTGAAGAAACTCAAGTAAAAAGAGAAGAAACCGAAGATGCTGAAGATCTTATGGGGTTTATCTGCCTCTTTATGTGTATTACATTCTTTAATGTACTTGAGTGAAAAGTACATTATTTATGTTCAGAATCTTGATGATTTAAAAAATGTATCATGGCAGGATTCAGTACATTCTTGCTTAAAAAAAGAAATCAATAACCATGTTGATCGAGTAGAAGACACTATTGGCTGTGTTGGTTATTTAATAGTAAGATTCTTGACTTAAATTCTTTTTTCTATACGTATAAAAAAATCTATACATCTGAATTTGTTGGCGTGTTTCACTACAGCTGGCACAAATGGAAGTAGTGACGAAACCAAAAGGAAAGCATGTACCGAGAGCTGACATATGGGATATCTTTTGAGAACTTTTTCCATGTTTGTTCTTCAAGCAAACCAAGTTTTTATTTAAGAGACACACTTTGTTCTTTCAGATATAAACCCTTTTTTTGAATCATCAAGAAGTATCCACAACTGTATAATTTGAAGTGGAGATCTTGTTTATAAGAAACGCATTCTCGAAAATGTTTTTGAAAGTTTTAAGTATGAATAAGTCTTTTCCTGTACTCTTTGAGAAGTTTTTCGAACTTTAAGTGTATGGATCATAGATCTATATTCGTTATCAAGATCTAGTACAAAGGACGAGTTAACTGAGTCAACTTTCCTAGGGTTTACATCTTCATAAGGACTTGAGAATAAGAAATATAAGAAAAGGTACTCCAACACAAGAAAAAAAAACAAAAACTGTTAACCACATGTTCCCAACATTTAAGTAAAACAATCCATGTCTCTAGTGCCAGATTGATATTGTCATTTTCCTAGCCACCAAATATTATGATGATAATATAAACATAACAATATCATGCATGTAAAGGGTGAACAGAAAAACATAATAGCAAGTAAACTTAATACAAGATGAAACACAAGAGATAACGTGGTTCGATATTACTAGCTACGTTCACTGGAAGAAAATTATTATTTTTCCCAGTGAAAGAACAATGATTACAAAGATAGTTTCTCAAGGAAAAAATGACTCCATCTCTATCACCTCTCACTTACTGAAACCCTAGTATCAACCGTAAGTCTAGTTCTTACTTGAAAATTAC
Source organism: Papaver californicum (assembly GCA_023531435.1). NCBI lineage: Eukaryota > Viridiplantae > Streptophyta > Magnoliopsida > Ranunculales > Papaveraceae > Papaver > Papaver californicum. The sequence continues at coordinate 2,796,703 of JAJJMC010031210.1, read as the reverse complement.
TTGTCCTCTCATCTTTACTTTACTTTAGTATTTATAGATAAACTTCGTATATACCGGATTTTCTTACATTCCGGTACATCCATATTGGTACACAACACCACTTGTCTAAGTTCATGAAGGTACTTCTTCTTTGATTCGAGAAGACGCACTAAATATTTACCCGAGCTCGTGTAGGCACTTTATTCCTCTTCGCTCGTGTTGACTACTTCTTTGCCTTCCCACTTTTTAATCTGTCACATTTTTCTAATAAAGTAACCTCTGTTTTTTTTTTTCATTTGCATTAACTGTGTTGTCCCCTGATTCAAACTTAACGGTTGATGATGAGAGTTAGATGTCTCGATATACGAATGACAAATTATTTGGCTTTATTAGCTACTTCTCGATATTGTTCTTTCTCTATATCACCGTTTTGGGATTGTTCCATGTGGCAGCCGGATATTTTACTCTCACAGTGGTATTTTGATGTTTCGCAAAATGGTGGAGTGAAATATAAATCAAAATGAACTATTGGTACTGAACACTCCAACACTCAACAGTGTCACATATATATATGAGATGAAAACTACTTCATTATGTAATATACACAGTCCATTACCATTACACCATACTCTTTATTGATTTAGTTCATATGCATTCTTTTTCTTTTGAGATCAAACTAGATTATCATTTGGATGAACATGCACTCAAATAAACTTTCCATTAAATCATGAAATTCTTCTTTTTCACCCAAGTAATAAGAGTAAATAACTAATTCAAACCACTAAGATGCCTTTCTCAAGCTGTAATGATGTTCTAAAGAGACACATAGGAACATAAAACAACTAGTTAAGGCAAGTGTGTGTGTGTGTGGAGCCTAAACTCAATCAATGTAGATTCACTGGATGTGCTCTTTATATATATATACTTCATGAATTGAATGAAAATTAAATGGTGGACTACTACTAGTAACAACCTCATATCTCACTATTGGATTAAGAACATCAAACATGTTTGGCCCTACAAAATAGACATCTTCATCTTTTACCCATATTCTATTTAAGAACTCTTAACATATACATCATATCCAAAAAAACCTTAGCTCTATCAAATAGGTTAAGCTCAAAAAAGCCATACTGTCTACGTGGTTCTAGATAGACATGATCGATAATCAATCATTAGAACACAGGGTTGTCCTAGAAGATAAGAGCCATGGAAATAAACTGGCCATTAAATTTTTTGAAATAAAAAATGTAAATAGAAGAAAATAAAATAGATATAAAAAATGAGAAGAAGAAGGAGAAGAAATAGAAGTCAATAAAAACAAGCTTTTTCTGTATATATATATTAGGGTGAGAAGAAGAAGGTCCCATAGAATCTACAACAAGCTGTAGAGTGAATGAGTAATTGCACTGTACTGATCCAAAATGTACTTTAAGAAAAATTCACGAAATATCTTTCTAAAGCAACATCATGAATAGGAAGAGAAGGATCTAAAGAGTTAAGAAACAAGCATATGCCCAACTTGTTACTGAGCTTGAGCTGCTTTTAGCTGCACTTCGACTAATGTGATATATATGATGAGTATATATGAATGAACAAATTTACTGTATGAAATGTCAGTAGAGTAATGTATATATATGTTTACCTAGGTAGTTCTAGAAACCTAATGAATCTAGAATTAAAACACACCCACATATTCAAAAACTAGAAAGAATTATTAGTTTGTAAGAAGAGCAAGAAGGCTGAGTTTACCAATATACAAAAGTAGGAAGCAACTAAGGGTGGACCTTACTTAATGATCTTACTCAAACTGTTTTTCTTTTCCTTCTCAGAATTCCTTGGTGGTGGTTGATTCAAAGATATTGGAGAACTTTAAAAACAACAAATAAACACTTTAAAATGAAACCAGAAATTAACAGAAGTAACTACTTGATACCGTACCAGTTCCACGATCGAAACTGCATAAATCTATACTATCTAGCTATCTATATAGGAACTAAAGGTAGAAACCTAATGGAGAGCGTAAGTGCAGTAAAATGAAAGAAGTAAGGCAGAGTGAGTGAAAGAAAAATGAGAAAAGAAGACAAAAGAAGTCGAATGGAGGAAGTTATGATCAAAGACAAATGCAAAGGTAGCAGGCATGGCTATACAATCTGAATAGTGATGATAAAGTAGCTGGTGAGTGTAGTGTGTGAGAGAGAAAGAGAGCAATATTCATGATCAATACAGAGAACCTGAGCTGGTTCTTTTGAATGAATGAATAGCTCTTTATCTCTCACTCACTTAGCCCATTATATCCAGACAAAACATATACTAATAAATAAATAAAAAACCTTGAATCTAATTCACTTACCTCCTCCTCACTTATGTGTCGATCCTCTCCCCCTTTCCCCTCTTCCTTTTCATGTTTTTCTTCTTATCACTGCCAATCAACCACCCGGAAGTACTAAGAGAAATTCTAGGGAGAGAGAGGGAGAACTTTAACGCTCATCACAGCCAGAGGCAGTCTTTGTCCTCGTTGTTACCTTTTTTTTCATTCAAAGTAAGTGTTGATGTTTGTTGCGGTTTGCCTCGAAAAAGAACTTGTTCAGAGAACTGCACGTGTATCCCCAGTGCCCAATATCCATCCATCTCCCTCTCTCTATTCTATTCCTCCCTCCACCAGCTAGATAGACATTGAAATTTGTAAATTTTGAACAGAAATTTCCATCAAGTTAAGCCCATACCTTCGTGTTTGTAACTGTCATATCATCACTACTACTAACTACTTTCAAAATCAACATTAGATCATCATCATCACCACTTTGTATTATCAAACAAAACAAACAAAACAACATTAACAATATACAAGTGTTCTGATCATGTGTGCGTGTGTGTGTGATAATGGGGTTTTAGCAGAAAAATATATTATGGTGTTTTGGGGGGGTTTGTATATACGTGTGGGAGGGATTTTGTTGGAGTAACTATGAAGACTGAGATGCTCATGATCATGATTGTTTTGGATATTGCAATACTCCCTTTTGAAATATATAATGTAACGGAAAGAAACTGAAAATTTCAGGTATAAAAATTTGAAAACTACCAGACAAACTACAAATTATGGAAAATGACCAAAAACCGTCAGATTTTTGCAGAGAAAATGTAGATAATCAGAGAAGTAGAAGTAGAAGTAGTAGAAGAAGAAGAATTATCAAACAAGCTAGCTACAAAAGAGCTGCTGCAACAAAAAAAAAAGGAAAAAAAAGAGAAAAGAAATGTTGAGACAATAAATAGAAAAATGAGAAACAGATAAAAAGAAAAATGAGAGAAATTATTAAGATGCTTTCTTTCTTTTCTTTTTCTTCTTCATCTTCTTTCTTCTTCGATGTTGTTGTTGTTGTTCAATTCACCTTTGATTTCTTGTCTAATAAGATGAGGAATAAGGGCTAGTTTTTATTTTCCACGTAAAATCAAAACTCACAAAGATTAGTTGTTGAAATTTTGCATCTTAATTTTCCCTCCAGCAGCTTGCAATTGTTGAAAAATGATTGATCGAAACGTTCAACATCGGTACATACGAAGAAGTAGTAGTAGTATTCAAAAGAAGGAAAAATCATCTAATAATAGCAAGCAGCCTCATCCAATCTTCCTTTAGTACTTCAACAAATTCTCTCCTCAACTTGAATTCTTTGCAAGGCTAAATTAAGTTGTACTTCCCGAAGCAATTATCTTTAAAGAAGAAAAGGTAGTGATGATAATGATAAGGATCATAAGATAATGGATAGTAAAATTTGATGAATAAACCCAAAGATAGTTTGTTGTTAAAATTAGGTTAAAAAGGTGGGCGACCAGTATTCGCCCAATAGGCTTCATTTGGTAATTGACTGCATTGATTTAGGAGGTTTGGTGGTAAGCCATGAAATAGAGCTGGGTTTTGTTCTTGCAAAAGCTGTTGGTTTGGATTTTGGTTTTGTTGTGGCTGACCGACCATTCCGCCACCTCCTGGTGAGCCAATCCCGCCGCTCTGTAATGGTAATGAGGGCTCTTCATCTTCTAAAGGCAGCCTCTCGTAAGCAGCGTTACCAAATGATGCAGCCATAATTACAACCGGACCCGATGCTAGAAGTTGACCAACAACACTACCACCAACTACTTGGCCTTGTCCACCTGCTAAATAGATGGTCAATCCGGTAGCCGATGGTGGAGCTGGTGGTGGTAAGAATGAACCGGATAGTGATAAGATCTCGAATCTGCCGTGTAAAGTTACAATTGCACCTGGTGCAGCCGGTTGTCTTAGTGTAACATTAGTGACAGTACCACTTCCACTTAAAATGCAGACTCCTCGCTGTCGCCGTCTTGCAAAAGCAGCGACACTTTCTCCGACATCGCACCCATTTGTGATCTCCATGACATGAGCTCTGAGTGCATTCGCACTATCTCGTGTTATGATGATTGGTGGTTTAGGTTTGTTTTTGGAACCAGCTGGTCTTCCTCTTGGTCTTCTTGTGATCTCTCCTTCTCCAGTGATTGATACCATTTCTTGTCCATTTCCATCACTATGTTCATCGCCGCCGCCACCACGATCACGCTTTTTACCTCTTAAACCACTGCTACCTTCATCATCTTCAGAATTCTGTTGCTGTTGTTGAAGATGATGTTGGTGTTGTTGGTGTAACTGCTGTTGATGATGATGATGTAGATGAAGATCTCTTGTATGAAAAGGAGGTGGTAGTGAATGACCATGAGCTGATGCTGTTACTTGATCCATTTTTCTCTCTTTTCTTTTCAGAACCCCTTTTCTTCTTCTTTTGCATAAACAAATTTGTCGCTTCTGTTGATGATGATGATGGAGTACTATAAAACTCAATGAAAAACCTAGATAGAAAGCAGAAGAGATGAGACTAGCTAGAGCTAAAGAGAAAGAAAAAAAAAAGTAGAAAGAAGATGAAACTAAAGTAATTTTAATCCCTTTTTGTTTGGGTTGTTGTTGTTTGAAGAATATGAGTAATTAAGTAGTAGTACTACTAGCTCTTTACCAATAACTCGTTAATTAAAAGAAGAAGAAGAAGAAGGTTAAGGTTTTGTTTGCATCACCCACCAATTTTCTAGCTGATTCACTCATCTTTTTTGGGTCTCTCTAGCTAATATTATCTTGTATTCAAAATTTTCTCTTTCGTTGTTGTTGCTGTTGAAGGGTTGTTCAATACAGAAAGAGAGAGAGAGAGTTGAAGAAAAGAGAGAAAGAAAAGAACAAATGAGAAATGAGAAGAATGACAGTGTTTGGGTCTGTTTTAGTTTTGGGTTTTTCTTGAGGTTAAGTTTGGATTCGGGTTAGGGTTAGGTCAGACACCCATCCATCAGTTGGCTTCGCTAAGACAGCGTGCGCATGGGCGGTGGATGGGCCCCTCTGTCCTCTTTTCTTCCTCAACACTCCACGTGCTCACTCTCTCTATGGAGTGACTCTCTTCCCCTGGTCTTAGCCTTCTTCCTCTCTACTAGAAGTTCTAGTCTCTCTATATATCCCTAACTAATGGAATGGAACAAAACAAGCTTCCATTGCTTCTCTATGAATCTATCTTCACCATCATCTTGACACCAAAATCCCTTCCATCTCAAATGATCATCCCTTCTTATATAGCGCAACATATCTTTAATGGGTATTCTTCGCAAATTTGATCTTAATTTAATATCTTGGTTATTAGATATTGTTAAAAATGATTGTAGATTATTGTACTAACTACTTGAATGAATAAATGAACAACCAACTTCAATAAAAATTGAAAGGGCACGGAAGTACATGGTGTATAATTAATATGTTCATTAAATTTAATTCCCCAATTAAGCACAAGAAAAAAAACACGCACTATTAGTAGTTGACGACGAAGAAAAAGAAACCAAACAAACTTGTCCCTTCATAATATACAGTCACATCCATCAGCAGTGAATTATAATTTGATGGCACGTGATTTCATCATCATGGTGTTCTTCTTCTCCTCCAAAACTTACTGGTACACTGTAATAAGCAAACTCATTTATTTGGAAAAAAATGCACTAAAAATAACAAGGGAAGAAAGAGGAGCAGAGGTGGCCGTGCGTGGGGATTTTGTCTTAACTGTCTTTCTATATATATTTCTCTTTCTCTTGACTGGTCGTTTTCCAGATATACTACTACTAGGAGTGAGTGTTGATAGGAGGATCAAATATCCAAATGTAGTGTCATGAGATCTATTCATTGAGTGGGGATAAAAAGAGGGACTGGAGTTACTGACTGAAGGTTTATAACAGCAGGCAGGGGGTGGGTGCATGTGTGGGTCATGGGAAATTGAAGCGGGACCCTTACAAAACAGGTCGGGTCAGGTCAGGTCAGTCAGGTCAGAACTTTGTCTGACCAACTCTACGACCATGGGGTAGGTGCCTCGAATCTCGGGGGTTCGACTCTTTTTCTCATTTTTTTCCCCTTCCCCCAAATCCTTATCAGTTTTTGTTGGGTGGGTCACATGCTTTTATCGTGTGACACGTGCTCCGTTTAACTATTGCTAATGGCAAGTCTACATCTACATGGAACGGCCAAAACGTTTCTGGTATATTGACAAGCGCCGTTCAATATCCATTCGCCGAAGAATATGTTTTGTGATATTTCCTTCCTCTTATAAAAAAATTACTATCATTTTTTTTATTTTTTTCATTTAGACTAAACTTACTATTACTTTTTTATTTTATTTACTATAATTATTCTAATAAATAATATTATTTTAATACAATATAATTTAAACTATTAATATTATGATTTATTAAGTATACGATACGAAATCTTTCCTGATTAAAATTACTATATTATAAATATAAAATATTAGAGAAAAGTTAGTTATTAACTGAATCGTAAATCAATAGTTAATCAATATTATTATTAAAACTGAATTAAACTGTAAGACATATTGTTGATGGGATGTCAAATCATATAAAATTAATCAATTCTGATCAAAATTATAAGTAAAAAGTTATCGATCCTATAAAATTTCATTTGAGTGAAAAAAAAAATCGCTTTAACTTCGAACAATGTTTATTTCATATGAGTTTTTCCATTTAATTTAACTAGTTAATAACTTATGCTTTGGGATTGTTCAGACTAATCCATTGAGAATTATTTTTTTCAAAACACAAAAATCTCCATATAAAAAATTTGATGGCAGTTTTCTAAAGTGGCGGAACAATATAACACACAATGAGATTAAATTGAGATCTCGTAAGTCAAATATACAACTGTAATTAAGTATGATCTACGTTCTTGACCGAAAATTAACATTGTGGCCAAAGTTTTACCACTCTAACCCTAATTATTCCCTGTAAAACCATAACCAAGTTTGTTAAGTGTGCCCAATTTGCCTCCTAATATAGGGGACTTCACTAAGTCCATTCTTATGAAATAGCGAATCAGGTTGTTTTGTTTACCTTACTTCAAAAAAAGAAGCATGAACCTCCTCTATAGACGAACCTTTTTTATCTTGGTTCCAATTCAATACTTGAAAAAAATCTACGCTTTTGGAAGGTGAAGTTTGGAAATAGAACAATTCCTTTTATTGTGTATCCCTGATTGATGCAGCCTCAGATGCTTCTATTTTTTTTCAAGAGAATCAGATATTACTATATTTAGATGGTTGGACTCGAAGGGATCATCTCACGGACGATGAAGCTCTGGAGCCTACTTAGGATTAGGAGCATCTGGTAGTAGACATGGTAGAAAACTTTAAAAGGATAAGACATCTCAAAGCTTAAAAGTGAAGAAAGAGAGTTTCGAGTTTCACTCCCTTCTCTTCTTTCTGGAAGAAACATAAGCTTAGACGAGTAAGCGGAGTATTTGCATTTTCTTGCGCAAGCTTTAGCTTTTAAGCCGAAGAAAGAAGCAATCATACCCCTGAAACATAAGGATATTGCACTTAAAAATCCTTACTATAAGTACTCCAAACGTACTCCCTATCTAGGATAACCCCCTTGAAGTATCAACTAATGGAGGAGGAGTGATATTAGGCAACCAGTCCTTTCTCTTTTTTTTTTCGCAGTATAGGAAGTTATAAATTCAATTCAGATATCAAAAAAATCACCATATATAACACCGGAAGATAGATTATTAGGGTTATACATGGCATTCAAGTATCCACTACAGAGAAAACTTATCTAAAATTACATATAGGTAGCAGAAGTCGATTTATTGATTTGAGATGGATCCAGAAAAAGGGGGGTTCCAGTTATCATCCAGAAATGATTCGTGTATATATTTCACATAAACATGGAATCCTAGAATGGTACTTTATATCTCTGCAAAGTGTAAAGGTATTCATATTGCAAATCTTACGAGATTTGCTCGCTTTTTATCTAACTAATGAATAATCAGGAAAGGCAGGGGTCTAAAAATAGTGAGAATTTTTTATCTCTCTCAATTCGAAGATCCAGGATTTGAATTGATGTCATTTCATTGATTCCTTTGAAAAAGAAATAAGACGAGTTCTTCTTTCTTTTATCACCAGTCGTGCGAGATAAAAGTCCCATGCACGATTTTGAATGAGAGAAAAAAGTGAGGAATTCTCTTTTCAACTTTGATTCTCCCACTCCAGTCGTTACTTTTCTTTATGCGTCGATCCAATAGAATCTTTTAATATGAATCAAAAATGTTACCGATAGGAAAAGGACAATTCAACCATCTTTTGTTCAATTTCTCGTAGAATTAGGTTGTCATCAGTACAAATCAAGGGATACAGTATGGTAGACTGGAAACCAACCCTCTCGGGTAAATCTCTTAGTCTGCTCTTCAACATGCACCCCTATGGGCGAGGTCCTCCGACTAACCACACTAGTGTAGCATCCCGCTTACACATTCTCGAAGAGCCGTATATTCTTCTTGATGATAACGATGATTATAATGCCTTTTTCTCTATCGAAATATAAAATTAATTATAGCTGATATATGATATTCAAAAAAAAAATTAACTGAAAAAACTGCCTAATAGACTAAATTTGTCCCGAGATAAAAAAAAAAACTACAATGTAACCCAAAATCAACATCCTCGCCCAGAATTACACTATATCTTTTCAGTACAATAATGTTAAAATTGTATCGCGTTAAATAATCTACATCCTCGCCCAGAATCTACATTATATCTTTTCAGTACAATCTACTATGTAAGCCAACATCTGCCACTTTGAGGCTCAACATCACACTACATCCCATGATCTATAACCTACCTTATGACTTGAAATTGATATATTTTTATTTTCTCAAAAGTTAGAATCGATTTAATGGAATGGTATATGTGAACCAAAAACTATACTCTGAACTTTAAATACTATCCCTTAGTTGTATTTTTCGAATGATCTTGAATATTATAGGGTATTTTTCGATTCCCTTTTAGAAATTTATATTAGGTACAATTTTTGTCATTAGGATGCAAAAATCGCATTTTGTGACCAAAAATATGCCCAATGTCCAAACTTCTTACATCTACCTCTATGACCAAAGTATTGCCAGGTGGCTCAAATCTACGATACATGGTCAAAATATGACTAAATGTGTTTCTTGTGAATATGTTTTGTGACCAAAAATTTCAATTGTAACTCAAAATCTCTTTCATCGCCCAACATCAATCGATGCGAGCCACAATTGCCCTTGACCCAGAATTTATCACTCAAAACCGGCTTCGTTCGGCTATGCTACAAAATTTACCTTACAAATAATTTTCTATATATGTGAAGTGTGAACCAAAATTTGTCATGTGACATAAATTTTACATTGTACCATCAAATTTGTCCCATTGCTCGAAATATCCACTTTGACCCAAATATTATCTATATGACCTACATTTTCCTCTGATGACCGATATTTTTGATGATTCCTAACCTAAAAATATATCACGTGATCTAATTTTTTTTACTATCCAAAATATTCTTCCCAACTCGGAAAACTGTTATTTTGACCTAAAAAAACCTAAAATTTATCTAATGATCCAAAATTTACTAAAGAAGATTCAAATCTAGCATAATATCTAAAGTATATGCCTAGTAACCAAAGATTTACCTCTTTATGCCAAATTATGCCTTGTTATCCATATGTGCCTCGTGACACAAAAAACTCCACGTGATCCTGTCATTATAACCCAAAAGTCTGCCAAAATATTCCTCTATCATAAAGAATTTGCTCTATAATCTATGATCATCATCATTAAGCATTATTTCAGTTTAGCTGATTTTTTCCTCTATGTTGACGAGTAATCGTTCTAAGCATTTTTCTGAAGTTTTCAGGAGGGAAACTATATTCGGAAGAAATTGATAAAATTTAGGATATTTTTAAAAGAGGGCTAGTAGCACAACGGAAATAGGTTATGGCTACTATAGTTGTGACCTATGAAGTTAATCTCGCCGAGACGACCGAGATTTCAACGATATTTACGGTCTCGGTCGACAAATCTCTTAATCTCGACGAGATTATTTGGACCGAAAAACTCGTTGAAACGGCCGAGATTTTGTCGAGTCGACGGAGCTTCCACAACGACGAGTTAGTGACTCTAGCAGTAGTATGGAATTTTATTATAAAAAATCAATATTAATCTCCAAAAGACTTGATTTTCTTTATGTTGTGTGAAATTCTGAATCATATTTTGCTACGGATGAGTTCAGGTTAGTTTAAAATCTCCGATGACTTCATCAGTTCCTTGACAAGATGCATAAAATTTGGAAACGAGGACTCCGAATTTTAACCAAGATAAAGATGTCAAGGTGTTCCAGTCTCGGTCGAGACAAGACAGAGATCCGAGATTCTCTACATTGGCCGTAACCCAAAATTTTACCAAATGTAGCACTATGTTCAAAAAATTTGCCTAGTAACCCAAAATTAAATTCTTAAGACAGAATCTTGTCTATCAAAAAAAAAA
>JAJJMC010031210.1:2760208-2779284 GCA_023531435.1 Papaver californicum | reverse complement strand
AAAAAAAAAAAAAAAAAAAAAAAAAAAAAGTTAGAAAAAAAAAATTTGAAAAAAAAAAATATAGTATTTGGTATTTTCAAGTTCTCCCTGTCTCCGTCGCCTAAGCAAGCGTGGAACGCAGGATCAATGTGAACTTGTAAATATTTTAGTTAGTAGTAACTGTTGAAAATAAATGGGGAGTATCTCGACACACTAGGTTTCATCTCGGTACTGACCTTCAGACAGATATGGGAAACATCGTGCGCCTCAGTCAACATTTGCGACCTTCTACAGTCCACTTTCACCTTCTAAGTCTTTTCATGTGATGTGTGGATAGATAACTGTCTGAGTAGAACTCTGTTGTCTTAGATATGAATTTTAGTATGCTTGAGTTAACACTCGTGTACAGTGATTGGATCCATAAAGGGTAATGGTCCCTGTAGCCGAATATCTAAGTAGCCAACTAACTAGCTTGTTTAGTGTCTACCCTTAATCATTCACGTGTTGCTAAAATCTAGATCCAGGTTTTGTGGGTATACCTCTTGTAAACCCTCACGAGACAAAACTCGTCCACTAGGGACACCTAGGGGTTTAACGGCTTACTGCATATGCTAAATGTAGTCGCAATTCCTGCGAAAGTGAGTTAGGATTTTTACTTTATTTTTAGAGTAGTTTGCTCGAGGACTAGCAAAATAGTAAGTTTGGGGGTATTTGATAGACACATTTTAGTGTCTAATTTGCACCTTAATTTCTAGTGAGTTAGTATTCGATTTTGTGTCTATTACGTGTTTTATTGCTTTTGTAGGTACATTAGAAGAATAAAGATTTGTGGAAAAATTGGCTCAAAAAGTGTTCAAGGCACCCGGGAAAATGGATCAAAGCACCCACACTTTGGATTGGGGCACCCCTGGATCGGGTCAACCCAGTGGGTCAACCCAGCGAGCTGGATCGGGCCGAGTCACCGGGTCAACTCATCGGACTCGACTGTTTTTACTGGCAACACAAAAGCAACGTGAAATTTGATTTCTTTTGCTTCCAGATTATTCCAAATGTTAGTAGATAACCCACACAAGTTAGAACAATCGAGAAACAGCAAAAAGATCCCGTGAAATCAGTTGAAAAATCATGAACATGGCCGGAATTTGGTTTCGATTAGGATTGGGATTTGTGGACTGTTCTAGAGAGTTCTATTAGGTTTAGAACTCTCTCTAGGGTTTCTACTATCTATAAATACCAAGAGAAGCCAAGAGAATCGAGTACAAAAGCTTAGAGAAGATTTTAGAGAATTCCGGTCACTATTCCGTCACCGCCGACGAGCTGCTGCTGCACCGGCCGGCTGTTCTTCATCCATCACTGCCGGAGAAGAAGACTCAGTAACTTTTATAAGTGTTGTTGATTTGAATTTTCCTGTTGTCTATTGCTTCAAACCATTTGTTGCTTAAACTTTTCTGTAACAGCTGAACCCTCTCCTGTAACGCTTATAAGCGTATCAAATCAGCTGTTACAACGTTATTCAACCTTGTAATCAATATTTTGAGCAATGAAATCAACTTTTGAGCAAGTTTTCTTCACCATGAGCTAAGTCTATTTACTGGGATGATGGATAAGATAATTTTCTCAATTTTATGTGATTTAATTATTTTCTAATAATTATTTATAATTCTTTTATCATTAAAATTGCATAGTTTTGAATAGTAAAAACGGTTTTCTTTCAACAGTTGTGCTTTTGCTTGATGGATTATGCTTAGTTAATTAATTTTGATAGTCCATGCTTGTGATTACCTCTGTTTGTTAGCATAACAAAACCAATTTTGGCAATTATTTGGGCTTCAATTAATTTAAAAAGAATTATCTGATTAATCACATAGGTTGTTAGAATTACCTGATTCCTGATTCCTGGTATTTTTAAAATTATTCAAAAATCATCTTTAGGTTATTTAGTCTTTTTCTTACTTCTGGAATTTTCTAGAGTTAATTAGAATCATTATTTTCTAAAATCATTACCTTCACAAGTTCGAGAATCGAACCTCTTTTTACCACTATATAAAATCAAATCATCAACCCTTGATCACGCGAAGACTAGGAGAAATATCAAGCATGTGGTTGCGACCGACATCGTAGCATATAAGGATCAAGTCACGGCGTCAACGTAGGACAAGACAGTTGTGAGAAGAGCCCCAGATAAAGTTGTCGGTATCCACTGAGTGAGTGCCAGAAAAAGGGGGAAAGCAATCAAGGACACGTGTACGGGTTTGACGTACAGAAGTGACGAAGAAGCCAAGATTATCCACGTGTACGGTGTCAGGGAATTTAAGAATACTATAAATGTCCATTCATAGAGGCTGAGAAAGGAAGGTTTTTTCTATGTAATTCTAGCAGTGTACTATTTTCTGGATCAAAATAGTACCGTCTTCAATAACCTATGAATATAGGTGTTGCCAATGCATAATTGTTAACAGTGAATGTCATAATAGTTGATTATGGTCTCGAAAAGAAATTCTTTTTACTCATAGGAACAAATAGTAATCTGATAAAGTTTAGTAAGTGAATCTGATAAAGTTTATTTAATTATGCTTGATGTTTTATAAATTTTGAATCTTTGCTTTCAACTTGTTTTCCTCTTATTTCTTGCAAAAGATTCATGAAGTGCTTTTTTGTTCAAAAATTTCATAAGAATTTTTATTTTACTTTTCATTTTTGATGCCAGACAGAGATTCGGCTTTGGGTTTTTCTTTCCGATGGATAAAGGTCATGAATCCTCGGAAAAAACCAAAGATGATGATGTTGTCAAACTTAAGAACTTCCGCAAGCGTATGAAACGGTGTCGTAGACGATGTCCAGCACAAATTAACGAAATGGTTCGCCACTCTGACAACCCATAGATGTATCAGGAGGAGGTTCGCAGGTATGAGCAGGCAAAACTTGGTAGGAGTATGAACTATTGGACTGCTAGGAGGCTGGAGCAGGGTCAGTTCTCCTACAAAGTAGATTATCGTAAATGGTCTAAAGATGTACCTGAGGAAGAGGAAGAGAGTTGTATCCCCGAGCAAGAGGAAGAGGGTTATGCTGCAAAATCTCCCACTCCGCCAGTGTCCTACAAAGAGAAACTGCTGTTGGAAACAAAAAATTCTGAGATTACAAAGTTAACTGATGTCACACTTCGTTACTCTGTAGAAGGGAAAGAGAAAAGGACCATAGCGGTACCCTTGAGGCCCATGCAAAAGGGTTCCTATATACAATCTCCAGTCCCATTATCCAGATAGAATTTAGTTATAAGAATTTAAAGCATGTGTTTTTCCGATCTGGAGACGAGGTGATGCTGCCTCTCTTGCACTTTCACCTGTACGAACCCATCAATGTGGAGGGGGCTCCCGAAGTATACGATATCCAATTCCAGTTGGTGAAGACCCTTGTGAGACGGAAACGAGCTGCTGATGATTCGGATAAGATTGAGGAAGAGAAGGACTGTAACGAAAATTTCCAGAAGTTTGTCGAAAAAGCTGAAGCTAAGTGGGATTCACATCTCCTTACATTTGAATTACTCCAAAAAAAGACGAATTTCATGGGCCATCGGGAGTCTACGCTCTTACAACGTTTTGCCTAGCTGGGATCGTAAAAGCTCCTTTCTTTGTCGTCACGCTTACCGAGATCGAGTCTGTTAATCTGGCTCATCTTCGGCTCGGTGAAATTGATATGACATCAAGATTCAAGACAGGAGTATACTGATTACGTAGAGATACATGTGTTTGTAATTCCAGGAAGAATAGAGATTTTGATGAACAAATCTCAATTAAGTAAATATTTCTCCTGAAAGTACTGATGATTCCATTCCAATTGGATTAAATTGACTCCACAAAGAACTTCTCTTTTCCTGAAACTTACAAAATTTTACAAAGTTACATCATGGAGATTGTTAAAACCTAATTTGACAATTTACAGCAATAAATTTATACATTTTACTATTACAATATGCTATCAGATTAAGATGTTCAGTGAACTTGATTTTAATTTTTTAGGTTTCATTTGCACTCTATTATAAATACGATATTAGGGTACAAAGAACGTTATTAAGCTCAAAAATAAATAACTAAAAAGCAGATAATATTAACCAAGAAACTGAGATATTCATTCAATCAGAAACCATTACAAATCAAAAGGAAGCTCATATAACATCTTCGACTAGTTGATTAACATCCTACTTAAATCTCAGAAATTACCCCGAACCCTAATACTACCACCTTTACAGATTAAAAAAAACAATTTTCAGTAAAACCAAACCCTAACCTCCGAAACCGTAGAGAGTTCTTCCCTGTCGTTTCAAAGCATAAACAACATCCATAGCAGTAACAGTCTTCCTCCTAGCATGTTCAGTGTAAGTAACAGCATCACGAATCACATTCTCAAGGAAGATCTTAAGAACACCACGAGTTTCTTCATAAATCAAACCACTGATACGTTTCACTCCACCTCTTCTCGCTAATCTTCTGATAGCTGGTTTAGTAATACCTTGGATATTATCTCTTAATACTTTTCTATGCCTCTTTGCTCCTCCTTTGCCTAATCCCTTTCCTCCTTTTCCTCTTCCTGACATTTTTTTCAATCTCAAATTTCTTTCTTTGTTTGATTTGTGTGAGATGATGGCGGGTAGTGGTGGTTATTTATAGATTTTATTTGGACTTTGTCAAACTTCTGAAATGGTGTTTGTACCGTTAGATTGAATGGTGATCCGTATGAATTATCTTTTTTGTATATTACCCGTTAGATTATAAATGCTAGTTTTCTATTGGCGGAATGAGAAGTACTCGGATTGCAATCTGTTTTTCTTTGTGTTTTCATTTCGTAAAAGAAGTAATGTTCTTGAGCGTTGGATGGAGCAGTGATCCGTGTGACTGCTTTGTATTTATATAATAACCGTTGGGTTAGAAGTTTAATTTTTATTGGCTGGTAAGAAGTACGCGGATTGCAATCCCTTACTCTCCCTTTACTTTTTGTATTTTTGCTTGAGACGGTAATTTAGACTGGTTAATCGGGGTTTGAGAAATTAATAAGAGATCCTAGGAAAACATATAGGATTATCCAATAATAATTCTTTGAACCCTTTAACCATATATTTTTATAAATGGTTAAATTATTCCATTTAATTAGTTCTAATATATAATTAGTTTAGTTAATAATTAAATTAGATTAGTTATATAGATTATGGTTAGGATTAAGGGTAGATTTGTTTTATGAGTAGATAAGAAGAAGGACTTTTGGAGGGAAAAAAGTGAAAAAATAAAATGAAGAACCTATAATTCAAAAGACACAAGTTAACTATTAATAGCTTACTAATGGTCAAAAATTTTGTTAAAATCGTCGAATCATTGTGAAAAAGTAAACACACAGTGTAAGGATCGTCATGTTCGTGAAGTTACCACCATGATGATTCTGCAAATATCGTCATGCTCGTAACATTCTACACCAACCCTTACCTGCAATTTTACCAGACTATAAAAAATCGTCATGGTCGATAAAAATAAGCCATGACGAAGCTAACTATATCAGCTTCACTTTTTCCCGGATGTTTTTGTGTGATAGGGTCACATCGGTTCACACCCTAAAACATGACGACTCCAATTTACCATTATTTGGGTGAGTCGGAGTCGTCATGGTCGACACTTATAGACAGTGACGACCCAGTTAGACTATGAGGTCGTTATGTTTATCGAATGGTCGTCACAAAATCATATAAATAGGATCGTCATGGTTTTGAGTATAAATCGATGCGACCTTAAATAGACTCTTTCTCTTCAGGAAAATAACTCTTATGGGTCGTTATGGTCGAAAATCAACAACCATGATGATTTTTTATAATTTTAACATACATATGAAAAGTCGTCATGGTCTAAGATTTAGGACCATGACGATTACGATGTTGAATTGATTTCAAATAAAAAATGGAGGAATAAAGGTTGTTAGGGAAAGGAGCAGAGAAGAGGGTGAATGATTTTAGGTTTTGATTTTAGAATAAAAAGGGGGTTAATGGGTTTAAAGTATTATGATTTTAGGTTTAATTATTAGGGAAAAGGTAAAATAGTATTTCCACCACCATTTGGTCCCCCTGAAATTTATGGTGTGTGGATAAATTTGGCGCAGCCCCCTATTAATTTTTCAAACCTTCAATTAAACCAGGTAATTTAGGCCGCATTTGGTATGGATGGAGTTCGATTTCTAAGGAGATCTAACTACCTATAAAATGAATTGCATCCTTCCAATTTATTAGCATGATTAAGAACGAACTTGGAAATCAAATTACTTTAATTTTTCAAGTATTTATTTTTGTAAAAAATTTATCAAAAAATGTATCATTTGCTGGTAAGTTTATTTTGAAAATCACTGATTTTGAAAGAAAAAATATTTTATTTTAAATAATTCTTAATTTAAATTTCGTTAATAAAAAACAATTTATTTCTTTAACAAATGAAAATATAATATTAATTATTAAAATATTATATATAATAAAAAAAAAACTTATATAAAAGACTAGTAAATTAGTAAATATAATATTAGTGATTAATTTATGTAAATATATAATTTTAATGGAAAACAATTTTGATATTATAAATTAAAATTAATTGGATTATTATTTAAATAAATAATTTTAAAAAAATCTATTTTGATATTTTAAATAAACCTATTATTTTTAATTAAAATTAATAATTTATCAACAATACTAATTTATTTTAAAAAAATATTTTTAAATATGAGAAAAAATAATTATATATATATATATATATATATATATATATTAAGAAATATATTTACAATTAAATATGAAAAATTAGTAATAATTTTTTTTAAATAATATTATTAAAGTAATATTAAAATATACTAAAAAGATCTAAATTAATTATTTCTTAATTACCAAGGTAAGTTGTTTTTTCTTTAAGCATGGAAATTTATAATTATATCTTAATTACCAAAGTAAATTATTTTTTTCTTGAAGCATGGAATTCAAATATAATTATATCTTAATTACCAAAGTAAATTGTTAATCGTAAAAAACTAATTATTGTTTAAAGAAAAAAAAATCGAAATGTCAATACGGCCGATGGGTGGAGTTGAAAGGATGGAGTTTCAATTTCCATGGGGTAGGTGTCATTTCAGTTTCCATTGAAGGATGGAACTACAACTCCCTGAAATTCCAATTTCATCCATGTCAAACACCTTTGGATTTGAATTCCGACCTTGACTCCTCGTGTTGACCGAACTCCACCCTCAACTCCTTTCGTGCCAAACATGCCATTACAAAAGTATCGTGATATGGTTTTCTTTGTGTTCAGGTAGTCATTCAAGTAATCAGTCTTAGGTCGAGTCTTGCGGTGAATAATCCCTCTTGTCCAGGGAAGTAACTTTGTTTTTAATTTGTTTTGACTCATTCCAGTAGGTACCACCAGTAGTAATCGTGGTCAGTCTGTTTCTAATTTTATTTCCTATTTCTTAGCATTTGTAAGGCTATTTATAGTACCGTCTTTGTTTTCATCTGAATATACAATCCTTCCAATGCATTCAGTTAATTATAGATTTGGCATCAGAACCAGATCAAGGACTTGTTAATTTGTTAAAAGTATAAATTTCTAGTGAGTGGGTTTGTTCAAAGTGTGAGTGAATTTTCTAGTGTAAGAAGCAACAACTTTTCTTTGAGAGAGGAATTACAGTAGTACCAGTAGATCCACCTTACAGTACAATAGACATTCAGAATGACTACTTATACACCAACAATGAACATGATTCCTTAAAATATAGAGAGGTCCATATTACGCATTACTCGGAGTTTTGGAGTCGAAACTATGTTGGAAAATATCTTCGATTGTTGAATATCAATGAAACAGAGATGTGTATCCTTCGCAAGATCTTAATGCTTATGTTCGTCACCCACCAAGGCAAAGGCAATCTAAATATACACAAGAGTTGGTGTCGGTAAAACTTTATTCCCAAAGCAAAAAGCTCCCTACCTCAGAGCTGCCGATGAAACATGCTCAGGAGACTCATTGGACATGTACTTGAGTAAAGTTGACAAACCCAATTATACTATCAGCTGGGGTATTGTTGTGAGTATCACATGTATTATTAATACTTTCATGTTATCTTTATAACGAGGTTTGTTTGCAAAAATGAAATTAATCTTTTTTGGTGTTTGCGGGAAATGTGGTGTGGACTGTGCGGGGAAAATGAACATCAAATTGCCGCTATGAATACACTATCGCTCGACTATAAAAAGAGACTTGCAACTTCAACTTATTCCTAGAGAAGGATTCATATCCCATCACCCTTATGTCAGACCGTGTGAAGGACCTTATCAGGGTGGGCTATCGTTGACTCCAAGGAAGTAGTGTTGATTGTGGTTCAAGAGGATCGTCTCGTTTGTATGTACCAATCGTTCAAGATGACTATCTCTACCATTCTCGTGTGGAGTCTCAATACCCCTCTCAAAGCATGACAACATATCAAGAATATGGTTATGTACAACAAAAAGGACATCCATCTTTTTTTGTTGTGGAGGATGATCCAATTTTAGGACAATATCATGGTTATATATCCTAGACGTTAGATTAAAATGTTATGTTATTTCCTTATTTTATATTTTAAAATTATGTAATTTAAATACCTCAAACGAGTTACGGTGTTACTATTGTATTGGAATTTTACTATTTAATTGATAGTTTTGGAATTCAAAATACTTTGGTTATTTCTTTATATAATGGATCTCATTTTCCAAATGAAATTGTCCAAATATTGTATTTTATTAGAAGGAAGAAAATACGCAGCGATTCACCAATGAAGGAGATGTTAGTCTTGTTCAAGCCTGGATATGAGTTAGAGATGATCCATCTTATACAGATCAACCACGCAACCATTTTTGGGTCAATGCATTCGATACCTTTGTTGAACTAATGGGTAATGATAAGGATAAAACAAAGACAAATCTTCAAAACCGATTCGATATTATCAGACAGGGAGGTGAAAATATCTATTACGATTCAGGTAACATTTGAAATATTGGGATGGCGTATGAAAAACAAGTGAGTATATGAACATTACTACAAAGCACTTAGTTTTTTGTTTATAGTAAACATAACGAACTTATTTTTACTTGATATTTTCAGAAAACCGCAACTGAATTAGAAAATGTTGAGGAAAGGGGCAAAACAATTGTGTATGATGAATGCTATGAACGATCTTGAAAAACAATCTTGCACACTTATAGATAGTGGGTTTTTGACAGGGCTAAAATAGTAAAAGATTATATTTCTGACCCGAGCCTCAAAAATATTGAATTTCATAATTTTGTAAAGAATTTTAAAGCAGGTGTTCATCCCTATCTCTCTTTGTATGAATGTAATCACATGAATGCATCACCTGGATGAACTCATCAGATTATACATATATGTACAATCAAATTTATTAGATGAATCAACATTCATCCTTGTAAAAAATTATTAGAATAACACTAGTGCTTATTACAACATTCTCATATGTTATATGATTTTTACATAAAAAATATCAAGCTCTTAGATGTATTGCACACTAATATAGAGCGACTTGAGTCTTCTCTAATGCTATATTCCTGGGTTAGATTCCTAGAGTTCTCTATATCAATACTTAAACCCTAATTGGTTAATATTGATTTATCATAATGCATGACAAGTTACGCACGAATGCACTAGGTCGAAGCATCACAGCTTTATATAAGCATCCAGTCGTTGTCGCGCTAAATACAAAGCTAAGGCTTCAATTGACCAATACCTAACATTAGTCAAGCTTGAATTACACATATCCAATATTGGTTGTACTAAAATCCCAATATTGGTTGAAATACAACGAAACCTAATTTTGGTCAACGCCCAGTTTCTGACGTATCATCTTGGAAAAACGTTCAAATGGGTAGATAATGGGGAAAAACGTTGTAAACAAAATATGTTCTCCTATATGTCTTCTACGATATACTAAAAGAGCGTCCCATTCCGAGCAACGTTATAAGAGATATGGTCTAAACCCTATATGAAATACAAGGTGAAAAACTGTCAGAAAATTCCTAGAAGGTTTTTGTTTGCTCCGTTTGACTACCAAAACGAACTCTAAACTTAAATCCTTTCGCGATAGGAGATAAATGACGATTTTCAATTCTGGGGTTACCCATCAAAAATAGACATCGTATAAAGAATCTACATCATTTTTACTAAGAGCGTTGTGTCTGAAATTTTCTGACGACGAAACAACGAACGATTTCGTTTATTCACATATGAGTGGTCTTAAGTCTTTAATGATATAAGACTTTAATGATATAAGTCTTTAATGAATATAAGACTTTAATGATATAAGTTTTTAACGATATAAGGATACATAGCAATAAGACTAAAGAGCTATAAGTAAAAAAAAAAGGTCGTGGGACCGACGTTAGTCGGCCGGGCGGTCACCCCATGGCCGGTCCCACTCCTCTATTTCTTCTTTTTTTAGTTTTATCATTATATCATTGCAGCCTTACTTAAGGTTTCCCCCTTCCTATCAAGCTCTTTGCTCTTTCTATCAAGAGCCTAGTCTTCCTCTAGCTTCAAAACCATAAGCTCTACAAAGATAGAATAGTCCCGCTACCATATTAATATACTAAAATATTATTATTTCCTAAATTATGGTCTTCACACCAGTTGATTTTTACATCAAAATCCTCTTTTGGATATTATTTCCAAGCAATATCATAGAGACCATATGGCGCACAAGGTAATAAGGAATGGTCTCGCGACCACCGACCCATGTTCTTCCTGTCTGGTCGGTCCCATCTAGTCGGTCTTCTTCTAACATTGCCCTGTTCAATCACTGCCTTCTTCTATCATCCTGCTACAAATAAACTAAAATAATATGACTATTAATATTTTAATTGGTTTTTCTGCCAAGGGAAATATTCTAGTTTCTCTACTTCGCTACTCAAGTCGTTTGGCAGTAGGACGAAACCAAATATATTATGGATGCTAATATAAGTTGATCCTCATACACTTGATGCTCATTCGACTTGACGCTCATGCATATACATATAAAATATTGTATATATATGTATGTATGTATTAGTCTTTGGTTGATCCAGCAATCCATTAGACTTACATTTATTAATCCAAAAAGATTAGCTGGATATCATTGCTTCTTCAGCTGACACGATGATATGCCATGATTACCGATAACAATATCAAATCAGACTCTCTACATCTTGATCTATTAAGCATTATTCCTTATATCAGCATACACCTTAGGCTTTGAGTCAACATTCTAGAACTCATCAACATGTTAAGACTAACAATCTAGCTAGGCCAACAACTGACCAAATAATACACGTCTATAAAATAGACTTAATCATGTTTAAGACATCAATCATGTCACATAGGGGGATATTCACTAGGGTTTTGGTTTGGAGGCCTACATCACGCGTTATGTAACAATACACCCATGGTGAGAAAGTAATTAAGTCGTGTCGATAGTTGAAGAGATGAATATAATAGTGGTCGTACAACCGTCAAATTTCACTAGCATAATATAATTGGTTTTCACCACGATCACCATGTCTCTACTCTTCCGCTTATTAATGTCTTAACTTCGTTTGTTGTAAATAGGTTCTTCAACCTATGACAAGAGCACAGTCATCTAATAAGACAATCATCTTAGAAGAGAGTAAAAAAATATGATCACAGAGTTATCATTTTACAATATCCTCAAAAAACTCAGACTTTCTGATTTTCATCTTCATAGTAATCGTTTCAGAAAAGTGGTAAAAAATATATTTGTTCGCTGAGACTTGTGAAGATTCAATTTAGAAATTTAAAAACTAATTAAAAATAGGAAACAATAAAAGTTTGTAACAAAATTGAGAGAAACTGGAACTCAGGATTCTACCAAAATCACTTCTGATTGATTTCTACAATAATTCTTTAACAATTATAGCTCTTTTATTGACTATGTTTCCTTGCTAAAAGTAGATTTATAAAATATTAATTGTAAATCACAAGCATGGCGCATCAAAAGATCTTAAGTCCCAGCATTCACCATCAAACAAAATCATAACTAATTAAGAAAAATCATAAATCAATTAAAAATCAATGCAAAAGTCATTAAAAATCAAAAATAATTACCATTCATTCATGAAATATGGCTTCCTCCGTTGTCCAGTGGTTGGGTTTATCTCATCATGCTCAAACCACTCTCAAAAGATTGGTATATGGTTCAAAAGTGCTTGAGATGAAGAAAATAAGCTAAATAATAAAACAGGAAATCTGCAACGTTTTCTGGGCGTTAAAGATTAACTGTTGCAATAGAGCTCGAAGATAAATATTGCAAAGATGAAGATAAACGTTACAAAGTGGATCAAGCAACTGTTGCAGATGAATATAAACGTTGCAAATTTGTTGAATAAATCGTTGCCTTTTCTTTGTTCTTCGTGTTCTTCAGCAGCAGCAGCAACAAAGAGCTTTCCTGAATTGATTTTCTTTGCTCTGTTTTAAAACCCAACCTTCCTAACCTCTTTTATGACTTGATACAACCTTTGACTACACCACATGAGCAAGAATTCTCTAAGAGAATTCTTCCCTGGAATTTCCGGCCGAACTCCTCCCTTTTTTTCCCTGTCTTCGATCTGTTGCGCTATTTATAGGTTTCGTAAACCTAATATCTTCTCCTGATTCGATAAGGATTAAAAACAACTCTCCAAAACAGATTAAAACTCGAGTTAATCCAAATCCGAAACCAATTTATTCTCCGGCTGCAAATGGGTTTTCCAGCCACGTTTCACGATGAAAAAGTATTTATTTGACGTGTTCCAACCTCTTTTTATTGCTGCGTCATGTTGGATATCAAATACTTGTTTCAATCCCTTAAAAATAGAAAATCAAATAAACTAGAAACATTCTTTCAGTATAGAAATAATTTTCCGCTATTTTTGAATATTGAATTAAAGAAGAGTGCCCTTATCATTCTGTCGGGTGCCTTTATCAATTATGTGGGTGCCTTTAGTAATTTTTCAGGTGCCTTTATCACTTTTCGAGCCAATTTTTTCACAAATGTTTATTTCCCCAAAATACCTACAAACACATAAAATGACATAATAAGTATAAAATCGAGCACTAATAATACAGAGAATTGGGAACAAATTAGACATAAAAATGTGTCTATCAAATACCCCCAAACTTATTATTTGCTAGTCCTCGAGCAAATCTAATCTAGAAATAAAATAAAAAAAACTAACTCATTTTCGCAGGCATCGCGATTGCACTTAACCTGTGCAACAATCCTTTAAACCCCTAGGTGTCCCTAGTGGACGAGTTTTAGTCTCGTGAGAGTTTACAAGAGGTATACCCATAAAACCAAACCCTAGCTACCGGTGAACGATTGAGGGTAAACACTAAACAAGCTATTTAGTTGGCATACTGAATTCTTCGGCTATGGGAATCATTACCCTATATGAGTCCAATTGTTGTACACGAGTTTTTACTCTAGCATACTAAAATTCATATATAAGAACAAAGCACTACTCAGAAAGCCAAATTATAAATACATGTATCTTCTTCCATATCCGTGTTTTCAGTTTAATCCTCTGTTACATTTGAATGTCCTTGAGCAACTGATATTCTAAATCGTGACTGAAACTTTTGTTGGTTTCATTGTACTATTCAGTTCTCGCCGTTAGAACCTGCATTAATGTAAATGATGCATAAGTTAGTAGGAAAAAATATACAGAAAAAAACTAATTCAAACAATTGTTGCTAAACTAGTTTAGATAACTTACCCTGTTAATTTCATCCAAGTCTGGAGGATTTGTGTTAACATTAGCAAGACATTTAGAAAATCCACTTCAACCTTAATAATGCTAAATCTACTTCAAATTCCAATTAGAGTATGCCTGTGAGGATTTTCACCACAAGCTTGTATAAATTTTTTCATAACTTTCTCCCAAAACAGACTCTTATCCGCAAAATAATTTTCTTCTTTCTTTAGATTACAAGACGCTGTAAGAAAATGCATGTCTTATGCAAAAGAGTATTTCTTTCTCGAAATTTTTCCCGTCAATATTTTTGTCTACAAAAGAGATGGAGAAAAAAATGGAAGAGAAAAAAACTTTTGAGAAGATTATTTGAAGATATTTGCGTAGGATATCAAGTTATAACAAATTGATTTAGTGTGATTTGAGAAGAAAAACTAGTTTCTATCTATAAAGAATTTTTCTTCAAATTTTAAAATATATTTGTTAGGATCCGACAGTTGAAAATATAGAACCATTAATAGTTACAAATGACCAATATCGGGTGTGAGAAACATGTAACAAAAAAAAATCAAACAAATAATAACACCGAGACGAAAACTCATTATCTGTTAGTATTATGACGGAAACTAGGTTTCCGTCCCATGTCAAAAGCAGTTTTTTTTGACAAATATTTAATATCCATTTTTTATTTTCAACTAAAAATGGGATCAGATGTATATATTTGGTCAACTAAATTAAAACTTTAGGTCATATTATAGCTAAAAAATGAATTATAATGGTTGGACTTGGCTGACGTTAATATGGTTAAAGTTTAGAGAAAACCATTACCATATTGCTTGACCCTAAGGAGCCCTCCATGACTTTTTCTTTTCTGGAGCCCTTCAAAGTAGGTTTCTATCCATAACCACCAAATAGACCGTCGTTCTGTATTTGATCTGCCACCAAACATATTTGATTCATGTGGTATATTCTCTGATACATTTTCATCTTCATTGTCATGTTATTTCGGCTCGTCTCCATCCGAAATCTCTACAAATAAAGAAGAAAACGAAGAAACCCTATCGGAAGAGAAAGAAGAAAGATAAAGTTATTAAGAAGAATAATTTTATATCCAGATGGTCTTGTAATACTTGTAATTTGTAAAAGTGAGTTTGAGTCTCTACAAGATCAACGTTCTCACTTCAGATCAGACCATCATCATTTCAATGTAATTACTTCTATCTCTTTCTTCTTTTTAATTTCGTTTTTCTATCTACTTCAGGGTTTTGATTAGAATAGTTTGAATTTCTATGAAAGTTTGGGTTTTTATGATTTATATTACAATTATGGAATCTGGGTTTTTCGTGGGTTTAGAAAAGATTGATGATTTAATCCTGTATAAGCTCATCAAGTTCTTGGGTTGTATTTGAATTGCACTATAAGAATTGTTGAAGGTACAGGATAAAATTTCATGAATTTTTGTTAGAGATGTAATGCAGCTTACAAGATGTGTAGTTTTTGCAAAAAGACTAGAAATAGAATTAGGAATCACTTGATGGATGTAATTGGAAATTGTAAAATACACAGGTACTTTTATGTTTATCGGAGGAGGAATTAATTATTGTAGAGCAATGCCTTCTGACTGCTGCCAGTTTTAAAATGGGTTTCGTACATGAGGAAGGCAAGCATAGTCATGTCCTAATATAGGAGGGGGAGACATCAACTGAATATCGTCTAGTGTAATTACTCTTCATTATCTACACCCCTGTCCTGAGAGATTTTGAAGTCTTCAAGTGCCATTTAACACTCTTTCTGCATAATCCATATTATTCCCAAATTATGACTACTTTCCCAGCTCTAGTTTTCAAGTGCCATCTAGTACTCTCTTTTAGTTACTGGATCAACAAGTGAATTTGGTCTAGTGTAGTTCGGTTGCTCAAATTCCGTGCCCGAGTTGCGCATCATGATTTCTTACTCTATTAACATGGAATGATGAAAGAAAATCTATACTGCATTAGTATAATATATCAATACCCATACTTTCAGCAACTCCTGCCTTTATGCTAGTTCTGATTGGTCCGGTATCTAATAATCTCCAACAGAGTTATTGAGCAGCTGGTCAGCGTAAATGAGTTAAGGATGTCTTAGCACAGTGCAATACGAATGCTTAAACCTTACGTTTTTCATTTTAACTTCAAGCTGAAACTTACAAAGGTATGATTTTTTATTCTTTGTATACCAGATCATCTCACATTGCCTTTTTTAAGAGGCATCTTGTTCCATCTTTCATGCGAATTCGTGATGGTTCACATCTGAGAACCAAAATGTTTTCATTGTTTGTATAGCTGTTCTGTAATCGTGATTGAAGCAGGTTGTCCTGTTATCCTATGAAGTTGTGTTTGCAAGTTTTTTGGCAGGCTCTCGCTTTATACATATTGTAGCGAACCTATGTCATCATGTAATGAAAACTGTGATAATGTACAAAACTGCTATGAAGATCTACCTTTTGCTTTAATGTATGCCACATGGTTGTGTACATTTCTAACAATGTGCTGATTATTTTTGTAGATAAAAATTAAGCATTTCTGGAAAAGATACAATGAAGGAGGAAGATTTTTGGTGAATTGGCTTCTGATTCTGTGTTCAGAGATTACGATGATATGTCAAGTATATCTGGCTCAGAAGATGAAGCAGAGAAAACCTCCTTCCCAAGCAATGAGGTGCGCAGGAGGATAGCGGAAAGTTTTAAAATGAAGTTTTTTATCCTTTTTCAGACAGGGAAAGTTGTCTCTGTTTTGAAGTTTTGCTAGCAAATGAGACTGAAAATCTCTTGTTTGAGATGTAGATTCACTCCACGAATCGATGGAGGAATTCATGTAGAAAATTACAGAGACCACGACAGGATCTGTGACTCTTAAACTATATAAAGGATCGGTTATTGTAACAGGTAGGACAAGCCTATATAGCTTGTACAGACAAGATCTATCATTTGAGAGTGGGCAGATTTACGATCAGGCTGATGCTGCTGGGTTCAATCTGCTCTATTGTCTTCCAACGAGGGTTCGGGCTATATGCTTGCCAAGGGTATCCGAGTGTGTTTCTCCTGATCTTTTCTTGCTATACTATAAATTTAAACTTCATTTTAATACTTGGATTTGATGAGCCTAATAACATTAGTAAAAGAAATTAAATTTGAGGGTTTATCTCAGTTTCCCCAAATTAGTCTTATCGTCGTTTGATTTCATGCATGGTTTGTTTTAGGCCATCATCATCAATATTCAGGTAGAATTGTAAGGGCGGAATTGATGGACGAAATTTCCATATTTTATCAGTTTGGTTTTAAGTTAGGGTTTATTTCATTTTAAGTTTTCAGGTTTTTTCTATTTGATCTCTAAAAAAACCCTTCTTGTTTTCAATTTTAGGGTTTCTTTTCATCTGATTTTAGAGTCTGATTCTAATGCTAGAATTTGCATGCATGTGTGTAAACGATCTGCTTCTTTGTTGAATCACTTCTACTCTTTGACAGATTTATTGTTTTCATTTTCTTATTTGTTGATCATCTCCAAGCTTATAACTGTAGTGTTTGATGGTTGGCTTATTTATGACTTTGAAAGCCTGATCTCATGATGTTTAAAAGTGTTTAATGGTTGTTGTTATTATTGTTGTTAACATGAGATGTTTAAGCTTTATTAGATGATAATCATGAAGTGATTGTAGGCTATGGTCTATTTGACTATTTGTGTACTTTGTTGGTGATATTAGGGTTTAGGGGTTCAGTTTTGACTACCTGATTGGATGAGTTGGATTGATATTTGTTCATTTTTGTTTTCTGTTTATGTTATTGTTCTTGATTTATATAGTGTGCTCTGCATGATTGGTTTATGTTTAAATTTTGTGAATATATCTGATGTCGTGCTAGATATTGCGCGTATGCGTGCAAATGATTTTAGGATTTGGGTCCTTCAATTTTAGCGCATTTGTTATTGTTTTTTTTTGTTCTATTTTGTTCGAAGATCACCAGCATTAGCTATCAGAATTTTGGGCTTTCAATATTGTTGTAGGGAAATGAATAAGTGAATATGTTGTAGTCATTCATTCATCTGTTCATGTTTATATTACAGTCACTTATTCATTTTTTTTTCTTTATTCTTAGTGATTACGATGCGATCTAGAGGGAGATTAACACAAAGATCTGGCCGAGTTGATCCCTTACACAATTCTCTGCTGGATTGAAATACAAATGCAAAACATAAAAATCCAATAAGTGGTAATTATGGATCTAGAGGGAGATTAACGCAAAGATCTGGGCGAGTGAACCCTTACACAATTCTCTGCTGGATAGAAATACAATTGCATAACATAAAAAGCCAATAAGTGGTAATTATGGAAATATACTTTTTTTTCTCACGTATACTCAGTTAAGTACTTTGTGCTGATTTGCTAATGTATGTAAGTGTCTAATTGCAGGAACAAGGCTGATTAATTCATAAGGGGAACCAGCAACAAATGCGCAGGGAATAGTTCTTCCAAGGGAGAGTAGATGGAACTCCAACTAGATACTCACAACGAAAACTTAAAATTGATGTTACACTATTATCGTGTCCAACAAACCGACGTACATGCCCAAACACACCTCCAAGTCAGAATCATGTGAGACGCTTGATAATACCGCTTGGAGACAATGGATTAAGCTTTATGTGAAACTAGGGAGTTCTACATGACAGGAGTCGGCTGGTGCAATCCGCGATGATCTATTTCAAAGGCCAAAGTACTTATACTTTAAGGTAGTTCCATTCGATCATATGCTAAAGTTTCCGGTATTGCCCCCCATATTGTTGTCTAAGGGTTATAGAAGTTTAATGTTCCTATTAGTTTTTTCTTTTTACAGGCAGCTAACCTTGGAAAGGCTTCCGATGCAAACGCAGCAAAATATGCAGTCAAAGTTGTCCCTGTAAGTTTTGATTCTCCTTTTCAGTTATTGTGTTTGTGAAAAAATATTTTTTTCCTTCATTTGTTAACAATCTTATCTACAAATGGGACATAAATTTAGAGAAACCCAGTACACCGTCGCTCTAAGATTTTTAGGCAGTACGCAGCTTAAGTAGCTCATTTTGGTATATTATGGTAAGTTTCTTACCATCTTCTTGATTTAAAATTTTACAAACATTTCTATTGTGTTTGCCAGTACGCAGCTTTCTCAAGCTGTAGGTTCAGCTTATTCCATGAACATGGATAAGAAGAATGCATGTGCAGTTGATTATTTCGACGATGGCGGGACAAGTGAGGTACCTACCATTTGAATTGATTCATACCTACCATTTGAGGGTTTTTGTGTTGG
>JAJJMC010031210.1:2745539-2760198 GCA_023531435.1 Papaver californicum | reverse complement strand
TTTATGGATTTCCCGAGGAACATGATATAAGTATTCCCACTGAAAAATAAGTATTCCCTATCGTTCGACGTAAAAGAAATTGTTCATAGAGATTGATACCAGGGAGGCAATGTTATGCACTGTCTTTTTCTCCGAATCACTTTAATGCAGAAAGCTTATAATATTTATATCTTATTTTCTTGCAGGTCATTTTCTTTTAACTGATCTTTTGTTAGAGACCATGAAATGGACTGCATTTCAAAGTAACATAATTTTGAGGTGATATGTTTGTACGTAGGTGTATTATGCTTCATCCATATTCGAACCTATAGAATCATTCAAACCCTCTTGAATCATTCAAACCCTCTTGAATCATTCAAACCCTCTTGAATCATTGGCACAATAAATTAACTAAACACATCAGTGATATATTTTGTCCATGATGAGGACTGAATTTAACCATGTGAACCTGAATTTCATTTCCAAATACATCCTAAAACTTGATAAGTTAATTGAATTGTACCAGATGATGTCTGTATCATTTCTCCAAAGACCCACACACACCTGGAATTAGAGTGTGATATTTTTTGTTGGCCAACCTTAAATTTGTTTACAGCAAAAGAGCTCGAACTAAGACCTGATAGCCAAAAGCATATATTATTGGTTAGATTATCTTCAGCAGAGATCACATCTAAACCTTTCTTAATTAAGACAATATAAAACAAAAAATATTTATTATGGCTTTTGGAATGGCCAGACAAACCAATGATATGGACACAAATACTTGAACAGATTGACAATCAGGATATTTAGTCTGGCTTTTAAAATCATTGTTCTTTAGTTACTCGACAATATTTTGTCGTAGTAAACTGTTTCCACCTTCCAACTTTATATGTTTGAGACCTATTTGTTTTTGCCCATTTAAGAGCTGCAACTGTAGCTGATGCTTCTTCATTCTGTTTGACTTTACAGTAGTTGTGAAGCCCATTTGTTTTTTTGATGTGACTTGATCCTATGTCAATAACAACATGCGTCTGCCTACCGAATTGCTATTTATGCAAAGAAAAAATAGAACTTAAAAAGTATAGATTCCATGTTCAACAATTGGAGGCTAGAGAGTGATTTGTTGAACCACAGTTGTAAAATTAACTTAGCATGTTGATTGGTGGTTTTGGGCTTGGCAGGTTCAGCTTGATTGATTCATTTTACTGATTTCAAGACACCCCTTCAGTCACTGTTGTTTGTCATTTGAAGCGAGTCACCTGAGTTGCAGTTTTCATTTTAAAGCCACAACTGTATGCGCGGTGTGTGCTTGATGGGTATAGAAGTTCCTCGACAACCTGAAGTTTCAGGGGCTCTATCAATCTTCTGCTTTTTGGTGTCAGCCTATTTACACGTAGGTGCACACGACTTACTCTCTCCATAATTTAATTTTTTTGGATAATTTTATATATGTAGCTCTTTTATTGATTGGGTTTCTTAATTACTTCTTGAACTGTAAAAGTTTTCCAGAAGAGTTTTATGGATTGGCCCGGTAAAGTTTATGTTGTCAACTCGACACTCATGAAGCATCTAATAAGCTGGCGAGGATGGTTGAAACAGTAAGTACATGAGGCTGTGATGTAACTGTTGTTGGGATTGCTCGATTAAAGCAATTGCAGGAACATCAAGTCCGATACTCCGTTATAGTTGCATGAGAATGCTTCAGTTGCATATGGGAATATCTCGAAGATCTGTTTCTACTTTATTTAATGTGAGTAGCAGTGCTGTCACATTCTTAAATTGAGTAATTTTTAAGGCTCCTCATATGCAGAAATGCCGAACCTACTTTAGACATGTTTACTTTTATTTCGAGATCTTTAGAAATTTTAGAACCTCACAGTTATTTAATGATTTGTTTTTTCAATTCATTTCATGACAATCAAGTACATATATGGTTTTGTTATACCGTACAGTATGAGTACATAATTGACCAGAGTAATCACAAGCCTACTAGTATGCCTCATTATATAAAACTATTTAGATATTGATTTAATCCTAATACGAGGCACCAGGATATATGAAGTAGAAATGGTATTATGAATGTGACAGAAGAGAAAGAAAACCGAGCAATTGTGAAGAGAACACCAGACTGACCGGTGCAAGTTACTTTTACATTTATGAGGGTCTTAAGCTAATATTACATGCTAAGATAACTCTTAAGGGTGATAGCCAACAGAGCTTGCATCATTTTTGGTATGCTTATTTTGCCTGGGTATCCCTGATGAGGGGTGATGCATCCATAGAAATTTCTACGTGTTGGACCGAATGGGTACATAAAACAATAAGAGATGTTCATAACCATTGAATGCTTTGGTATCTTAGTTACATATTCCATTGAAAGCAGAATTCATAATACATTTTATTATACTACTAAAAATGCAATTATATTTTTCATAAAAACAAATGTTTCAATTTTTATAAACAAATACATTTACAAAATTTGTAGCTGAGGTCCTGCTATGTCAACGATGATATTTCACTTTTTTCGACAGCTCCAGCCTTGGGTGCATGTGACGTTGTCATAAAGGGCAAATGTGTTTCACAAGCCTAGCCTTGCAAATTTGGAAGATGATAATTGATCAAGGATTCAGCAATCCCTCATTACCGAATACTTTGTACAGTGAATAAGACTTTAAATTGATTAGGGGTTGCAAGTATTATTTCTTTGTTTTTTAGATTTTTTTTTCCTTTTTTTTGCGTTTGTTACCCAAATTTTCAGTAGTATGTACCAGAATAAAACTATTCCTCGTATATAAAATCAATGGTTGTTCTTCGTCTTTCTTCTTAATTTCATATAAACTCACAGCTCAACAAGAAATTATATTTTCTTAAAAAGAATGCAAATGAATAATCATGTAAAATCATGTTCAAAAATTGCTTTATAATTTCAGATTATTTCAAGTAACAAAATGCATGAGTGTATTACAAATAGTGAAATTGATAGAATCAATTTTACAAATATAACACCCACACTATATAGAAAATAAAATATTATAAGAGAAACTTCTAATAAGTTAGTACAGTGACATTTAATAGTACCAACAATGACCTAATACCCGTGCTGTTACGGCATAGGTCATATCCTAGTTACAATAACAACCAAGAAAAATAACGTCAGTAAAGTTTGATTTATATCATAAAATATGACTTATATATAATTACATTCTAAAATGCCTTTATGCCCTCATAGTTATCATTTTTTGTTTTTTTATGGGGAAGGATCGGTTGACATGGCTACTCTCATATTATCTCATAATTTTTGTATCATTTTTTTTATAAAACTCAAAGAATAATGAATTTGATGTTAATGTTCTAGTAATAGGTTCTTCTTATAAAACTATTATTCGCAAAAAAAAACAACAACAGCATATCATAATGGAGAGAGTGTATGCGAATCGATGAATCAACTCAACCATGATCGGAAAAAATCCAGTCCAAAAATCCTTCCAATCAGAATATAAAACCTTTGATCTATCAAGACACCTTCTACAACTACAAGTGAGAATAGTAAAAACAATCAACCCACTTACAAGCAGGGTGATTTCTTATGACGATTATGTGGCGTTGTTGCAAACTGGTAGAACATGCCGATGACTTGGTCGTGGAGCCTGATGATAGGAGTGATTATCTTCATTGGTTCAACATAATTTGTAAGCCTCACATTGTTATGTATCCGCAAAATTTGTGAGGGATGGATATGCTAGCTTTAGATAGATTGCCACTTGATGTCGATATTTTTCTTTCCCAACCTCCACCACCAACGCCCGCTGCCTTTGTGTATTCCAGTAATCATAGAGGTTCAACTTTTTTGTCATCTATGCCACGGTTTGATTGGGAGATTCCAAGTATTAATCTACAAAGGGATACTATCACTTTTCCAATTGTTTCTCAAGCTCTCGATCGAACTTATCCATATTGGGGTAGAAGCTGCACATGAAGAGTTGCAGACTAGGTTGAAAGATTATCATCGGGGTACAAAAAATGCATGAATATTACTTGAAGGAGATGACACGAATGATGAACAACATAAATCTTTAAAATACCTACAGAACCATCCAGTCAAAGAAGTCATGCAAGCACCCGTCAAAGAAGTGGTACATCATAAGTCGTGCAAGAAATTCATATGACATAAGGTGGCCTAGATGATACAGGGTCTTTAGAACGTCGGGGTGGTGGTCCATTCTTTCGGGATTATCCTCTTTATACCCCCATTACTACTACAGGAGAAACCTTTAACCTATATCATCCCGGACCTCCCCCCACCCACCCCCTCAGGTTCCTTTTCCTGGTTTTGATGATTCTATGCCAACCTCATGATGCTACTCAACCTTCAATCGCTGCCTTGTTAAATATCAGAGAATACGATTCAAACTGGGCCTTACCTGGTGGTCAAGGAAATTAATCAGTAGATTAAATGTAATGGAGACTATTGATTTAATTGAATACATTTTGACGATTATCCAAGTTCTTAATGTATTTAAACTCAGAAGTAAAAACTTTGTGTTAATTAAAAAACAAATAACAAAATCCAATGAAATAAAAACCTAGTAGGTTTTATTACTGTAATAGTAAAAATCAGTCAACAAAAGATAAAGTAAATTTATTTACTTTTTCTAATGTTCTTTGTAGTATATATATTACATGCGTGAATGTTAAGCTTGTACGTCTTCTACAAATGTGAGTGGATAAATAGAAATTACATTTAATCAAAGATAGCAGTTGGGTTTACAATAATGAAAAGCCATGATCAAAATAAGAAGTTATATAAGGACCCTTTAATGAAAAATTAATAAACGACTGAGATTACGACTCAACAAAATACTTTTGGTCGTTGGCGGCTTAGACTAAACCACGCAACCAAAACTCAATAGAGCGACATAGTCTTTATCGATCGATAGAGACTCTGCCGCACTGGGAAAACATGAAAACATGTCGGTTTGCCGCCCAATTTACCCATTTTTCTTGTCCATAGTGGCTCAAAATGTGCATAGGACTTGGCCTAAATTCAAGAGTTTACTCCACCATCCTCATTTGATTGGTCTTCCTCATCGACTTGAATATTACTGTTGGCTTGAGCACTTCTTAAGTTCTTCACATCAAGGTTAGCTTGTAACTCCTCTATTTCATTTTCATCGTCCTACAAGAGGCTAAAAAGGTTTAAGTAACAATTTCGGGTTTTCCTAGGCAAATCCCCTTTCTTAGAAGGTTTTTAGATCTTTTGGTATACCAAGTTTTTGTTGAGGGTGGAGAAACCATCTCTAACACCCCAACATTACCTGTTATGTTTTCAATATTGATTTTCATATTAAAACCATGCACATTATCATCTTCCACAATAGTTATCACTGTTAAGGAGTTTGGAGTATCATTCTTTTGATTCTTATCTTTATCCACCTCATAAATCTTCCCAAAACTATTTCTATTAATCAATTTAGGAACCCAAATTTTCTTCACAATCTTATTTGAAGTATCCTTATTGCACTTATCCTTTAAGTGATCAAAAGTTGAACAATGTATGCATCTAAGAGGTTTCCACGAATATTCTACATCAACTTCAAACTATTTTCCATCAAAGGGGACTGGTATGCAATCAGGGTATTCAAAATTTTCATATACTTCCATACAAACCTTTACAAAACTCATTCTGGTCCAAGATAAGGTGTGATTATCAGTGAACAAAGGAATTTCCAATCCACTTGCAATCATACTGATTCCTTTGACATTCCATATATGTAGAGGAATGTTCATCAAATTCAGCCAAATGGGGAACAATTTCATCTTCTGAATTGAATGTTCAAGAAAGAGATGCCAATGACAGATAATAAAGAGTCTGCTTGAAATGAAAACATGACTAAGTTCCATGGCAGAAATTATATCTTCTTCAATATCAAATTCAATAAGGAAGATGGAGTCGTTGTTGATGGTCATTCTAAAATCGCCCTTTGAGATTCCAAGATTCTTCAAAGTAGCTTCAACAAAATTAAATGATATTCGATGACCCACGAAATATCCAACAAGGAAGGATTCACAAACCCTAATTTTATCTACAAAATCAGTTGCAGTGATAAAAATTCTCTTACCA
Organism: Papaver californicum; assembly: GCA_023531435.1. Classification (NCBI taxonomy): domain Eukaryota; kingdom Viridiplantae; phylum Streptophyta; class Magnoliopsida; order Ranunculales; family Papaveraceae; genus Papaver; species Papaver californicum. The sequence continues at coordinate 2,754,095 of JAJJMC010031210.1, read as the reverse complement.
TCAATGGTATTAGGTTTGTGGAAGAGCAATTTCCTTGCAGAAGAATCTTCACCGCTATACTTACCTTCCTAAGATCAAGAGCTATGGATAGAGAACACTCATTCAAAGTGAAAGAGTTAGACCAAAATTGAGTAAATTAGGTGCCACTATGGGTAGGGGAAGGACCCCCTTTCACCCCAAACTCCTTCAAACATTCTTTCATATGAAAAAGTGCTCGGTAGTCTAGCCTAGACGGGTAATCCTCAGCCGTCCAAGCTAAACGGAGATCTTTCCTCATCTGGGTATTTATTTCAATATAAACTCCCAAACCGCGGGCCCTACTACCTAGGTTGTTATTATTAAAATAACTAAATAAACTCCCAAACGGGGGATCTTTCCCCGTCCAAGTGAAAATTTTATACTAGACGGGGAAACTTCACCCGTCTAGTCTCTCTACTTCACTATCCCATGGTCCAAAACTTACTCATTAACCCAGCCGCTCATCCATTTTGAATGGGATAGAGTTTTCAAACACTCTATCCCATAGCCCTTGTTCTAAACAGAGAGTTCCATTTTGCAACCTTAAGTTTACCACTCGGAGCTCCAATCGAACCACCATTTGAATCTTGCGAACCACAAAGAGGAGGGAAATCTTCGTCCACAGCCCAAGAATCCTTTCCTCTTACGCCATCCTCCTGAATATTTGATGAAGAAGAAGGTAAGGAAACTCTCTTCCATAGCTAGGAAGGAGAAGAAAAAAGGGGAAGTAAAACCCTAGAAAATCGCTAGTCAACACTGGCCATCTCAGTCAATATAATTAACTTGCTCAAGATTCTCACAATGTTTTGAATTTTATTCTTCATATCAATATTTTTCATCAACTAAATCAGTTAACATAACAAGTTAATGATGTTGTTAATTCTCTGCAACGCCCACCGTTTTTATTTGGATTTGTTCGGTGTTATATTCAACAAAGAGCAAATTAGTATCCGGGTCGTTGATTTTGGTATGTCTTTTACGATTGGGTCCTAAATTTGTCCAATTTAGTGTTTGGGTCTGATAGACACGTTTTGGTGTCTTATTTGATCTCAGTTTGTATATTGTTAGAACTCATTTATGTACGTATATTGTGATTTTATTGTGTTTGTAGGTATTTTTTGAGAAATAAACATTTGGAAAAAATTGGCTCAAAAAGTGATAAAGGCACCCGCACAGTGGATAGGGGCACCCCCTTCTTCTTCACGGTACAAACAATATTTTGGCGCGAAAATGAATTTTGAAAATTCAAAATTTCTGGATTCGTTTTGGGAGAGATTCAGTCACTGGATTTGGTCTTGTTAGGGCTAAGCAAAGTTGTTGTGGGTGTTGAATCAATCAAAACAGAGCCCAATTGTCGAGTTGGAGTAAAACAAGGAAGCGAGTTATTCTCGGGATTTTCTTCTCTATTTTTGGAAATTGCGTGTGCTAAGAAAGAGTTTTACTCCTTCTGAAACAAGTTTCGAATGTGTTGGAGTGCGGAAGCTTCGATAAGGCGTGTGAATTAGATAGACATGGAAATTATTCCCGTGACTGGTAAAAAAAAGAGCAATTAATGAAGATTATCTCGCGTGATTTGGAGTCATGTGGTGTATAAATAGTTTGCTAGGGTCACAGAAGAACGCATAGAGTTTAGGGAGAGCTTAGGAGACGAATAGAAGGCAGAGAAATCAATTTAGAAAATTTGTTGTTGCTGCTGCATAAAGAACAGAACATAGGCAACAGTATCTTCAACCAATCAGCCACAGTTTCTTCATCCATTTGCAACGGATATTTTTGCATCTGCAACATTTATCTTCAGTTGCAACAGTTTCTTCAACTCACCTGCAACGGATATCTTAGCATTTGCAACGTTTATCTTTGGCCCTTCTCTGTAACAGTGAGTCTGTAACGCCTATAAACGTTGCAAACTCACTATTTTCTTTGTTTTTCTCCTTTTTCATCATTTGTAAACATTTTGAGCCATGAACCATAATTTTGGGCAAGTGACTAATAAGGAGCTAAACCCCATCTCTGAGGCGACGGAGGAAGCTATTTTTCCAAAAATTATGTGGTAATATTTATTTAATTAATTTATGCAATTCTTTTATGATTATTTGCCTTGGTTAAATATTGATTTAATGATTTTTATTAAACAATTTTGATTTCGTTTGATGGTACATGCTTGGCCTAGGTTTTTTATGTTCCATGTTTTTGTTATACGATTGTTATTTTGAAAATCTACTTGTTGCAATAATTTAGAATCAAATTAAATGTAAGAATTGCATAATTATAATTATTGAATTAAATCACTTTAAAAATTGGAAAATAGTGGAATCTTAGCCTCAGTTTACTCTCAATTTTGTTATCAATTTTATTTGAGTTTTGCTATTTTTAGTCTTAGAAACTAGGTTTAAAAACAAATCTTCACAAGTCTTGAACGAACTTTTCTTACCACTATAAAAATATTATCTGTTTTTCGCGCCAAAAACTAATAGTTCTTTGATAGTGGTAAATAAAGGTTTCAAACTCTCGAACTTGTGAAGATTGATTTTAGATTTAATAAAATAATTTTAAACTAAAAATATACACAAAATATGAAAATAATATTCACAAATGCCGAGGTTAAGCATTTCTTTTGGGACGATCCTTATTTGTTTAAGTATTGTCCAGACCAGATTATTAGGAGATGTATACCTGAGAATGACCAGTCCAATATTATTTCATTTTGTCATGATCATGCATGTGGGGGTCATTTTAGTACTACGAAAACCGCTGCTAAGATATTGCAGTGTGGATTCTACTGGCCTTCATTGTTTAAGGACACCCACCATTACTGTGTTACTTGTGAGCGTTGCCAGAAGTTAGGAACCATTTCCCGTAGAAATATGATGCCTTTGAACCCTATTCTAGTTATTGAGGTCTTTGACATGTGGGGAATTGATTTTATGGGTCCTTTTCCTAATTATTTTGGTTACTTTTACATCCTTGTCGTTGTAGACTATGTGTCTAAGTGGGTTGAGGCGGTTTCGTGTAGAACAAATGACCACAAGGTTGTGGTCCAGTTTTTGAATGATAACATATTTGCACGTTTTGGTACACCGCGGGCTATAATTAGTGATGGAGGGTCGCACTTTTGTAATCGACCATTTAGGCTTTTGATGAAGAAATATGGTATTACCCACAAAGTAGCTACCCCATATCACCCACAGACTAGTGGTCAAGTAGAGGTTTCCAACAGGGAGATAAAACATATTTTAGAGAAAACAATTAATCATAATCGGAAAGACTGGTCATTGAGGCTTACTGATGCCTTATGGGCTTACTGTACTGCGTTTAAGACCCCCATTGGAATGTCACCTTGTCGTCTAGTTTTTGTAAAAGCATATCACCTGCCCGTCGAAATAGAGCATAAAGCATATTGGGATGTAAAACAACTTAGTTTTTCGCTTGACAAGGCAGGAGCTCACAGGAAGCTTCAGCTCAATGAGTTGGAAGAGATTCGTAGAGATGCATACAATAGTGCTAAGGAGTATAAGAAAAAAAATGAAACTTGTGCATGATATAAATATTTTAAGAAAGTCATTTTCTCCAGGTCAAAAAGTGCTTCTGTATGATACCCGTTTGCATCTATTTCCCGGGAAGTTACGCTCTCGGTGGACGGGTCCTTTTATAGTTCGCACTGTTTTTCCTTCATGGTGCTATTGAGATTGAGACACTGGATGGTAGTAGTTCTTCAAAGGTTAACGGTCAGAGATTGAAACCCTTTTTAGAGCCTTTTCCTGCAGGTGATGTTGAGGAGGTCCCTCTGGAGGACCCTGCTTACCTTGATTGATCATCAAGGATGTTTTTGTACATTAGTAAGTTTTTGTAGGTTTTTGTTTTATTTTTTGTCTTTTTCTCCAAAGAAGGATTGTTACGCTTCACCCAGGTACTATCTTTCTGGCTTACCTCTTTCCTCTAGTTACCTATATTTTCGTTATTGCACTTTAATTTGAAACTTTGAGGACAATGTTAGGCTTAAGTTTGGGGGTAAGGGAGAAACTTTTAGTTGAAATAATAAAACTCCAAACTTTAGAAACTTGTGAACAATTCAGGGTGCACTAACAATTCTAGGTAGATAGGAACTTAGCTCCTTTTTTATAGGAATTGGTGTGCCCAGCTAAATGGTCTATTCATAAAAGGATGCCTAGCTCAGGTGTTAGAAATAACATGATAGTTGTCACCATATCTCGGAATCTATCTCGACCATATCACCTTCTGTTTTTATTTTTACAAATTTTTATGTTTCTCTAAGTGATTTGGTGGGGCACCGGTATCGAATTGTTATCACCGCTAGGATGAAGTAGAGTGTTTGAGATCAAGCCCCATTATTGTATTATTTATTATTTAGACCATTATTAAAAAAAAAAAAAACGAGTATTGAAACTTTGATAGCAATGTGTGTGTTCTCACTGTCTCCGTCGCCTAAGCAAGCGTGGAACGCATGATCCATGAGAACTATCATGTAAGATGATGATAAGGAGCATGCTCGTGGATTCATTTGATCCAATCATGTTGTCAGTACATTTAAAAATAATAATAATTATTTTATTTTCAATAAATCGACCGATGGGACCTTTGTATATACCAACTGAGTCGATATTAGGAGTAAGACTAGTGGGAGAGTATCTCAATCCATTAGGATTCATCCTGGCGACGACCTTTAGACAGATATGGGAAACACCGTTCACCTTAGTCAACATGTGCAAACTTCATTTTGTCTATATCCATTTTCTAAATCTTTTCACGTGATTGTACTTTGATAGATTTTGAGTATCGTGGTTGAACGACTATCTAAGTAGAGTTTTGAATTCTTGTACGAATTTTAGTATGCTGAGTGGAAACTCGTGTACAACAATTGGACTCATATAGGGTAATGATTTTTATAGGCGAATAATTTAGTATGCCAACTAAATAGCTTGTTTAGTGTTTACCCTCAATCGTTCACAAGTAGCTAGAATTTGGAGTGAAGGTTTTGTGGGTATATCTCTTTGTAAACCCTCAAGAGACAAAACTCGTCCGATAGGGACACCTATGGGTTCAAAGGCTTGTTGCACACGCTAAGTGCAATCGCGATGCCTGCGAAAGTGAGTTAGGATTTATTTTTATTTCTAGATTAGATTTGCTTGAGGACTAGCAAATAATAAGTTTGGGGGTATTTGATAGACACGTTTTCGTGTCTTATTTGATCTCAATTTGTATATTGTTGGAACTCATTTGTGTACCTATATTGTGATTTTATTGTGTTTGTAGGTATTTTTGGAGAAATAAACATTTGGGAAAAATTGGCTCAAAAAGTGATAAAGGCACCCAGAATTGATAAAGGCACTCGTGCAGTGGATAGGGGCACCCCTTCTTCTTCACGGTTCAAACGACGTTTTGGCGAGAAAATGAATTTTGAAAATTCAGAATTTCTGGATTCGATTTGGGGAAGATTCAATCACTGGATTTGGTTGGGATGGACTTGTTAAGGCTAAGCAAAGTTGCTATGGGTGTTGAATCAATCAAACCAGAGCCCAATTTTCGAGTTGGAGTAGAACAAGGGGAGCGAGTTATTCTCGGGATTTTCTTCTGTATTTTTGGAAATTGCGTGTGCTAAGAAAGAGTTTTACTCCTTCTGAAACAAGTTTCGAATGTGTTGGAGTGCGGAAGCTTCGATAAGGCGTGTGAATTAGATAGACATGGAAATTATTCCCGTGACTGGTAAAAAAAAAGAGAAATTAATGAAGATTATCTCGCGTGATTTGGAGTCATGTGGTGTATAAATAGTTTGCTAGGGTCATAGAAGAACGCATAGAGTTTAGGGAGAGCTTAGGAGACGAATAGAAGGCAGAGAAATCAATTTAGAAAATTTGTTGTTGCTGCTGCATAAAGAACAGAAAATAGGAAACAATATCTTCAACCAATCATCCACTGTTTCTTCAACTCATCTGCAACGGATATTTTCGCATCTGCAACGTTTATCTTCAGTTGTAACAGTTTCTTCAACTCATCTGCAACGGATATCTTAGCATCTGCAACGTTTATCTTCAGCTCTTCTATGTAACAGTGAGTCTGTAACGCCTATAAATGTTGCAAACTCACTATGTTCTTTGTTTTTCTCCTTTTTCATCATTTGTAAACATTTTGAGCCATGAACCATAATTTTGAGCAAGTGATTAATATGAAGAGCTAAACCCCATCTCCGAGGCGACGGAGGAAGCTATTTTTTCTAAAAATTATGTGGTAATATTTATTTAATTAATTTATGCAATTATTTTATGATTCTTTGCCTTGGTTAAATATTGAAATGATTTTTATTAAACAATTTTGATTTCGTTTGATGGTATATGCTTGGCCTAGGTTTTTTATGTTCCATGTTTTTGTTATACGATTGTTATTTTGAAAATCTACTTGTTGCAATATTTTAGAATCAAATTAAATGTAAGAATTGCATAATTATAATTATTGAATTAAATCACTTTAAAAATTGGAAAATAGTGGAATCTTAGCCTCAGTTTACTCTCAGTTTTGTTATCAATTTTATTTAAGTTTTGCTATTTTTAGTCTTAAAAACTAGGTTTATAAACAAATCTTCACAAGTTTTGAATGAACTTTTTTTACCACTATAAAAATATTATCAGGGTCGTTGACTCGCTGTTCAACAACGTCAACCACCAGTTTTTTTCAATTTAGAGATTATGCCCCCCAACTTTGTTACAAATTACGCTATTTTTAGTGTAAAAAGAAACATGTGTGAGGTTATTTTTTTTTCCAAAAAAAAGTATAACCAAACCAACCAAAAAACACCACTGTGTTTTATATTATAAATAGATAGATAATTCGAATTCCAGTTTTTGAGTTTGTTTTCCCGGGGAATCACACTTTTTGCAATCAGATTCATGACTTAATTTTGTGATGATTTTGTTCCATCACATTTGAAGATATACGTTTATAATAGATAGAAAAAATACGTAGAAGATATAGAAGTGATGTGAGAAATTAAGATAAATAAAACGTTTAAAGAAAAAGACAAAATTAATTGCCTCATAAGTGAAGCACAAAACTTAAAAGTTACGAATGAGTTTTCTTATCGTTAAATACATAACGTATGAGCGGGGGGAGTCGTATCTCTTCTACATCACAATAGGTGACTGACCTATCTTGTTGTTTTTGTCTACTAGATAAAAGTAACTGCTGTTATAGTTCCTTACTTCTGAGTCGTATAATACAAGCTAAAAACTCAAGCAAAATCACTAGTAACAGTTAAAACTACTAAATATTTCAATTTAAATACAAAATTTTAAAAAATAAACACTGATCTTATGCGGCCTCCTGCTCTAACGTCTTTTTCGTAGTTACTTTGTGATGCAATTTTTACTGCTGCTACTTATGTTGCTCGCACGTTGCCTTAGAAAACTTCAATACTCGCCTTTGCCTCCGCTTTGCCCGTCCTTAAACATATAAAACAGTTTTCCAAGAACTGGACTTTTTATTTCATCATTTGCCAGTTTCCTTAGTTGGGGTTTTGATCCTAGATTATCATAATCGTACATCATAATTATAAAAGAACATCCTATTTTACTATCGGGGATTTCCTCTAGTTTTTTTCTTTTACGAATCTTTTCCAATTATATATTTACGAACCTTTCTACTTCCAAAATTTTGAAAAAAAATATTATATTAAACTCAGTCTATGTAATTTTCTTATAAAATAATTTTTTTTATTTTGCATATGCATGTATGTTTTGAGTATAAGTTTTATTTTTTTGATTTACAGTTTCCTTTTTGCGTAGAAATATTAGCTAGTATTATATCTTTTAATATATAAGTATTATAAAAACTAGTAAAACAAATCATACCAAAATTCGATAATGTATTCATATTGTCATAACAAATTTATTTATATACTAATATTAACTTAATTTTAAAAATATATCTAATGTGTTAAAAAGACAATATCAAATAAAATCAAATCAAATCTTGAAATATCTTTTTTTAAAATTATACATCGGATGTGGCATGTTGTTTGGTTGGAAAAACTAACATATTGTTACACCTAGTGATAACTACAATAATACCTACAATTACGGGTTTTAGGTGTAAACACTAATTAATAGTTTTATATACGTGTAAACACTAAGCTTTTATAATTAAGAATATAGTATGAAAAGTTCAGATCAACTAATAAGATTAACCGGAGTTTTTATTTATTTTTGCTAACAAAAGGTTTTAGTAATAACACAGTAGCAAGCAACCAAACCCCTATTAGAAAAGATTTTCATAGTATCTCTTTTATTTGGACGAAAGTAGTATGATTTAGATCCCAAAAAACCAAAACCCCTATTAGAAATAAGATCACCTTAAACTCATAAAACCATTATAATAAAGATTCTAAAATATAGTACTACTGCTGCTTGCACTAGCAGCACTACTACTTATATGTATTGAAAATATAATCTCTTTTTAAGAATATAAATTTATGATTAAAGTACTAAAGAGTGTTATACCATGTAAGTTTATTTATACTTCTTTTTTCTT
>JAJJMC010031210.1:2704196-2740539 GCA_023531435.1 Papaver californicum | reverse complement strand
AAAGAAAACAAAAGAAATTGTTTGTAGAGATGTTCTTTAGCTGTGAGATTGATGAAAGCTTGAAAGAATGCAAGAACACAAATTCTTAGTAGCAAATAGGATCAGATTTGTTCATGCTCTGATACCATGAAAACATTCTTATTATTGAATGAGAGAAAGAGCTCGCAGAATAGTTGTTACAGAAACAGTACAAAAGCATGACTGCCAACCATTCTACACCAGCTTTTATAGCTTCACATGTGTGGTTATAAGCGTGACAGTCACATGTGTGAGTATACACAATTCAGGCACACATGTGACAGTTAATACAGTTAATTCTATTAACCTTCATTTCTCACAGGCTAATCTGTCATTAGGCATCAACAACAAAAATGAAGGAAAACCCCCTACCTCAATCGCTCATTCCAAAGCAAGATTACCCATTTGCAGCCTTGTTCTTCAAACTCCACGACACTTCAGTTCAAGGTTTTAAAACCACAAACAATTAATGATTCGCCTTCCTTCACTCTCTGATTCACTGGATTTTTTGGAGTTAAGGGGAGAGAAAGGGATCTGAAGAAGGGAAGAGAATAAAAGTGAGAAGAAAATTGTTTTCTTTTGATCTCTCTTAAAAACGTGTCTTTCATACTAAATTTTTTTCTAGAATTTTTCAAAGCTTTTACTAACCGAGCACTCTAAAACTAATAAAGGATAACCTATTTAGTTTAAAAGATATTTTTATTGGGTTGGACTAAAGCTCAAAGCCCTAAAAATTCTCGGATGTCACAATTAATTTGTGACTACTAACTTTTTTTACTACACCAATAGCTTGTTGTATGGTTACCACTTACCAAACCAAAGTTGAAACCAAAACAACACACGAAGTTTTTCTCACTTAGTTTTTTTTAAGGTAATAAAAAGTGGTAACACTGGAGTCTGGACCCACCATCCCTATACCATCACTTTTCCCCAGTGATCATATGCTCAATTTTGATAAAGTAAGAAACTGTAATCTTGTAGTTTGATAATTTAATCCCACAATGAATTATTATTTTTTAGTTATTAATCAAAGGCCTTGAAAATGACTACAGGTCAGGCTCCACAACTAGCAGAAGCCAAATTAGAGGTGTGGACTAAAACATAGAAGCAGTGTTAACCTTAGCCCGATAAGTTTTGAGATAAGTCTAGGGAATTTCAATAACAGACTCTCCCATAGTATCTCGGTGCTTTTGATAAAAAAGACAAGTAAAACCATCAGGTCTTGGGCTTTTTTCCTCTCATTTGAAAACAACATTTTAAATTTCCTCAACAGTGAGAGGGGTATTAAGGGAATTGTTATCATCAAGAGAGAATTTAGAAGAGAGATTTTGAAAAATCTTATCCTGAAATTGCTGAAGATTAATGGAGTAAATATTTTTGAAATAATTAACAAAGGAAATGTATATGCTATCTTTATCAATTAGAATATATCAACAATATCCTTAATCCAACTGATTGCATTTTTCTTTCTCTTGAAAAGAATGATTCGATGGAAATAAAGAGTATTTCTATCTCCTTCCATAAGCTAAACTTCTCTCGACTTTTGCTTCCATTAAAGTTCTTCAAGATTATACAAAAAATCAAGATCTAGCCTTGAGTCTAGAAGTGGTAGTGGAATCACCTAGGTCAGAAGTTTGAGTAGATATATTAGTTTGAACATTACCAAAGATGATTTATTCAATTCTTTAAGACCCTTCTTGGTGTTTAATAATCTAGCTTTCAACTTATAGAAAGGAGATCCCACAACATTGATAGACCAAGAATTATCAATAATATCTATACAAGTTGGCTCTTCAATCTACATATCCACGAATTGAAACCGGTTAGGCATGAAAATAACGTCAAAATTAAAACCATATGCATAGGGAAATGATCAGAAGAATCTCTAGGAAAGTTATTAACATAGAGCTTAGGAAAAAGTAAAGCAGCACATTGGTTTATTAGACATCTATCCAATCTTTCAAGAATTAAGTGAGGACCATCTTGTATTGGACCAGGTGAAACACGAGCCAGAAAATCTGGATCATGCGGATCAAAAACATCACAAAAAGTTCTAAGGTTATTAAAGTCCTCATAATCAAATTTAAACCACCATTTTTATCTTTTGTTCCTTAGAGGGAATTAAAAGCAACAATAAAGAAAATATGTTCAATAGGGAGAGTATGTGGTAGACCCTAAGGGCATGGTAGGTTTTCTAAAGATAAAGTGAATATGGCAAAGTTTGGAGTGAATGATGTCATTAATTAGTAGTAACATAGATACCAATAGAACTAAATGAATAATGTATAGATCAATTTCTTGCTTCCAAGCTAAAACCAAGCCTCAATTCCTACCCACACAACGAATACTAAAGGAACAAGAGAATCATATTATTTATTTTTCTAGCAGCACTATCATTCTTCAGTTTAGTCTCAGATAAGAAAACTATATCGAGGTTAATATTTTAAAGAGAATGCTAAGTTATTTATTAGAAGATTTTTTTTGCTAACCCACATTCCAACACATTATATTCACATTTTTAACATAAAAAGGGGAGATAAAAGTGGCATTGGCAAGATTGATATTATCCGAAAAAATATGAGTATTAGAAGAAGGAGATGCATGATTGGTAGAGTCAACACTCCCATAAAGTTTAGAATTAGCCGATTTACCATTATTCTAAATACTATGTGTGGTATTTGGGTCCAGAAAGGCATCCTTATGAGGATCATTATTGCAGACATCATGATGGAACGATTGAGGAATTATAATTAGGATTCACCATACTCTCATAGTGGTTAACGAGGCGATGATCATATCGGTTTGAGAGAGAATTGGAGATAGGAGGTAGATGACCAAGTTGGGTAACTAGAGGCCAAAGATTGGTATAATCAGGTTTAGTAATTTCAGAAGATTTTGGAGGGACAACCAAAATTCCATCCAGAGTTGGTTTAGTATCCCGATTACGCTTCCTCATATCTTCTCTAGGATTGACCTTGCGTTTATGATAAATAAGAACATCATGATCAATATCTAGAAAAACCACTTCCTCTCTAGTTAGGTAGGGGGTTGAGTAGGATAAAAAACACATTTAAATTTCTTTGAAGAAGATGAGGTACGAATCAGACCAGAAACTTTAGATGGTGGTGAAAATGGATCGATCAGAGATGAGTCTAAGTTATTCACAAACTGATTTACCACCAATTTATGAATAACTGGCGGGCCCTTATCAAGAGAAATAAATGGTTGGTATTGAATACGGCCCATCTATAAAATCTTTAGAGTTGGAGATCTACTTGAGAAATGGCCCATATTGAGTTTTCCCCAAAAAGATTCAACTTTAACATCTTTAGAGCTAGTATTAGTAACAATAGCTTTGCCTTTAATAATGTTTTCAGAAACAAAAATATTTGCAACAACAATATCCATTGTCGTATCAGGGATAACAATTGAAGGGTTAAAAATTTCTTTAAAAAAACCAGATTCAGTAGAAACATCAGTAGGTTGGGGAGGCATCCATCGAACAACAATGGCTTTTGAGGGAGTATTTCTTCGAGAAGAAAAGTGAATTGATTCACCAACCTGCTGAGTATCCTTAGGTTTGACTTTAGTGCAGAAAGTTTTTTTGTGGTCAATAATGCGACAAGAGGTACAAAACGATCTTGGAACCATGAAATATCTACACTAAATGAGAAAAGTTTCAACTCTTCCTTTGGTAACAAAAGGAATTCTAATGGGTAAGGGCTTTTGGATTGAGATACGAAAACAAAATTTGACATTCTTCTTGAGATGATGGTTACTATACGGATCATTAGCTTTAAGAAGTTCACCAAGCCTGAAATTTAGTTATCTTAAATCTTCAAGCTCCGTACATTCATTATAAACATTGCATAAAATAAGCCACATGAGTTCTTCAGAGAAAGAAGTTTGACAGTTATTTGGCCATCATGTCGAAGGAACAACACTAAGAACAAGAAGATAACCATAAGCATACTAGATCATTTGTTAATAAACCTTAACAAAGTCAACTTCAGCCATGAAACGATTAAAAACCTTATTTATAAGTCCACTGAAAGTAGTAACATTTGGAGTTTGAAGAAGAGGTCATTGAAAACTGAAGAAATCAGGACAAAGGTTTTACTACAAACATGACCCACCATACACCATTTCCAGTTATTATCATTTTCTACGAGAACCACAATTTTATCTATGAAGACAAGTTCAGTAAGTGTAGAAGGGAGTATGGTAGGTAGAATGAGTTTTTCGACCATTTGAGGTGATAACTCTTTAATATCTTTCTCATAAAAAATTAAAGATATCTTGGGTTTTTTGTTGATCCATAAATTGATGGGTGTAGAGGGATATATGAGTAGAAATAATGGAATATGTAATTAGGTGACCAATATATTTGAAATGAGTGGTGAGGATAGGATTATGGAGAGTTATCTAAATATGACAAGAGTATATCTTGTATTCACATGTGACGTGAAAGTGACAATGCACATGGAGGTTGAACTTTAACAAAAAAGACCAGATGGCCTCATCCTTAAAAATAGAAACATTAGAACTAGGCTGTTTTCAAAGAAAAAACCCAAAAAAAAAGTAATCAAATTATGAAAGATTATTAATTTTTTAAAAGTACGGAGACTCGAGACAATGTTGGTTGGTCTGAGAGAATATGATGGTTTGATTTTGGAAATACCACAATTTGACCTTAGAAATATGACAAAAAGCATGCCAGGAATGTATCTATCCATTGTCTATTGGAGGGACGTCATCTAATCACCAACCAAGATAAATAAATATATTTTTTTTGAGGATCATCATTTCGTGAGCAAAATAAAAGTAGTGAGTCCCACCAGAAGTAGTTGAATTTTTATGATGCATAGATACTAATTTTGTTCTAAACTGGGAGAAATGTCATTTTATGATAAACCATGGAGTAGTGCTTGGTTATATTGTATCCCCTCGGGATTAGAGGTGGACAAAACGAAGATAAACTTTATTAGAAACTTATAGTATACCAATAAATATATACTAGACTAAATGTCAAAGTAAATAAGTGTAAAACTTATAACTCGGGTTCGAAAATTTACCATCTCCATATGATGCCATAGTGAGTGGAGAAGAAATAATCCTTCGAGCAATAGAAGCAACATCGTCAAAGGTAACTGCATCTATTGCATTCATGAATTCTTCAACAGTTTTTTTGCAAAAGATAATGAATTACATTTAAGAAACTATTGTCCCCAAAAATTTAAATCAAGGTTTTCGGGTAATTCTGAAGAGTTTGTGCATGGAATGTCCTGTAACTGAGATTGTTTTAGAGGGACCCTCTGAACTCACGGAAAATTGATCGTCTTTGTAATAAAAGTAGAACCTCGGCCATAAAAACGAAACTAGAGACAAAACAACAAAGATATAACTATAGATGTAATGGACAATAGTGTTAATGGAGCAGTCCATATACCTTTATTTGTCCTCAATATTTGTCGCCTTATATCTTCTGATACAACTGTCTGGAGAAATTGCAATATTCAAATATGGAACTAGAAGAATAACATTTTTTTTATATATGCATACTAATACATAAGTGTTGTGAGTTTTCACTTCTTACTCTTGATTCTAGATTCATCAGGACAGCAGATTTAGTTGCCTCATTTGCTTTCTTTAGTTCGACCTCTTTCACTTATACAAAAGAAATAACTTTCAGAAACTAGTTCCAAATAACGATACGTCTAACTCAAGAAGCCAAACTATTCAAATACACACTCAACATAGTATATAATAAAGGCATTTATTTAATTCAGTGTACAATCAACAACACATACATACAATTATAACGAATTTCGTAATAAAAAATATATTAAAAAACATCATTATCTATCAACAAGCAGTCGTACAAAGTGCATGATTTTTTTGGGACCTAGGATTGACCACTACATCTTGATTCAACATGGCATCGACTTTTCATGGTTCTCAGACTAAAAATGTGTATATCTGTTATGAAGTTAGGTGACTAGTTTAAATAATCACATTGTATACTTACATATGTGTGATTCACCAATATAATTCAGTAGGAACTCTACAACTTCAAAATAAAAATCAAATTACATTTATTGATAATAGAATGATACAACTATGAGAATAAAAACAATAGTTCACATTATTGAATAAAAAATCCGACAAATCTTAATACTACAAAAGTATTTTAAGACTATCAAAGTCAAGTTCTATTTCACCATTTATAAATTTATTCATTGATCCACCCATTCATTATAACATCGTCTCAGCACCAAACCTAAAACCAAAAAAATAAAACTAGTATAATCAAATCTAATAAAAAAATGAAGATATAATATGATTATATTTCTAGATTTGAACTATTTTCATGAAAATAAAATAAATAATCAACTAATCAAACATGGAGATCAAAAACACAAAGATATAGTTCAATTCCTCTTTTAAAAATCCTAACAATCTTAACTTACCGAAAGATTTGGTAGCATATTATTATTATTTTATGATCTACTTAATCTTAGGTAATCGAGAAAGGGATCATAATCAGAGATCAAAAATTAAACTCGGAAATGAAATTTTTTATGGATCATAGCAAAGCTCTCGATTACAATATCAAATAGAAAAAATTGGAAGAGAGTTAACCCAGTATAGTTTTATATGCAATGATATTTTGGACATTTTTGAAAGATGTGTTTCTTGTATACGGGTGTGATAGACCTAGGAATAACATTTTGGGATTAAAAATCAAACTTATCTTAAAATAAGATTTTTTGGGGACCTCTCAGAATTTGAGAGGACCTTTCCATGCTTAGGCCATCCGTCCTGTAAAACTAAGGGGTGTTATAATGGGAGGAAATGACTAAGTTACCTTTTATTAAATTTATCATAATCTAATAACCATCTAAACCTAAACATATATAAATCTAATACTAATCTTAAACCTAAACCTATTTCATATAAACAAAAATAAACTCAAATCCTTCTTCTTTTCTCCTAATCAAATTGTCAAAAGAAAATCCTTCTTCTCTTTTCCCTTTTCATCTTTCAAACTATTAATTGTCGATTCGTAAACAAATTACATTAGAAAGTAATTCTCGACAGACACATTTATTTTTAGATGTTTTTGATTGTTAGTGTGAGTTGAAATCATGAAAATATGGGGTTAAGAAGTGGTTCCAGTGTAAAGTTCGGCTAGGAACATTTTGAAAAAACCCTAGCAACCTAACCGAACTTTCAATTTAGGAAAAACACCAAAAACAGTTTGGTTGGGAAGAATTTTTTTTTCCTAGCCAAACATTTTTCGACCTAACTGGACTTTCTATTGTTCTTCATTTTTCTAACCGAACCTTTATCGACCTAACTGAACTTTTTTCAGTTTTCATTTTCCTAGTCGAGCTTTTGTCGACCTAATAAAACTTTTTCCAAAGCCCTTTTGCTCCTACATGTTCTTCATTTTTTTCTAGCCGAACTTTTATCGATCTAATCGAACTTTCTACTGTTTTTTATTTTTCTAGCCGAACTTTTATCGACCTAACCAAACTTTTTCCAAAACTCTTATGCTCCTACATGTTCTTCATTTTCTTAGCCGAGCTTTTATCGACCTAACCAAATTTTTTCTAAATAATTTTAATTCTCTAACATAACACTAACACCAACTCAAATGTTTTATCTGATCAAACTAATCTAATCTAAAACTAACAATCAATTAATTTAACTAACTTAATTAACAACATCTAATTAAAAAATGGTATTTTGACTGTTACTAAAATTATATGATAAGGAAAATTAGGATTTATTTCATAATGACCTTCTCAAAATGATGGGGATGGTCCACTCAAATCCTGAGAGGTCCCAGAAAATCGTTTTTAAAATACGGAACTCCGGATAATAGAGCCTCGGAGATGGATCAGTCGTTATACGGGCCCATAAGCACCAAATGGTAATTCCTACTTCTAGTTATCCTTGTACCGAGTCTGCCCGTCTCTAAATTTCCAGGGATAAACTCTTTAATGGCGACCGAGAACACCAAAAATCCTATCAATAACCACCAAATAGACCGTCGTTCTGTATTCGATCTCCCACCAAACATATTCGATTCATGTCGCATACTCTCAGATACATCTGTATGTTCATCATCAAGTTATTCCCACTCTATTCCATCTGAAATCTCTCCTAATGAAGAAAAAAACGAAGATACCCTAATTGAAGAGAAAGAAGAAGATAAAGTTATTAAGAAGAATAATTTTATTCCTAGATGGTCTTGTAATACCTGTAAAGCTGAGTTTGAGTCTCTTCAAGATCAACGTTCTCACTTCAAATCAGACCATCATCGTTTTAATGTAATTACTTTTCTCTATCTCTTTATATTTCTTAATTTCACTTTACTAGGGTTTTGATTAGAATAGTCTGAATTTGAATAAAAGTATGTGTAGCTAGGATTTGATATGCTTGGATGATATTTATAAAAGGATTTCTCGGCAAATTCTGTAGTGAAAGGATGGATTTTGTTAAAAAAAACTTAGAAAATATTGAAACTTTAATCCTGTATGAGCTATTAGTAAGTGCTTGGATATAACCGAGAGTTGTTGAAGGTGCTGGAGAAAATTCCATGAATTTATGAACTAGAATTAGGAATCACTTTGGCGGAGTTGTTTTAGGTATCTGATGGATGAATTATGCGTGTTTGGCCACAATTACATTACTGTTCTTAGAAGAAGGAAGTGAATAATTGTGGGAGCAATGAGTACAGGGAGATATCAAGTGAGTTTTGTCTAGTTTAGTCTGGTTGATTCGCAAATTTTGACTACTCCTCATATTATCCACACCTCTGGTCTGGCAGGCTTCGATGCTGATTGTTTTGAAAATCAGTGGAGAGTTTTGAAGCACCATTTAGTACTCTTTTAGCTATCGGATCAGCAAGTAAATTTCGCTTAGTGTAGTCCGGATGTTTCTATTCCGTGTCTGAGTTGCATATCATAAAATAAAACCATATGATTTCATACTTTATTAACATGGAAAACAGTATATTCTGCTTAAAAATGATATATTAATACTCATACTTTTTTGCCACTCCTGGCTTAATGCTGTTGAAAAATGCATGAAATCTGATAATCTCCAACACAATGGCAGTCATTAAACAGCTTAGCATAACTAAGTTAAGGATGTTTTAGCATGCTTGGATGAAAAAGCTTTTAAGTTTTTAACTTATGCTTTAGATTTTCATTTTAAATTCAAGATGATACTGAAGAGGGTCATGTTTTATTCTTTGTATACTACATCATACCACATCGTCTTTTTTTTTTTTTGAATGCCAGCTCTTTCGATCTTCTTATGAATTCATGATGGTTCACTACCGTGAATCAATGTGTCTTTTCATTCCCATCACAATCGCGATTGAATCAGGTTCTCCAATCATCCTGTGAGGTTGTTTGTGTAACATATTTTGCCAGCTCCTGCGTTATTAATATCGCAGCGAACCTCTGTCATCATGTTGTGGAAACTGCTATAATGTACATATCGGCAATAAAGATCTATCTTCTGCTTTTTGTGCACATTATGTTCATGGTTCTTTGCACTTCTAATGATCTGCTCACTCTTTTTGTAGATAAAATTAAGCATTTCTGGAAAGGATACAATAAAGGAGGAAGATTTTGATGAATTGGCTTCCGATTCTGTATTCAGAGATTACGATGATATGTCAAGTATATCTGGCTCAGAAGATGAAGCTGAGAAAAGCTCCTTCCCAAGCAATGAGGTGCAAAGGAGGATAGCGGAAAGTTTTAAAAGGAAGTTTTTTATCCGTCTTCAGACAGGGAAAGTTGTCTCTCTTTGGAAGTGTTTGCTTGTAAATGAAACTGAGAATCTCTTGTTTGACAACGGGCAAAATGATCACGAGTTCAATGATGGGCATACATCATACTTGAAGGAGAATGAGCTAGTTGAGAGGTTGAAAAGATTGGTCCATGAGCCTCGAGATAAAAGCCAGTTGAGGATTGTGTTGCTTGCAAGTGGTGGGCATTTTGCTGGCTGTGTCTTTGATGGGAAATTGGTTGTGGCCCACAAGACATTCCATAGGTTGGTTTTCTGTTCTTTCTCCATCCCTGTTATCTTTTTTGTTCCTCAAATTCGTCAGTTGTGGTGGTTTCGTCATTTCTTATTTTCTATAATTATAAGACAAGATTCTATTCTCTCTGTGGATATAGATTATTCATAGACAGAATCTTGGTTTGCCACAGAAAGTGTTCACATTTTCTTATTGTATATTTTGGAGTGAAAGAATGTGTTTCCCATTGTTCATATTGGGAGTCAACAGAATCTGAAGAATGTTTTGTCCATTAAATTCAGAGTAGATCTCCTTCATATAACATTAACTTTTCTTTATGTTATGTTCTGTAGATATGTTGTGAGAGCTAAGGCTGGGAAGCAACAGTCCGCTTATGATGGAGCTGGCAAAACTGCGCATTCAGCGGGAGCTTCACTTCGTCGATATAACGAACTTGCTCTGAAAAAGGTACTGACTAAACCGATGTCATGACTTCTCTTCCTCAGAATTTTTTTGATCAGATTTAAATCAATGGCATGACTACTCTACTCCCGATATGTCTGCTGGATATGGGAAAAGCATCACTAGTACCCAACCCTAAGTTATGGCGATGCTGATATCACAGAAACACATTATAGAGATCTTTCATGCTGTTAATATTTCATTTTAAACCCTAACCTTTTGCTATATAATGCATCATCTGACTATCTGTTACGAACTGAAGTCACCGAGCTTCTCAAAAGTGATCTCTGTTTTTTATGCTGCTAAGAGTTTGTGCTTATATTGGATTAGGAAATTCAAGAACTACTTGCTGCTTGGAGGCCTTATTTTGATGTTTCATCATGCATTTTTGTCAACGCTCCATCAAACAGTCGTCAGCTGCTTTATCATGGGGAGAAGCCATATTTTAGTGATCCACACAATGTTGTAAAGCATGTCCCTATCACTGTCCGTAGGCCTACCTTAAAGGAAACTAAGCGCATCTATGATCAATTAACAAATATGGTCTATGAGGTTGATGAGAAGGTATCGTCACAAACCCCAAAAGAGGATTCACCAGTGGGTGCAAGTGACATAGGGAAAAACAAACCCGAGTCTAAGAAAGACCATTTGGTGGATCACATGAAGAAAAAGGAAGTTGTTGAAGAATCTAAAGTTAATAAAAGCTCTGATGAACTGTCTGGATCCATTGAGAATGAAGTTATTGGTGTATCGACACCTCTACATGTTGCAGCAATGTCTGGCAACACTCAACATATATTGGAGCTACTCGAACTAGGTCTGGATCCTTGTGCTGTAGATGAAAGAGGACGAACACCTTATATGTTGGCGACCGAGAAGGAGACTAGAAATACATTTAGACGATTCATGGCTTTAAATCTTGACAAGTGGGATTGGAATGCTGCAAAAGTGCCTAGTCCATTAACAAAAGAGATGGAGGAGTCTCAATCTGTTAAACAGGTCATATCGTCTAATTATGTTTTGTACTTTGGTTCATGTGTCTTAGATTCTTATTGATTGATTGGCACTTTTAATCCTCATATGAGCTGACGTAAATTTTGGTAACTGGTGCGTTGAAAACTTGGCTATCAAGAATTATCACGAGTCTTTCATACATGTCCTCAATATTGGTTCTTCCTTTTTTGTTGTAGCATGAGAGTTGGCATCAAATGGGAGAACTTGAGTTTTTTGCATAGTTTGAAACTTAGGATCTGTTTCTCTGCAAATCTAGTCTTCAAGTAATCACTTGTATGCGTCCTTTTGGAGTTCCAATTCATCTGCTATTTTCAATACCGACCTTATCATGTAGTAGTATTATATTTTATAATCTTTAACAAGTTTCAGTGGTGATGATGATAATTTTATTTTTAAATTTTGTAGGCGGAGAAAGATGCCAAGAGGAAAGCAAAAGCTAAAGAATTGAAGAAGTTAAAGAAAGCAAAAGAAAAGAAAGCTCAGGTGCATACATCTTCAAAAAAATTCTTGATATGCTTTACAGATGAAACTTTACCATGGTTGTCTTATGATAAAAAATCTAACCTAGATTTTGATTTTGAAAATATCTATAGCCTTCAATCAATTAAGGGGTTTGGCAATCTATATAGATACAGTTGCGAGAAAAATAGAATGAGCGATTTTGTTCAGCTCTCATGGTATCATATGAACTCATGGATAGACCTCGCCTCTGAAACCCCTGCTTACTACTTGGGCAGTCAAGAGTTCAGATCAGCATGGCATAGAGCTATGCCTTGTGGCTTCCATCTATTCATTTGTACCCTTTTTTTTCATAAAGCTTCAAGAGACTATAAATTCCTGTTTTCATTTCCTTGTATCCGCAAATGTGCAGGCTGAAGCGGCGGCCCTTGTTAAAAGTGCTCCGACTACGTCACAGGGTCAGGGTAAATTTGTACCTAGACAGCAGGTGCAATCTACTAGGACACCACCCCTTTCTAAAGAGGTCAGTTTGAATTGGTCGTATTCTCAGGTCCCATCTCTTTTATTTTCTAATTTACCATTTCTAACCGAATTTTTGTTTCACTACCTTTTATCAGGAGGAACTGAAAAGGGAAAGAGAAAAAAGAGCACTTGCAGCAGAGAAGAGAATGGCCGCAGCTGCTGCACTCAATGCTCAGGATACTAACAACACTGTATCACCACCGACTGTTGCAGGGCCCAGCACTGGGGCATCAGATGACCTCAGTTGTTCGTGTTGCAAGGGTTCTTTGGCTGGAAAAGTTCCTTTCCATAGATACAACTACAAATACTGCAGCACTTCATGCATGCATGTCCATAAAGAATTGCTGGAAGATGGATAATATTCAAAAATATTTACGTTTAATTTTTAAACTTGAATACAGCTCAGATCAGCCATTCAACCCCACTGTTTTCTTATGTTCAACTTAAATCAGCTGTGCGTTCACTTAAATTTCTTCGTTTGGTTATCTTTCCTGTTTTTGCCTTTTAAGTTGGCCCAGTGGCCCCAGCCTATGGTGGAGATATTCAAACTCATTGTCACTATTCTTGGAGATGAAGAACCAATATCATCCCATGTGTGTTATCCACAATTTTATCTGCATTTATGAACCTAACTGTTTTGAATCCATAACTTTGATTGGTTCTTCCGATAACACCAATACCAATTAAGCCCCAAACAATAATCTCACACACAAGTAATAACCCATCAAAGTTTTGGGTTTTGTCACTAACTTTGAGATTGTGAACGAACTTAGCTTGTAGGTGTCATTTCAGACTGTTTTAGTTGATCAGATAAATCATGGGAATTTTGAAAGACTTCATAAATGGCACAACTAGACTAGACCCCTTCTTAAGGATAGAAAGTAGAAGAAAATCCCACTTGATGTTCTAAGATAATAAATACAGACCCACAGGGGCTACTTAAACTATATCTGTTTCCAGCTAAAACGGTAGATTCCTTTTTGTTTTTCTTTAAAAATGGTCCAACTGTTGATAGTTTTGTCTCAATCTCTGGTGGCCGATTCTGCTTTCAAGGTCTAGTTACCTTGCCATCTCGTCAAGTAGCGGCATTTATGGCTGTGGTAATTGCGCAACGAGATCAACCAATGGCATGCATCCAAGCGGTGAGCCTACAACAGTATGTGTTGGTGTTGGCCATCACCATCAAAAGATAAAGTCTCTTAAAACGAGGGCTGAGGGGGGTCCTAAGTTCTGAGCCATGAATGGGAGTAATATAAGTGGAACTTCGAAGTAGAATTTACAGAAACACTATGGTCTAGAAGGCTAGAACGTAGTACTGGGGCATTAGCAAAAGAAGAATGTTTGGGACCATGGAATCAAAAATGTGTAGGTAGTAAATGACTTCATAACATAACCTAGAAAATCTATGCAAGTTGTATGTGGAAGTAGCCAAGAAATTTATGAACCGACAGTTCTTACAAAAACAATGCCACCCAAGTCTCACGTTCTCATGTCCCCCCACTAAATATATTTTCCTTAGGGTGACTTCGTTTGTGTATATTTGGAAGTTTATTATATTATAATCTTAATTAATTTATATTTATTTTTGGATGTTTGGATATCAAAAATAGAAATATATTTATTTTTATAGAAATAATAGTTAAAAATAAAATAAAATTATTTTATAAGAAATTAATTTTTTTATTTTTACCTGAACTAATTCTTAATTTTTTTTATTTATAGTAATTAAAAAATAATTTCTTAAATAATATCAAAATAGACTATAGATGAAATAAAATGGTTATATTTTGTTTACTATTTTCATATGGTCAATTATAATAATTTCAGATTTACAATGATTCAGCGGTGCGAAAATAATTTACTTTCTTTTTCCACACCTAATGCACGAAGCTTCATATAACCTTAGCGCAAAACGCTTTCCAAAGAAAATACTGGTACTAACAATCGTCATTGTGTATAATACGCGACAAATCCAATGGCTATAATCTACACCTAATACCTTTTACTAGTTCCAAAGTAAAATCATCATGAAATCTTACCAGACAAACACTCGTCCAAAATATAAGCCAAGAGCTTTCCTTCAAAACAACAATAAAATCGGTCAAGATAAGTTAACGCGTTAATTCCACACTGACCCATTTTGACTAAATTAATTTCTTTTCTCATTTTTATATTCTTCTTTAATCTAATTTGAGGAACTAATCTGAAATCTGAACCAATACCGACACAATTATTTTTACTAAAATAAAAATGAGAATCTAAATATTAATAAAAATAAAAATATTCTTATTTTCATCGCCTTCCATATATAATCCAAAGGCCATACTCACCTCATTACCTCAAATCTAAATCTCGACCGTCCAATCAAATCTCTTTCCTTTCCTATACTATAATATTCTCATTTTTATTTATTTTTAACATCACCACTTCTTCTTCCTCCTCCTCTCTACTACCACTTCATCATCATCTTCTTTCTCAGATCCAATCCCTCTCTTCAAATTCTTCTTCAGAGACTTCTTCTTCCAGAGAGAATAGAGAGGGAGAGAGAAATTAACACCATTCTTTTCCAATTTTTACCCCTCAAAAACCAGTGATGGTTGAAGCTCAAACATGGACAACAAGAAGAGGGAGTAACCCAAGATTAGAAACAGAACAAGTAATTGAAATCCCATCAACACCTACAGGTGAATCAAGATATGGAAGTGGTGGTGGTGGAAATTCATTATCACCAGCAATCACAACAGGTTTATTCATAGGTTCATGGTACTTATCAAACATTGGTGTTCTATTATTAAACAAGTACTTACTAAGTATCTATGGATTTAGGTATCCAATATTCTTAACTATGTTACATATGATATCATGTGCAATCTATAGTTTGATTGCTATACATTGGTTAGAACTAGTCCCATTACAACATATTACTTCTAGAAGACAATTCTTTAAGATCTTTGGTTTAAGTGGGATTTTCTGTTTCTCTGTTGTATGTGGTAATACATCACTCAGATATCTGCCTGTTTCATTTAATCAAGCAATTGGAGCTACTACACCATTTTTTACTGCAATTTTCGCCTTTCTCATTACTTGTAAAAAAGAAACTGGGTCTGTCTACTGTGCATTGTTGCCTGTTGTGTTAGGGATTGTATTAGCTAGTAATAGTGAACCATTGTTTCATTTATTTGGGTTTTTAGTTTGTATTGGTTCTGTGGCTGGAAGAGGTTTGAAATCTGTTGTGCAAGGGATATTGTTGACGTCTGAGGCCGAGAAGCTACATTCCATGAATTTGTTATTGTATATGGCACCAATGGCTGCCATGATTTTGTTGCCGTTTACGCTTTACATTGAAGGGAATGTATTAGGGTTGACGATTCAGAAAGCCAAAGAGGATAATTTTATTGTGTTTTTGTTACTGGGGAATGCTACGGTGGCTTATTTAGTGAATTTGACTAATTTCTTAGTCACGAAACATACTAGTGCATTGACGTTGCAGGTTTTGGGTAATGCTAAAGCTGCGGTGGCTGCTGTTGTGTCGGTGTTGATTTTTAGGAATCCGGTTACAGTTATGGGAATGACGGGATTTGGTGTTACAATTATGGGTGTTGTTTGTTATAGTGAAGCAAAGAAGAGATCTAAAGTTACAGCTAAGTGACAACAATATGCAAATTTGCCTAAGGATTCAAAGGTATGATCGAAAAGAGGGGTCTTCAATCAATCCTGTTCTCAGTTATATTGTTTTTATGTCTTAATTTTTTAGCTGAATTCATGTTGTTCATCAAGAAAATAGAATGAATTTTTGATTGAATATGAACTGAATTTGGGCATATGATGTGGTGTAAAGGAAAGGGTTCTCTTTCTCTTTTTTATCTTCATTGTCTTAGTGGGATATAGTGAAGAAGAAAAGATTCTTCCTTCTCTATCCCTCTTAAACTCATAATACATTACGTACACTTTGAATTTGTCTTGTAATACCAGTATTTTGTTTGTTTAAGGTCAAAAGTATAGGACACTGATTGAATTATTTGTCTATGAAGAATCATATCTGTAATGGAATATTGTGTATGTTTAAGGTAGAAACAATTCAATTTAGCGTGTTTTTTTTTTAAGACGGGGGTAGAAAAAAGCTAAGCAAATTCTATCTTTTACTTTCAATGCAATCAAATCTTTCATATTCATGTCTTTAGACCTCATTTGTAACTTCCCTTTCTATAAGAATACTACTACTTCAGCTTTTATGTTTTTCTATTACTGTATTTGTAATGGACCCATTTATTGCAATTTGATTATGTATGATGATTATGATGATATTGTTTGCATTGTTTTCTATTTGTAGTGGTTGTAAAAATTTCGTTTTCGTCCCCCTTTCCTTTCATTGATGTTATTTGTTGGATGTTGCTTTTGTTTTTAAAAAGGGCATCATAATGAAAAGACCATGCTTGCTTCGGAAGGTATCTTGTTTAGGATTAGAGCCTGTTTAGCTTTTTAAAGAAGGATTTCTGTAATTATCACCTATTATTTACTAATCATTCATGGAGATATGAATCAAACATTTCACCCTAAGTAGTTGTTGGTTGTTTTTTGTTCCTATTCAGTCACTTGTTAGTCTTAGTATTCTTCATCAGTTGTAAAGTAACATATTTCTGCTGTAAAGTTTAATGGTATTCTCATAGTTTATACATAAAGCTGGCAGTTGTAAAGTATTTTCCTTAGAGTTGAAGCTTAAAAGATTAGGTGAATCATTGTCTATCATTATCTGTATTAATCTAACTACAATTGGGATTTTTATTTTAATATCTGACAGGATCTTAGACAGTTCTAATTTAGAATGCAATTAGAGAAAAAGGTTGCAAACTGTTGAAGTTATTGCAGGAAAAAGTTTTATCTTTTGGTCGGTTTGAGTATTGAAGTGTTAAAACTGATTAATATCAGCATCCGAAGAGTAACTTTCATTGACTGTCTCATGTGTTTGTTTGTTCAATTTGTCAAAAACTCAGTATAGCAAGTTTGTCCTTAGTTTTGGTTGATCATAAAAGTGGATACAAGTTGAATCCAAAATGACTTTGAACTAGTATTGGGTAACTAAGGAATCTGTTTTCACAAACTTATTGGTACCTTTTTAGTTTATGTAAAGCATGTTGAGACAAACCTTCAGTGCTTAGAATTTTTCCGTTTGTGAGATGCATATGACCCTCATGTTCGCTTCTATTTTCCAAGGGCTATTTCAATGAATTGGGTGAAAAATTCAATTTACCTTGTTAGGCTCAAGTCCATGAGAATAAGGCCCACATAGAGGGTCCGTTGCCCAAATTTCAAAAACGCTTACATGAAAATTTTGTCGCATGCGGATCAATTGTCCTAATTAATGTGGGGTGATAAGAGGTGTCAAATGGGTTGTTAAATTATTCAGATGCCCTTAATTCGTTTAAATTATAAAAATGCCATTTTATTAAATTAAATACTTAGACTTATCTAAACGAAAATTAAAATAGTTTCATTTTTTTCTCTTCCCTTTTCTACACTAACCGGACCCTTATCCAATTTTTATCATCGTCGATTCGTAAAATTTTTGATCGTCTATTAAATACAACTGTAAACTGATTCGCATGAAGAATCCTGCTAGAGGTAGGGGTTCTGACCATTCTTCTAATCCGCGAATTAATGAAGAAGAGGTTGAAGTAGAAATTGAATTGATTGAAGTTGGAGAACGAGAACCAAATCCTCATTGCAAAGAAATGTACATTAAAAATGTGTTTCCTACAAACTCATGTCTTATTTTTTTGTGTTGAATGTATTCCAACAAACCAATATTTGATTTTCTTGTGTTTGATTGATGGATTAGGTTTCAATCGGAAAAAAAGGGTTTGACGACAATTACAGAGTGAAGTGCTGATAATTGAAACGAATTATCAGCCGAATTGCTCATTGTTCTTCATTCTGAAGGTGTTGATGAACATTTCGTCTGAAAATTAAACAAGAAAATGATAGCCGAACTTCTTCATACATAAAGAAAACTGAAAGTTCGACTGATAATTTATTTGATACAATAGCTGAACTTAATGACATTACACTGAAATCACACAGGTTATGCAGTTCGTCTCTAAATATTTTTTTCCGAATAGCCGAACTCTTATCTGTTGGTGATAAGCGCATAATTTTAATGTCAAATCCATACTAATATTTGTTATAATTCTTACATTCTATTTTGTTATTGCTCTTGTTTTTTTATTTAATTAGGTGAATCATCCCAAGAAGAGTGAAAATGGCTACAAAAGAGCTAAAAGTGTTCCAAGTACCCAAAGTGTCTAGAGCCAAGAGAAGCGAAATAAGTGCGACGAAAATGAGCAAAAAATATCGAGAGAAAAAAGCAAGAAATACCAGAAAGTAAGGAATTAGAAATTAAATCCAACGGTTCTTCTCATCATCTTGTAGAAAATGAAAAGATGAAGCCAACACAAAATGAATGAGATCATTCCGAGGTCGGACGAAAAAGTTATGGGAAAAACAGCCGAAATAAAAAACAAAATGTACAAAAAAATAATCGGTAGATAAGAGAGGTTTCGAGACTACCAACTATGGGAAGTTTCGACATCATAATATTTATTTATTTTTGATCTCCTACAATTGGTAGACATAAGGGGAATCGAGTCTACCGATTATAACAAGTTTTGGGTCCAAAGCAATTTTTTTTTTGAGATCTAACGATCGTTAGATATGAAGGGGATCGTGACTACCGATTATGAATGATTCTATCATCAGAAAACTCTTGTTTTTGGACAGAATAATCGGTAGAAATATGAGTAATGATCTTACCGATTGTGATACGATGGGGGTCACTTCTTGGACGTATTCTTTTACTTTTAAATCAAGAAAACATGGTCCCATTAGGACTCTAACACCTAAATTTGGTGAACACTATATAAGAATATTTTCATAACTCAAAGAGGAGACTTTTGACACAACTTTAAAAGTCTTGGAGGAGATCAACAACACGAGCGAAAGCTAGAGTTTCAGAGCGGTCTTATTATCGTCACGATATCTCTT
Organism: Papaver californicum; assembly: GCA_023531435.1. Classification (NCBI taxonomy): domain Eukaryota; kingdom Viridiplantae; phylum Streptophyta; class Magnoliopsida; order Ranunculales; family Papaveraceae; genus Papaver; species Papaver californicum. The sequence continues at coordinate 2,720,984 of JAJJMC010031210.1, read as the reverse complement.
TACTTTTCTCTTATGCATATCATGGATGCTACCCCATCCATAAGTAGCTAAACGCATACTTTATTGAGTATAAGTTTTAAATATAATTTGATTTGATAGAATCTATTCTGATTTCTTCATATGATTATCGTTTTATTTTTACTTATCTGAATGTTTATGCTTGATTTGTAGATTGTTTAGGTGGTCAACTAATTCGGTTTCTTAATCAATTTAATACTAGTAAGAGTTAAGATATCCGTAACTGTTGAATAACTCCTTACACAAGTAGAAAACGTGATACCTCGCAGAGGCATCACGTGTAAAAATAATACTAGCAAGTGAATCGAGCGTACTGAGTTTAACTATTAGTATCAGACCTAAATTCACAAACCCTAAAGCGTTTGACTGAATTACACCTTGAGAGCGTACTTCACGGTGGCTCAGACAAATAGAATCCGGTGACTAAGCGTACTTGTTGCCCACTGATATAAGAAACTTCAAGGATAACTAAGCATACCTATCATCCCACGATTGGTGATAATATGTGATTAATGAAGAATAGATGAATATTCTAATTTGATGAATGTTTACTAACGAAGAAGGACTCCTCGATCATATCTCTCTCCATTTGCTTGCAACTTAATTATTTTTAATTGTTTTGTTAATTATCATTAATCTAAAAAAAAAAAACCGTTTGTGAGAACTCATTGCTCTTCGTGGGAACAAATCTTTATTTACTACTATATTGTTCATTAGTAAAGTAGAGGATAGGTGAATTAATTTGTTGCACTTATGATATGCATCAGTTGGTAGAATTTTCAGCAGAACTCAATATTTTTATCAGTTGAACCTGTATTTTTAGAGACACACCTTGGTTATTTCTAGCCGAATATTTATTATTTGAAGTATTAATTAAGTCTTCTACTTTGTTTTAGAAACAAAGTTAAAAGTCCAAGGAGGAACATGAAAGTAACTCGTTTTAATTATAAAACTTCTGATCCTCAAGGAGGCGACACAAAACAATTGGGAGCAGGTAATAGGGGAACTGACACATGTGGTGATTTAGCTTCGGTTATAATTTGTGAACAACAAGAGATACAAAGAAAAAAAGAATAATGGTGATGATGCGTATGATGCTTAGGATGAAGATAAATATGAAAAAGGTGATGACGAAGAAGAAAAAAAACAACAATAGTAACAACCAACAAAAGATAAGAAGCTTACTACACCTCGGAATAGAGGGCGTCACATTTCGAATGATGATATGTAATATGTCCTCGGGGGAAGAAACCTCATGGTCTTTCGAAAGATGGAGGAAATATGTTGATGGGTTATAAAAAGTTTTGGACAAAGATGATCTATGAGACCCCTGATCATAAGAATGAGACCCAAGTATTACATTTGATCTTCCGATCATAGTACAAAACCCTCCTCCTACGGCTGCATGTTATAACGACTACAAAGGTACTACCTTTTCTCTTGGTAAGGAAGGTATAACTAGTATTCGAATCATAGAATTCGATGGTCGTATATATCTTTATTGGAGGAAGTTGCTGCAAGACAAAAGAAGTCATATTATTCAATTTTACACTCAAAAAAACTTACACAGGCATAAGGTCCTAAACGAGGTAATGATTTTCATGTCGCTTATCATGTCTAGAACCTTGTTTCTTAAAAAGCTTGGGCGACATATAAAGGAGACGGAAGTGGAGTACTACTAGGACCTAAATTTGATAGGTGCACTTCTAAGAAGATACAAGACATGTTTAAGCAAATGCCGGCAAGTACTGATGCAAAGGTTTCATATTCTTTTCTAAATTTCTCTGGAAAAAGTAACTATTTATTAGTTATTTTAATAACTATTTATTAGTTATTAAAAAAAAACATTTTTTTTAAGAACATCAAACTAGAATCTGTGGATAAGATGGTTCATATATGTTGATTCTGGGTTGATGTTCTTCATTCACGAAGAACACGAAGAATCGACAAATATTGGTAGATATATAAGCTCATGTAACCTAAAAATCATCATAAAAATGGTTAACAAGGATCGGTCGATATGAACATTCATATCGACCATTATAACTTAAAAATCAACAAAATAAGTTGACATTTTTTTAATCAGAAATCGGTCGATATGAATATCCACATCCTCCGAATTTATCCAAAAAAATCAACATTTTTTTTACTTTCCTCTAATAAGAATTGGTCGATATAAATGTATACATCAACCGATTCTGGGTTGATGTTCTTCAACAACGAAAAACATCAAAAGTAATCGACCGACGTATATGTGCATATCAGCCGATTGTTCAGAATCGACTAATTACTCATGTCAACATTTTCACTTTTTATATCTCCAGGTCTTGTCATCAAAAACCTCTTCGAGACGGAGTGGAAGAAGGAAGGAGATTCTTAAACAGGGATCCAATAACTTTGAAAAAGTTGATTTAACATATTGACCTAAAACCCAAGAAACCAAAAGTTCTGAAATATTTCAATTTTGAATATACGAATGAAGTTGACAAATGAACTTGATAAAATTCCGAGAGACTGGTTGGCAAAAAGTGACCCAAAGCATGCTACTTATTTCAAGAGCTGGCTCGAAATTCGCGGACCTAAAAATCATTAGGTGGTATTGGAATTCATATCACACATTGGTTTAGCTTGGGCTTTTCAATGTAAAATAGCCTGGAAAATTAGCCATAACCTAACCAATTATGGATACAGGTCCCTAAGGGCATCTCCAACAGACGAGTATACCAAAGAGTAAAGATTATCTTTACTCTTTGATCGCGTAAATTAAAGCGCAACGGGCGATTAAATTTAGGATTTCGACGAGTATACGTACAGTACCAGAGGACTTTTCCTCTCACAAAATATATACTCGCACGCTCTTTTAAATATGCGTTAACAGAAAACGCTCCGTTGAGAAAGCGTTTTAAAACACGGACGTTTGGTTAGAGGAACGTTTGATGAGACGCTTGGATAGAAAAGCGTATTATCTAACGCTTGCTTAAGAGAACGCTAGCTAACAGAAACGCAAGCAAAGGGAGCGCCCGACCAAACGTCCAACCAGAGAGACGTTTCATATTGGACGTCCACCTATGGGAAAGCCTAGGCCAGGCGCTCTCCCAACATAACGTGGCGCTCTCCCAACATAACGCCCAGATTTGGAACGTTTCTCTGGGCAGACGTCCCAATTAGACGCTCCTCTATTTAGGCGTTCTATTTAGGCGTTGCAACGCAACGTCCCCTTACACGAGCGTTTTTGTTACCGTTGTAAAATGTAACACGAGCGTTTTTGTTACCGTTGTAAAATGTAACCGTTAAACGGCTATTAAATCCTTATGTATATAAACTAGTTGCGTTGGATGTTTCAATCCACAATAACATTTCATAACTCAGTTTCAACAAGTAAAGAAATTTTTAAGGTTTTGAAAAACAATTTCCTTTCAATTTGTTTTTCATTCCAATTTGTTTGTAATTACTTTTCAGTAATGGGTCCAAAACCAAGAGGTCCAAATTTTACTGTTAATGAAGATATAACCATGTGTAAGATTCATTTATCAATATCCCAAGATTGTAGTGTTGGTACCGATCAATCAGAAGACAAATTATGGTCTCGCATCAAAGCTGGAATGAAAGAAGCTATACCTTCAATGGCTGATCGGAGTAGGACCTCTATTCAGAAACGCTTTCACGGAATAAGTAAAGATGTGGCTCTTTACTCTGCAAAGGAGGTAGAAGTGGAACGTGAACACCATACTGGATGGGGCCCAGAAACAAAGGTCTGTGAAGACTTAAATTTGATGCACTGCCTTTTTTAAAGTTTTGAATTGTATATGATGCACTAACTATTTTTCATAACAACAATAAACAGAGCGTAGAAGTAAGGAGGCTGTTCAAGGAAGCTAATGGTGGGAAACCATTTAAGCACGAAGAGTGCTACGCAATTATGTTAGAAAACATCAAATATTCAAGACGATCAACACAAGTTTTCGATTCATCACAAGCCGAAGAAGATTCAGATACCGATGACGATACTCGAAATACCAATACTGGGTTAACCCAAGGCCAAGGCAGTGGATACGAAGAAATTGGAGATATACCTAACACGTATCCCCGTCCAATTGGGAAAAAAGAGGCTAAACGTTTGAAGGTAACAGGGAAAGCAAAATCCAGTGCCCAAGCCGATGCCTTGGACACAATTATTATCAACCAAAAAAACTTCAACAACAGTTACATGGAAAATGCTAAAAGGAAGAATGATCAGAGAGAAGCCGAGTTTGCAGCAAAAGAGGAGTATCGTATTATGATGACGGACGTCTCCCATTTGGATGCCGCAAGCAAAGAGTGGATTGAAATAAGGAAGCAAGAAATTTTACAGAAAAGAAGACAATCTCGGCTTGGTTAAACCATATAAAACTTCGAGTGTATTTTTTCCGACTATTAATGAAAATTCTAATTTTTGAGTCCTTAAATTGATTGTCAATTAGCAACCAGACCAGAACACAACTTTACATTAACATATGTCATTTTCACATGAGTAACGGTTGCAATTCGCACGTGCAAGATGGATGTTGTAAGTTGACAAGTCAATCCAAGGAATTCACATATCTCGGGAGGGTTTACAACAGATATACCCACAAAACCTAGCCGCAGGGTTTACTAATTTTTCATAGTTCACCAAAATCCGACCATAAATGTTCAATCAAGTCATTTCGTAATTGAATATGCCTTTCTTTGCTATGTACTGCAACTCGGCGTTGGTGAGTCGACATCCTCGACAGTTCAGCAGTTTGTTGATGGGATACATTTACAGGTGCGTGGTAGCGCCCTTGATCATATTCGTGTGGCCAATCACCGGGTTGACGTTCATCCTCCACAATCATATTATGGAGAATAATTACCGTTTTCATTATATATGCTAGTGCGTCCATATTCCACATTCTAGATGGTTGTTTAACGATTGCAAATTGGTTTTGCAGAACCCCAAATCCTCGCTCAACATCTTTTCGGCATCCCTCTTGGATAGTTGAGAATTTTCGTTTCTTTGCCGAATCTGGATGCTTGATCGACATAATAATGGTTGCTATCTCTGGGTATATCCCATCACCGAGATAGTACCCCATATCATATTGGTTCCCATTAACCTCGAAGTTCACAGGTGGTGTTTTACCTCTGATAAGGTTCTTAAAAATATAAGAACGGTTCATTACATTTATATCGTTGTTGGAACCAGGCATACCAAAAAAAGCATGCCGAAACCAAAGATCTTGTGAAACCACTGCCTCCAATACAATACTTTCATCTCCTTTGTAGGCAGTGTATGCACCAGATTCGGCTGATGGACATCTATCCCATTTCCAATGCATACAATCCACACTTCCTAGCATCCCAGGAAATCCCCTGGCTTTGTTCTGGTTAAGCAACAATTCTACATCCGAAGTTGTTGGGTTGCGCAAATACCGTTCCTCATATAAATGCAGTATCGTCAAACAAAATCGTCGTGTTGCCTCAAGAACCGTGGCAAAAGAAGAACTGTCCCAGAACATACATCCAAAATGCTCGGGCCACTCTCTCAGCAAGTACGTTATCCTGTTGCGCCTCAACCAACTTTGCCTCTGTAAAGTATGTGCCCAAAAAGGCCACAGTAATGGCATCTGAAATCCACTGCGTCGGGATACCTTCTCTCCGACAAACTTCAGAGTCTTTTAAATCTGGGAAAATATGCTGACGGACATGTTGAAAGGTATACTTATCCGGGTCATATGGAGGCGCCTCGCCAATACCAATACTGATTCCGGTCAACATCACCCAGTCTACAGGTGTAAAACCCAATTCACCAAATGAGAAGTGAAAGGTGTTCGTCGTGTCCCAGAAACGCTCGACGATATAATCAATCAACGCATGTGACGGGTCACCAACATCCATTGACAAAAACCGGTCCCATCCTGCCCTTTCAATAATAAATTTTGCTCTTTCGCAGGTTTTGGTTATAGCTCTATACGCTTGTTGGACCGATTTCAGAGACCCACGATGTATATATTTGGTTTTTGGGTCGGCCCTCGAACTCATATTGCTCGAAACGTGACCTTCATCATCTTCCACCATACTATAATTTCCTAAACCAATATCATCATTCACTCCTTCGGAAGTGCTGCCATCTGGTACATCCTGAGTTGTTCGGGCTTTCTTGTTTTTTTTTTTTCCGACCAACGAGCGGCATTTCTCAACATCTACAAAAAAAAATTAACTGTTTTATACTATTTTTAAAATTCAAAAACCCGTAAAATTATGTTCTAAATTTATTTTTCTAATTTTAATTATCTCATTTTCGGCTCAAAAATTAGTTTATTAATATAAATGTTCCCGGCACAATTATGTTCTAATTCAAATTATGTTCTAATTCTAATCTTCATTATGGTTTATAATCCTAATTATGTTCACGCGTAATCCTAACAGAACGATGGAGTCCCGTGAAAAAATGGTTACTTTGAAACAATAGTAAAACCAAACAAACACGTTTAAACAACTAAAACAAACTTAAACAAAGAAGAAAATGACTGTGAGAATGATTTAATTACCTTGTTGAATCAAATTTTTCTCCACACAAAGTCGCCGTCGTCTGTTGAAGAGCGCTTGGGAGATGGGAGAGACGAAGAGCTAGGGAGAGCGTTAAATATGAAACCCTAGACACGGGCGCTCTCCTGAGAAAACGTTTACACCAGACGCTCCCCTATACACACGTTTAAATGATGGACGCTCCCCTAGCCAGACGTTTATCACCAGACGCTCACTTTAGGCCGACGCGTACACACCACACGCTCCCCACCATAGGACGCCCACACGGCACACGCTCTCCCTGCTGCAACGCCCACCCAGCATACGCTCTCCAGCATACAACGCCCACACAGCACACGCTCCCCACCATACAACGTTTACAATCAAAGCGCTCCCCTAGCAGAACGTCGATTTGGCGCTCACTCTGGTGGAGTCCATATAGCGCTATTGTGGGTGGCCGTTTTCGGAATGCACGCTACTCTAGAAGGACTTCTGCTATTCAAGCGTTTACTATAACAGCGTTTATCACTAAACGTCCAGGCAGCACAACGCACGAATTGTACACGTTCACTTAATACAACGCTGGTCCAACAGACGCTTATCAGTGTTGACGTTATAAATACGTCCACCCACAGTAGCGTAACAAAATGCAAACGCTCATGTATGGTTGCGTCTGGTTTCAAAATACGAAACGCTCGTGTGATGAGGCGTATGACAATATACGTCTTCGCACCTAAACGTCCGTATGAACTCACGTTACTCTACAACAACGTCTTATAATAGACGTCATTTTAATTGGACGTGCGATCATATTTATTCTGGAAACCGTTGTAAAAAAAATAAAAAAAGATCAATTTTTTTTAGTTTTTAGTCTTTGATATACTCGCGTTGTTGGAGTTGCCCTAAAGACAAGTATTTAAGAATTTGATTATTTCTTGCTAGATACTTCCTTAAAGATTTCTCTTTTGGTATTGGGCTAATCCTGGTCTCAGTTTCAAGTGAGATTCTGTTGTCATGTGCATATTGTTTGAATCATGACATGGTAAAGCTGTTGATTCTGACTCTGCTTAAGCGATGGCTTTGCCAAATGCAATTGAGTTCTTGGGTGGTGTAGTAGACAGAGCAATTAGCTGCAGAAGTAGAGAGTTTTTTGAACAATTCCAGACATGTTATATATGGTAAATTTCCAGCAGCTGGAAAATATGGACTACTATATTATCATGTTGAGGTTCGACATGCTAACTTTTGGTAAGGGAAATTATCCACCCTTACTTATTGCTAAATATTTAATACAATCAACAACCAAAAAAATGAAAAACTTATCTAGTCAGCAATATCTTAAGGTTCGATGAATGGAATAGCGGCCGGAAATTATACTTGTATTCCTGAATCATATACATCCCCTGCTTTCCAAACAGAAGGTATATTATTGACAGGAACAGCCCATGTCTCATCGCCATCCTCAACATCACTCAACAACATCCTTATTGATAATGGTCCGGTCGGAGGGGAAACCACTGCCCATACCGCACCATGACTTCGATCCAATAACTTGCACGTCAAATTTCCAGTCTGCAATTTATATAACCAATAAAAGAAATTGAAAGCTAGACGATATGATGAGAAGACAGCCCCATTGATACGTTTAGAACAGTTTTTACCTCGCATAGTTGTACTGCAGATACATCTTTCTTGCCTTGTTGATACCAAATAACAAAGGCTAAGTAGTGAGGGTAGTTGCTGCTTTCATCAATCTTGAACTGAATGTTGTTGTTTGGATAAGAGCACGAAGTACTGCATGAACACACATGACCACGTTAGCACATCCTATAGCAGAGACCAAAAAAGAAAAAGAAAAATTACGTTAGTAAAAATCTGCTTTTACCGTCTATACTCGATTTCAACAATACCCTGATCTAGTATTGTTGCTGCTAAATCTTTAGTTTGAGCCATCTTTGCATAGGCACGTCTACTGAGTATGAAATCAGTGTTATCACTTGAACCACTGTCAGTAATAACTACTGTCACTCCAGTGTCTGAGCAGTAAGCAGGGTTGGTGCATCTTACTTGGTAACAAGCTCCACATCCTACACCATCTCTATAAAGAGCAGATGCAGCTGACACATCTCCTCCATTAATTTTCGCTCCGAACGTACCAAAACCGCATGCTCCAACTATCATCATAAAATACAGCAGGAAACATCAAAATGTGTAAAATTAAACGACGCCAACTTAATAAATAGCTGTGCTGTTTTCACCGTGGTCTCACCTTCGGTTCCTTTTTCGTCAGAGTTAGGGTAGTAAGCTGCTCTGGATTGAATAAAACAGTCGTTACATGTTGCAGCATGACACGGGATTTGCTGAAGTACAAGAAGTGGAGCAAAAAGGAAGAAAAATACAAAGGAATAATTTGGGAAACAGATGGCCATTTTATTGGCTTGAAAGTACAATAATGAAATTAGTATAGAGAAAAAAATGATGAAGTAGGTAAGTACAGTTGTGGTGTGAGAATTGAACAAAGGGTTGAAGTGTTATTTATAGTACATGTACATGAACATCAAATTTGAAGATGGCAAACTTTGAAATTCAGTTAAAGTTTTTTATTGTTAAAAAGGGTGAAAAAGAATGAATAAGATTCTACCTTGTTTTCAAAGTGATTTTATTCAGCAACCTTGTTAGACTTCAAATGATCTTTAGAAGTAACAATGATCACTTTTTTTCTTTTTATCATATATATGAATTTTCTTGGTTCCTTCATACCAGTCTAATTTATTTCTCTTTGATCAAAATCTTCTTACACATCCAATTTGGCCTTTTGGGAAACATTATCTTTACTAATTGGTGATAAGATAAAATTTGAGTGTTTTGTGATAAAGGATTGATTTTCACGTATATTTCTTTTTCTGTTTTCATTTTAATTGGTTATTGATATTAATGTTCGAGCATTTTTTTTGCTCTGGGAGTATCACGACAAACCATTGTACATAGTTGGTTGTGATGATACTTGTAAATTAACTAAATTAATTAAACATTGTTCATATTTTCCAATGGTTAATTATGATTTTTTATAAGAAAAAGAATGTATATAGCAGTAATATACATGGAGATATTAGAGGCTAGTTGTGATGTTGCTAGATTGTTAGAGTATGCCGATATCATTATAATACGTTGGTAAAATCTTTAGATGGCAATACTAATGATCTGAGTTTAAAAATTATTAGCAACAGATTTTTTATGGATCAAGGAGAGATTAATAATGATCGAGCAGCGCGTTAGCAAAAAAATTCCATGAGTACCTCGTTTGATTAGTGAAAAAAAATCTTTGTAAGTAAGGTGCATTTTTCTGGGTTAATTAAACTCTTCAACCCATCTAACCACTGCTACTAGTGTAATTTCGGTGGTGGTCGATGTTAGGATCGATGCTATAAGAAAACAACACGAAAACGAAAAACAAGAACGCAAGATTTACTTGGTTTATCCAAATTGGGCTACGTCCAAGGAGCGGCTGCGGTTTTCACTATGATCTCAAAAACGAGTTCCAGAGGAATACAACGATGAATAATAAATAATATAAAACCATAGATAGGGTAACTCTCTCTCTATATATAGAGACTACTGAAGACCCCGTGGAGGATTGTTTATGTTCACTTCCGGGGCCGGACCTATCGGTCCGTCCCTCCGTTTCATAAACAAACCTTCCAAAAAATTTCATCAAATTTCTCAACGAACCGCCAGTTAAATCGGGTCAAATGAAAAACCGGATTGTACACTATCAGGCTCCACGCAAACATAACAGTCGATATCGCTGTGACACTGACCATAGGTAATAAGAATGATAAATCTGCAAGTAACTGCAAAATGGTTTAACACCAATTGTAGATAGACATACTTTGAATTTTACTATATGGGTTTGCTTGTTTACTTGAAACTTGATGAATGGCTTGTTTGGGTAATGATGACATTGTAGCAGCGCAATTTGTACCGTTCATGTTCATGTTCATGTTCATGCATGAAAATTGAAACCCATGTTTTTATTTATAAAGGGAATGAATATATTGGCCATACCGTAGCTAACTAGTGCATGCGTCTTCATTGAACACCTAACTAATCATCATTATAACCTTAGGAAACTCCAACCTTGATTATATATAATTAGTAATGTTTTTAAATGATAATCAAATTTTTGTTTGTCTTGCCTGCAGAATGACTGATTATTGTGTTGGGTAATTTGGGCTGCCATAAGTGCTTTTCGTTCTAGTGCTTTTCCTTTTTAAATAGTGCCCGGTCACTATAAGGTTAGTGGCGCCATTAGAACAGCAAGAACTTCGTAGCGAAGCCGAAGCGCGTAACTAATAGGCGAAAAAGGGGAGAACGAATCCGTGTTGCACTCTCTTTTTTGGCTCTTGACTTATAATATGTACTCCCTCCGTCGTGAGAGAGAAGTGATAATTTTATTTATTTTTTTAATTTCACCTATTTTTAGGTAAAAATTAGAATGTGAAAATATCAAAAAAAAAAATTAAGACGGAAGTAGTAGATAAGTAAAATTGGATTCAATTCAAGGCGGCTGAAAATAAGCTAGACATAGACATATATTGGATAGGAGGATCACACATAGCGCCAGTGACATCAAATTCCACAATGGAACCACATCAAACTTTGTAATGTGGATAAAATTTAAGTACATTGGAGTATATTCAGATACCTCCTTCTCTATATGGATGGTCCTAGTTTTTCTCCTTTATCATTTAAGTTTTCCACACTTTTCATCATATCATTCCTCTATGGGAATCTTGGAATTTCTTTTCATTGACGAAGACGTGAACTCAGGATATAGACCTGAACAAGTAATCAAGTAACAACATACAGTGGCCATGATCGAAGGTAGGAGGAGACAATAAATTTCCCACAATCCCGTAAAATATAAATAAAATGTTTAATTTAGAAGGTTTCATGTAAAAACATGTATAATATCCTTAAAAATAAAGTATTTTTGAGGACGACTTAAAAAGAATTTGGGGCGACTAGTAAAAAAAAAAGAAGATCACTACGAAGTAATATCAACACGCCCTTTATTCATATGTTTTTTATAATGACTAATCTACCCTTGCTTAATTAGTTATTTAATTTTGATTATGTTAGTAAAATCATTTGAGTTATAGTTTTAAAAAGAAATAGAGAGTGTGTTAGAGAAGAAGAAGTTTGGGAAAACTAGGTTTACCTAAAATCAATAACAAAAATGGATGAGTATGAAGAAGAAGGTGGGAAACATCATTAAGAATATCATGTTGAAGGTTCAATAACGATTAGAGATGACGATTGAATGCATTCAGCGCCATTAACATCCCAGAATCAGTAGATCATAGAGTACGTTATCTGCCGATTATACTCTTCTATTCTAAAATAGAACCACAATCGGTAGTTTCGTGATGTTCATTGTCTACCGATTGTGATAGTTGCCCCAAATTTATTTATTTTTCAAAACTAGTAAAATTTTAAATTTCTCTACTTTCACAATCGGTAGTTTCCTGATGTTCGTTATCTACCGATTGTGATAGTTGCTCCAAATTTATTTATTTTTCAAAACTAGTAAAATTTTAAATTTCTCTACTTTCACAATCTGTAGTTTCCTGATGTTCGTTATCTACCGATTGTGATATTTTCCCCAAATATTTTTTTTCAAAACTAGTAAAACTTTGAATTTTTGTACTTTCAAAATCGGTAGTTTCGTGATGTTCATTATCTACCGATTGTGATAGTTGCCCCAAATTTATTTATTTTCAAAACTAGTAAAACTTCGAATTTCTCTACTTTCAAAATCGATAGTTTCGTGATGTTCATTATCTACCGATTGTGATAGTTGTCCCAATTTTTTTTTTCAAAACTAGTAAAATTTTAAATTTCTCTACTTTCACAATCGGTAGTTTCCTGAAGTTCGTTATCTATAGATTGTGATAGTTAACCCAAATTTAATTTTTTCAAAACTAATAAAACTTCGAATTTCTCTATTTTCACAATCAGTTATTTCGTGATTTTCATAATCTACTGATTGTGATAGTAGCCCCAAATTGAAATTTAGCAAAATTAATAAAATTTTGAATTTCTCTACTTTCACAATCGGTAGTTTCGTGATGTTCATTATCTACCGATTGTGAAAGTAACCCCAAATACAATTTTTGCAAAACTTATCAGATTTTGAATTTTTATGCTTTCACAATCGGTAGACACAGGTTCATGTTATCTACCGATTATGCTTAATTTTTAGTACAAAAAAATTGAATTTGTTGAAACAAAAATAATCGGTAGATAACGATCAATTTTACCTACCGATTATGTTTCTGCAACTGTAAATTCTAGAAAAAATTTCGATCAATTTTTTGATTTCAAGCAATAAATCTAAGTTTGGACACAACTACTATCATTTTTCCGTTTTGTTTGTTTAACTCGAATTTGTTTTGATGTTTTAAGTTTCAACTTTAAGGTTAATGAATTTTGATTTTAAGTTCAAACAATTAATCATAAAGTTTGTTTGGTCGATGATGTTTGATATCAATCAAAATAAAAATAATAGAAAAAAAAAATTCAATCGGTAGATATAAAGAAGGAGAACAAGAGTATTCAAAATGATTATAAAAATAAAGGATATAGGTTTAAGTTTAGTGTAAAGGTAAAGATAAAGGATAGTACAGACATTTTTTATTTTTAAGATACCCCATAACCATCTTTATTGGATGAGACTAAATTAATAGCCCCAAAATCTTTTTGAGTAGCCCTCAAAAATACTAGGCTTAAAATTAGTTGGCAAAGCCCACTTGCCCTTAACTCCCTCTGCCTGTGACTACATTTATCCTCATACTTCAGATAATTTTAAGTAGTGGCATCAGATTGCCTTGGTCAAGGACTTAGAGATTAAACATCTGGAGGCTTGATTCAAGTCCACAAATTTGAACCCATAACTAATATGCAAGTCGACAACATGAACATGGCAACTATGTTGAAAATATTATCCCCCGATCTAAAAATGCTTATGCGAGCATTACGTTTGGATCATCGTCACAAAGTAGTCGCAGGGGTTGGCATATTAAAAAAACATTTTAGGACCAACTCCTAATTTTCATTTTGGGACGAAACTATGATGAACTTTTAAGACACTTTATTAAAGTAGCCATAGCGGTTCCTATGAGAATTTGGATAAAAAACTTGTTTGTCTATTCCTCAAAAAGATAGTTGCGCCTGCCAGGAGTCGAACCCCAAGTCAATTTCTTGGAAGGCAATGATCCAAAGTCATAAATGGTGGAGTACAAGCGCAAAATGGAATTTACATTCGATTGTAATTCCTGAAATAGACTACATGGCACAAGCAGTTCCATTGAAAGATATATACTCACAGCTGCATAATTTAGAGGAAACAAATGAAAAGAAAATAAGGAGATGGCTTGGTTACACAGATTAAAAATATTATGATAGCAGTATGTCTCCTAGTGAAATGGTTTCAAAAGGCTTTGCTAAATCTGCCCTGCTGTGAGCTGTTACTGATACTTCTTGCATAGTTGGCCGAGTACATGGATCACTCCGTAAGCAGGAAAATCCAACCTTTTCGATGTACATTATCTCTTTCTTCATAATATCTGTTGGTGCTCCAAGACATGGGTCAAAGATGTCTCTCAAACTTAAGTTTTGCGCCACCATACTCGATGATAAAGATGAGAGAAGAATTTGTGAGAGTAATGTGATGATTTCAGATGGATGTGTTCCCATTAATACTTCTAATATGATCACCCCAAAGCTATAAACATCACATTTCTCGGTTACCTTCATTGTATAGCAAGCTCTGCAAACATCATTATCAACAAATAAATGGAAGTGAATTACTTCCTTATTTCACCAAAAATGGTAACTTGATAACAATCAATCACAACAGTTTTAGCTGGAAGGCTATACCTGGAGCAATGTATCCGTAGGTTCTGCAAGTAAAGTCCAATTGGATGAATCTGGCTTCAAAATCCTCGTCGTACCAAAATCAGAAACACGCGCTTCGTATTCGGAGTCCAACAAAATATTGTTACTAGATATGTCCCTATGAACTGTTGTTGAAATGCAATCATGGTGCATGTAAGCAAGTGCATCAGCTGTTCCCTTGATGAATCTTACCCTCTTTATCCAATCGAACTCTGCTACTTGTTCCCTATCGCATAAAACATTTTTTAAACTTCCTCTTCCACAAATTCATAAACCAAAAATGAGATCCGCCTATCAAGATTAGAACAAAAACCGAAAAGTTTCACAAGGTTTCGATGTCGGATTTCTGTCAATGCCTGAATTTCACTTTCAAATGACTTAAGATCAGATATCCCAGAATCTTCATCTGAGGAGTGAAGTTTCTTCACAGCAACAACTTGACTTGTTGACAGCTCTGCTTTGTAAAAGCTCCCATATGTTCCCGTTCCAATGCAATGTTTAGTATCAAAATCCTCGGTGGCTTCAATTATGTCTTCGAATACTATTTTCCCGTAGTAATTCCAAATCGAAAATATATTACTTCCAGTATTAGTAGCACGAGGTTGATTTCCAGGCGAGATACTTCTTACCGATCTTTTTCGAACGCGAAACAAAATGGCGAAGAGTATGAATACAAGAAACAACGAACCGAACAAAGGAAGTAGGATTATTAGCACAAGCTTGTTATGGTTGGTCTCTTTTCTTCCGATTACAACCGAGGAATTGCATGGTTTTAAACCTGTAGAGTTATTACCACATAACCCTTGGTTGTTCTTCAATGCATCAATAGAAGCATCCTCAAAGGCCTTGGAGTTTGGAAGAGGACCACTCAATTCATTGTACGAAATATTGACTGTGGTCAAGCTTTGCATTTGATCAAATGAAGATGGAATTGAGCCGAAAAAGCTTGTTGTGGTATAGTGTTTCCAGTTTGCTTAGTTTCCAAGAGCCGGTGGTATCTCTCCACTCAACTAATTATAACTAAGATCTAACAAAATCTGTAATGAATCCAAGTTCCCAATTTGGGGTGGGATGCTTTCATTAAAATTGTTGGAGCTCAAATTCAAAGATAGTAGCTTCGAACACTCCCCTAGTTGTTTGGGTATTGGTCCGATGAGTTTATTTGTTGATAGATCCAGATACTGCAGGTTGGCTAACCTTCCAACTGCGAAAGGCAACCTACCAGAAAGTTGGTTATTACTCAATCTTAACTTGATCAATGAAGGCAATTTCAACAACTCTTCAGGAATTTTTCCTACCAAGTTATTAGAATCGAGATAAAGTTCTGTTAAAATTTTCAACTTTCCCATTTCAGGTGGTATTCTACCTGTGATATTGTTCCCTCCCAAGGATAGTCCTGTCAGATTTTGACAATTTCCCTAGTCTTCTGAGAGTTCACCATACAACATATTGTCACGCACAACAAACCAATCCAGGTGCGGATACACATGAAACGCCTCTGTTATATTATCTGCAAGTTCATTATTTTTAAGGCTGCTGCAATTCCTAAGGCTTCTCGGTATAGGACCTGTGAAACAGTTAAAGCCTGCCACAAAATGTTCAAGTGTTCCGCTCTGACATACATTTTGAGGTAAATAACCTGCAAAAAGTTCTCACTCAGATACAGTACTTTCAGCTGTGACCTACTGGTAATGAACCAGTCAATTCATTCCCAGAAAGAGATACAAAAGTCAAATTTCTCAAATTACCCACTGATGAAGGGACTGAACCAACAAGATTGTTGTTGTAAAAATCAAAGATGGCAAGAGACCTTAGCCTACCGATTTCACGAGGAATGTTGCCCGAAAGGTTATTCTCAAATAATGATAGAGTGATCAAGTTGGACAAATTGCATATTGAAGTAGGGACCGAACCGGTGATATTGTTTGCGAACAATTCTAAGAGGTTAAGAGAGTGTAACCTTCCTACATCTCGAGGAATGATTCCAGAAAGTTGGTTTTGAAACAGAGTAAGATCGTTTAGGCTAGTTAAATTGGTCAAGGAAGCAGGGATTGAACCACTGAGATTGTTGTGGGATAAAGCTGTTGGAGCAATTCCTGTAACAATGAACAAATGGACAGAAACTTGAAAAAGGGTTAGCGTTAGTGCAGACAGAAGCACTCAAAAATTCATACACACAAACACAGGGAGGTGGAGTCGCCTGTTCAACAAACTGCCCTTAACTCAATATTTGCCAGGTACATCTTCAGGAAGATGCTGCTATACCCTTTGAAGTGACAAACT
>JAJJMC010031210.1:2676610-2704186 GCA_023531435.1 Papaver californicum | reverse complement strand
AGTAGCTGCGTCTGGGGTAAATGAAAATGAGATTTTTCTTTTTCTTTTATAGGAGAAGAAAACCGTTTTGGAATTCAAATGGTTAGAATAATTAATTCAAAATATTTAATTCAATAATTAATTCTAAAATTTAATTCAAAATTTTAATTCAAAATAATAAGTTCAAATAATAAATTCAAATATTTAATTCCAAATATTTAATTCAAAATATTAAGTTCAAATATTAATTTAAATGAATTTAATAAAATGACTCTTGATAGACACACGCTGGCACACGCCATGCACGCGCTGGCTCACGCTGGCACACACCGGTTCATACAAAAACACACGCACATGTGCGAATTTTCCCACTAGCCCATTCCCTTAGTCCATGTCCAATCTACAAATCTTTTCCCTTAGAAGCAACTTTAGTGGTAATATAGATGGACTTCATCCTTGGTTTATCCCATGTGAGACAAACCAAAGGTTTCTCATTCACATAGAAGTGAAAAGTGGATTTGTTACTTCCACCCTAATATAGGCTAGTGACCCTTTGGTCCCATCAAGATAAATTAGGTAACAAAATAATTTTTGGTAATAAATCACTTTTAATTCCAACAAAAGCCAAGATAATAACAGAATTTAGCCTTCCGATATCTCGAGGAATGGCACTCGAGATTGTATTTTGATAAATCGATAAACGGGTCAAGCTAGTCAGATTGCACATATCAGATTGTTCATGTACAACCTTAGAATAGTGAGAAAATACAAAGTGCCAATTTCTTGGGTGATGGATCCACTAATTTGATTTGCAGAAAGGTCTAACAAACGCAAACTTATGAGAGCACCTATTTCTGGTGGAATATGTCCAGAGAAATCATTAGAGTAGAAATCAAGGTGGGTGAGTTTCGTAAGATAACCGATTTGGGACGGAATGGTTCCGAAGAGTTCATTGTAGCTCAAGTCAAGACTAAGAATGTTGGAGAAAGGTATGAAGTTGAATTTATGGAGCGTACCTGTAAACCCAATCCTGCTATATTCAGGTCAACGACCCTTCCGTCATCGTTACAATTGATTCCATACCACTTGCATGGAGTCGTCGTGCTCGCAGTAGAATTCATCTTCCAAGAAGAGAGAAGAGAATGATTTTGGTTATTAAGGGATGATTCCATTTCAAAAGAGCATCTACTTCTTCTTCAACTAATTGTATATTGCGAGTTAAAGAAAGAGAAGAGACAGAAGCAAAGACAAATACATTAGAAGATGAAACCAATAGTAATGCCAGCACTAACAAAGCAGCAGCAATGGCAATGTTTACTTGTCGTAACATTTTTCTTAAATATCAGATGACGAACAGTTTTAGTTTTTCTTAGAGTGATGAATGATTAACATATATGACCGGGTTATATAATCTACTTACCGTACATTACATTCAACCCGCACCACAAAAAAAATGAAATTATTGAACCAAAGCGCATTATTGAATTCTATTAACTTCTCAGTTATTGCATTCTGAAGAAATTGAGATGCAAGTCATTAAAATTTTGGTCCGAGGCCACACCAAATAACAGCTCATTTCATATACCGTCATCTAAACAGAAGTTGTGGGTATTTGATCTGTCTGAGACCTTCAACAGCTTCTAGCTATATAAAGCGCGACAAAGTTTAATAGAGTATATACACGGACTAATTCTAATTCATAAAATTTGCTTTTCCCATTCAGAAGGGGGCTTAAATGCTAAATTCACTGAGCACCTGATTCAAACCCTTCATTTCAGTTGCAGAAGTCATACAACTTACATTCGACAAACCCTTCAAGAAAACTGTCAACTTCTAAAGTTTTAGAAGACCTTACATATCAGCAAATACAATTACATCAGTTTGGTGTACAAAGTATATATGAGCCACTGGTGACTTGTTAATAGATTACTATAGATCTTCTACTCACTGCAAGCACCAGATGGATCTGCATTCTTAATTATCCAGGGATGTACTAAAATCTTTTGACAGTGGAAGTCTCTTCGAAGGATCCTTCACCAAAGGCTGCAAATGTGAGTTACAAAAATGTCAAACTAATATCCACTTAAAATACACGTATTCCGTGCAAAATTAAATTGTAGCGCTCCTACACAAACTTACCAAGCGCACAAGATTTTTAGCTTCCACAGACACATGAGGGGTTGGAGGGAAGCTGTAGTCAAGCTTCATTATCCTGTAGATGAAAATTGTTATGTACATATAAATGTTTGAATTACTGAGGAACCATGTAGGAGTTACAGAAGCTGAATCCCGGATATCAGTATCCACTATACCTTTTAAATTTTTCGTTCTGCTTCTCGGCTTCAAATGGTGGAACCCCAAAAAGGAATTCGTAACAGAGAATACCCATAGTCCAGGTATCAACTGAGTAGTCATGGCCTTTGTCCTCAACCATTTCTGGTGCTAAGTAATCTAACGTCCCACACATTGTATGTCTCTTCTTATTCGACTATACAGACCATCCAAAGTCCGCAACTTTCAGTCTTCCCTTCAATAAAAGGAAAGATGCAACCAAAAATCAACTCCCTTATATTCATGCACAGTTTCATCAAACAACTGACAACGTTAAAGGATCTACTAAGTCGGACTTCTACTATCTTGAACAAATTATGTGTTAATTCCTATATCTTAATAATCTATTGTAACCCATATACAAACACTATGAACTATCAGAATTCGAAACCTCAAACAATCAGACCATTACAAAATTGACCCAACCACAACATTATAAAAGATAACAACCCTTCATCAAGACAACATTCTCCTCAACATAACAATAAAGACAAACAAAATGTTGTTTCTTTTCCTCACTGCCTATAAAACAATGATCATCTCATTTTTGTTAATGCCATTGCACAAGATAAAACAGTTCCTACATGTACAACACCTATTGGCCCCTTGCTTGGGACGTGCCGTAACCGTGAGCATTAACAATGACCTTATATTTAAGATTTAATTAATGCTTAAACAATTAAACCTCCCTTGAAAGATAATCTGTCTCCTATTTCCACAATGTGTAGAATTTTTTTATCCCCATGCCTGTTTTAACCAAACAATCTATAGGGAACTATATTCCAAGGGAAATACATTGCAGGAATTATATTCCTTGGAATGCTGTTCCTTACTCACCAACCAAACGTGCCATAGGAGTGTATATATGACACCAAATCAATATGATTATACGTGAGAACTTGTTACCAGCACACACAGCTCAATGGTTAACAATCGAGCAGATTAGAAACAACTTCATCATATAAATCCACTTAAGACATAAGAATTGGAGGCTAACATTCCAGATTGCGGATATGGATAGGCATGTTGTGGAAATTTCTTACATGCATACTGCTATTCCTATGCAAAAAGAATAAATTCATATCATGAATCTAAATTTAAACTAGCATATCTAATCCAATATATCTTGCTAAATGTATTGCAACAAACTTAGGCATCAAACTGTGAGCCTAGCCTTGACGCCAATAGAACTCACCAATAAATGATCAGAACAACCTCTAGTTCACAAGGATAACAAAACCCACCTAGCCATGAGGGTTTACTAGACAAACTCGAGAACTCATCGACCTCAACCGTGCACCCTTTGTGCCACCCCTCATGCTCCTCAAGCTAATGGATTTTTGTCAAGAAACTTACAACCTCGTCTTGAGGAAATGATTTGAACGATGACAAGTTCATCCCCCAAGATACACTCAAAATGTCTCAACAAAAGCAAATCCATTATATACCTGTGGACAATTGGAATGTTAAATTAACAAAGAGATGCTAAATCAACACTTCTATAACGTAGCTCGAACCTTGGATATTTAACATCTACAGAGATAGATACTCTCTTAGAAAGTGGGACTAGTAAGTTGTTTCATAGGATGTCCAACCATGATTCATATGGAAGTGGTTAAGAGGATTCTGTATCCAATGTAAACTAGATCTGGACTCGTCCATCCTCCTAGCTTAAGGCCAATGTGGGTGTTGGTGATTTGAGATATATTAGTGGGGGCACTTTTGGGTTTAGAATAACAACCTAAGTGAAGCTTTTTAGACTATGGAAACTAATATGTAGTTTCTGGGGTTAAGCTTGTCAATCTCTTTAGCTTCATAAGGTATTTATGCAAATCTATATGACAAAAGCTGACCCAACGAAGAATTTCATTGATAACATCTGGAACTAGCTTTGGATTATAATAGTGGGAGTGTTTGCAGCAACATCTCTCTATGTGGTGTTCAAGAGGGGAATGCTTAAAGATTCAAAGCTTGTTTAAAGCCCTAAATTCTTGCAAGATGTGGGGAGACAAAGATTGAAAAAGCTAAGCACAAGGCTGACAGCATAGGAAAACAATATTACCCAAAACATCATGTAGACTTTTGTTTTGGGGCGTTTGAGATTACTGATCATGCAAGAGGTAAATGTCTACCCTATTGTAAACTAAGAGGACTTATCGAGATTTGATCATCAATATAGTTGAGAATGATGAAAGACGTCTACCAAATTACTTAATCTAGTTGCACATGCGGCAGCTGGAAAATACACAAACAGAATGACAAACAAAACCACAAGGAAACACGGTTGAAAAAACAATGCGGAAACTAGAAGGAAAAAATGTTTCTGCCAATGTCTTTAATGCAACACCTCAATTTCATAGCCAGCTAACCGGCGGTTGTTTATGCTCTCAAAAACACATCAGAAATTCCATTAGGCCAATAAGAAAGCTAATTGACCAAACCTATAGATCGAATGAACTACAATGTGCAAGGCTTTCATATCAAACCAGTAGTGACTGCTTGGTATCTGTTCAACCATTGGTAAATTCACCATGTCTACAGTTGAATCCCTGTAACACTTAAGGTATTAAGTGTTTTCTAACAATAACAGTATAGGTTATAAGGGCTAGAAGATGTCGAAATTTACCTCATGATCAAGCAACAAATTCTCCGGCTTAATATCTCTATGAATGATATTCTTCTTATGGCAGTAAGCCAAAGCTTTCGCAAGGCTTGCAATGTACTAAATTTCAACCACAAGAAAAAAGAACCCAAAAAACATAGTAAAGTAACAAAAACAAACCCTAGAAAAACAACAAATAAAAACAAAAATTAAAAATTTAGGAATTTTTACTTACAGTAGCAGCTTGTCTCTCAGTCAGATGACCAGTTTTCCTAAGTAAACCATAAAGTTCACCTTTAGCAGCATATTCAAGAATCAAGAAAATCCTTTCATCATCACCAAACCAACCATAGAGACTAAGAATATTTGGATGATCTAATGTATTCTGAATTTCCATTTCTCTTTTGAGTTGAGGAAGTAGATTGTATTTCTCTACTTGACATCTATATAGGACTTTCAGAGCACAAACATACTGATGCTGCAATACACAACAACAACAACAAAAACAACAACAACAAAAAACTCAAAACTCAAAAATGGATTCGAAATCAAATCAATTTTACAGAAAGTATCAAATTATATGTTTAAGTTAGGGTTTCTTTACCTTTTTTTCTCTGGCCATATAAACCCTCCCAAATTTACCTTTACCAAGAGGTTTGCCAATATCGAAATCTTTCAAACCCCAGTCATACAAATCTGGGTTTGGATTTTCTTCTTTCTCCTGATTTTCATCAATAGTATCAGGCGCAGACATTTTTCTCAAATGTTAGGGTTTTTTTTCTTCTTCAAATTGGACTGAATTGATAAAGTCAGATCCAAAATTCTAAATTTGAATTTTTGCCCCCAATTGAATTTCCTTTGTGGGGTGACTTAAGTTTCCGGTTGTTCGAGCGCGTCTCTGCACAGCGCGCAGAGACCGCGCATCCCATGTGGCAACCCCACGTGGGTCTATTTCTCTTTTTTTTTTTCTTTTTTTTTGCTTTTCTTCTCTTCTTTTCGTCTTTCTCTATTCTTCTCTTCTTCTCCGGTGCGTCTTCTTTCCTCTCTTCTAGCTCAACCGGAGTGAATAGTGAGTAAAAGAAGTTGGTGTGTGGTTGTTAAACTTCTTGTTTTCTTTCTCTTTCAACTTATACTTGTATTGTATACTTATAATTCTCAGATTTTTTCCCTTTTCTTCTTTTCTTTTCTTTTCTTGGGTTCTGGCTTAGTGATTTGTTTTTTTGTTCAAAGGGTTTCATTCATTTTCTTCTTCTAGTTCTGTTTTAGTGTGGGGGAGATAAAGTAAAAAGATTTAATTTTTTTTATCCCTTGTCCTGTGGATCTGGTTTTCTGTTTTTCAGTTTCAAGGTCTGGGTTTGGGTATCCTTCATTCATTTCCTTCTGTTTTTACTTAGTTCAGCAGCGTATGAACTAGGGTTTACATTTGGTGGTTTTTTCTGATGTAAAGATCTTTTCTTTGCTTCATGGGTTGATTGTAATTTTGGGATACAGAAGAAGAATCTCTGGTTTGGATAAAGTGGATGGCGCTTCATAAACTCAACTAAAAATGAAAAATTTAAATGTTTGAATGAATCTCTGAGGTGTTCCCTCCTGAAAATCAAGTAACAGATTCTTCTTTTTGTCTCTTAATTCTTTGTTTATTTCTCTCTTAATTCTTTAATTCATTAAGTTCTGTACATTGTTAATGATGAATTCTGGTGGATTTCCAAAACTTAATAATGGTGAAAACCCTCAGCTCAAATCAATTGGTAATACAAATAAAAATGGGTTTTGTTTCAGTCATTTCATCAAAATTGTAATTTTTCAGCAGAAGTTCTTTCAGTTTGTTATTAATTTGAGGTGCAATTTGTTTGATTTAGGGGCAATACCAGCATTACAACAGGTAATGAGTGCGGCTAGAGGTGTAACAGATGCTTTTTCGGGTGCTGGAAGACATGTGAACAGCACTGTAAGTTCATTTTATGGGATTAAAAGAGATTTGTAGATATTTGAAATCCTGCATTTTTTCTTATGTTTCTTGGTTTTTGTTTATCATTTTTAGTTGAGAAGATTTGGAGCTAAGAGAATTGAAGCAGGTGTGGGATGTGGAATCGGCTTTGGGCATGGATTTGGGGCTGGTAAGGATTAGAGATGATGTTTGTAGTATAGGGGGATTAGTGTTGAGTCTAGATAATGCTTAAGTGAGTAGTTGTATGATGTGTATTGAAATGTACTTGCCAAAAGAATAGATGACTTGATTTCAGATATACGATAAGGGAGGAATGCTCGACATTTATGCACCACAGACTGATATCAAGGGATTTTATTGATGCAGAATTCATTAGAACCCATGTCTTTGTTTATGCAGAATTCTTCAGCAAACATTTGACTGTAAGTTTTGGAAACTTTGTGGATCATGGGTAGAGCTAGAGGAAAGGGTAAAAAGTTAATTGTTCAAAACATAGATGAGGAAGATGGGGAGAAAGCAAAATATGCTATCTTAAACAAAGAAGCAAAAGTTTTAGCTGTCGTGGAGAATGGAAAGAAGAGGAAGCGGAACTTGAAAGAGAATTTGGATGCTATCAAAGAGGAGAATAGTCTTGTTGGAACCAGAACATGCACTGACAACTCTACTAAGTTAAATGGATTTCGGCAATACAGAAATCGACGAAAAACAAGCCTCGGAGAGCTGCCGAAGTTTTAAATAATGTTTTTACATGATTTGGAACAATGTTTCTACATGATTTTGAATATATGGATTGAATGCCAGAATTAACTGATAACCATCAAGTGTAAATCGATACTTTTATAATTACGATTCAGATGTTCTTCTACAATACTTTTATAACTTAAGACTAAGAAAAAGGTAAGCAAACTAATGAGGAAAATCAGTTCATTTTCTTTATCAATTATACACAGCATTACAGTGGAAAGCTAGAGTTATTAAACACTTGTCAGCAAATACTGGTCAGTTTCCTGTTTTTTTCTGTACAAACTAAAAATGAACTGATTTTCCTGTACAAACTAAAAATACTTTTGCATTCATTGTACAAACTGTACAAACTAAAAATGAACTGATTTTCCTGTTTTTTTCTGTTCAGCAAATACTGGTCAGTTTTTCTCTGCCACCATTGTGTATAGGAAATTCAATGACTTTGCATCATCTGACCTTGCATCATCTGTGATTGCATCATCTGACTTTGCATCATCGACGATTGCATCCTCTGACTTTGCATCATCGATGATTGCATCCTCTACCTTTGCAACATTTGGGATTCCATTATTTGACTTTGTAATACTTGATTAGGATGGTAATCTTTAAATTGTGATGGAGTATCCTACAAAGACATAAAATGATTTAGAAAAATACTTTCACAAAAAGACAATGTTATCAATAGTAATATTTATTATCACCTTCTGGTTCCTTTTCTTCTTCTTTTGCTTCTCCAAACGGCTTTTCAACCGATTCTGTCTTCTTGCACCTTTACCATGCTTTTCTATTGGATCTAAAATTTTACTCGCATCATCATCATCTTCTTCTGACTCGATTTCCTCATCTTCTACCAAGATTCTGGACTGCATAAATGGGATGATTCCACAACTTAAATCGGCTATCTTTTGAGACTTATCCTCTATCTTATTATTAGCCCACTCTTGCACATCATCGATAAACTCATCGTCACCAATCGATAACTCTGCAAGTCGAAGTAATGTTTTTGAAAGTGAAGCATATTTTCTTGCATCATCGGTGGATTTATAACCATTAAAATTGAGTCTCATCAATTTATATGATCTCCGCACATCTATTCTCCACCTTCTTAGGATATATCTATCAGGAATCAATTGAATGTCATTCTGTATCAAAACACCACATGTGCGTCCACATAATATCCCAGCAAACTCAAAATGTCTACAACTACAATTTACTAAACAATCTTCTTGAATAAAAGTAACAAAGAAATCGGTACGTGCTTGATGTTCAATTTCTAACTCATCTGTATTAATACAAAGCTCGGTTATTTTATAAAGGAAACTCCCTGGAGACGTCTCTACAACTGAAAGTATATAAATAGTTTCAATGAGAAATAAGTATATAAATAGTTTCAATGAGAAGAGAAAGTATATAAGAGATTAGAATTACTAAGTTATTACCTGGACCCCATCGAAAATTTATAATTCTTACAAACTGTTCATGAACTTCTTTAAACTTTGCAATTGTGTATAGACTTTTAAATTGCATCTCCATTTTGGTCGCTGACACTATAGCCATCCTCGATGTGTGACTTTTATAGTCTGCTCTATTCTCCTTTTCAATTTTGCTCTTTAAAGCGTTATCAAATTGTTCTACAAACTGTTTAAGGGTTGTTTTCGAATTCACATATCCATCAAAGAAAGCATTCATGCTTTCACTTCGTTGTGTAGATTTCATTGCCGCCCAGAACATATCTTTCTGATAACATGGTACCCAATAAGCCCTAAACTCGTATAAATAACTCAACCAAACATGATCTTCCAATTTATAATGTGTAATCATGCTCTTCCAGCGAATTTCAAATTCTTCTATAGACTAGGACTCATATACTGATTTTCTCATGTGATAGCTTACTGGGACAGGCTGGTGAAGTAACTTTTCAGGAATTTTTTTCATAACATGCCATACACACCAACGATGTCTAGTACTAGGAAAAACAATTGGAATAGCCTTCTTCATTGCTCCACACTGGTCAATTATTATTCCTTTTGGCGGCACACTTGACATGCATTCTAGCCATGCTCTAAATAGCCAAACAAATGTATCGGTACTCTGATCAGAAACCAGACCACATCCAAGTAAAATAGACTGATTATGGTGATTCACCCCCACAAAAGGCGTAAATGGCATATCATATTTGTTGGTCAAATATGTGGTATCGAAAGAAACTACATCACCAAATTCATTGTACGCTTCTCTACTTCTACCATCTGCCCAAAAAATATTTGTCAGTGTTCCCTCTTCATTCAAATAAAGTCTGTAAAAGAAACCAGTATTTTCTAGTTGTTTTTTCGCAAAGAAATTTTCTAAAGCTACAGCATCACCTTCGCCAAGTCTCAATCTCCTCATTTTCTCAACGTAATTTCTAGCATCTTTTTCAAGAAATTGAAGATTTCCATGCCCACTTTCTTCAATTACACACGACATTTAACTTTTATAGACTGGGATCCCCGCCATATCATTGATCACCAACTGCCTTTTCACATTTGGATTTATATCACGGTGATCAGTATGATATCGGAGTTTATTG
Source organism: Papaver californicum (assembly GCA_023531435.1). NCBI lineage: Eukaryota > Viridiplantae > Streptophyta > Magnoliopsida > Ranunculales > Papaveraceae > Papaver > Papaver californicum. Next base: position 2,694,013 of record JAJJMC010031210.1, on the reverse strand, counting down.
GGACTTAAAAACTCATGGCTATGATCAAGTATGACTTGGCTGATCCTGTACATACCATTGATACAAGCACCATCCCCACAGGCACCATCCACACAAGTACCATCTGCAACTAAAGCAATTCGGATCGAAGCAGGGCATTCCATTTTTATGGATGTACGAGGCTTATTAATTGGGTCTTCCCCTTTTGTTTTCTTCGTGTCGTAGTGAACACAAGTAAACTGGGCGTACCTCACTACCTCTGAGCCACTAGCAATTGTTTTTTGTTGTTTCTTACATGTAGAAAATCCCATTGAGTTCCCATAAGCTTTATAATAATCGTAATCTTCATCTGTCGTTTTAAACAACATACCTTTCTCGGGAGCAACTGTAGCCGTAGACGATTCCGCCATTGAATACCTAAAAAAAAATCAAATAAGAATGATGAACACCCAAAATCCCTAAATTAGTAAAAAGCCTAAATCAAAGAAGAAGATGATGAATACCATACCTAAAAATGGAGGAATGAGATGATGCAGTAGTATGTGCTTAACATAGAGGAAGGAGAAGAAGCGAAGAAAGAGAAGAAAGAAGACGCAGAGAAGAAGAAAAGAAGCGAAGAGAGTTAAAAATCTCTGCTTCAACAGAGAGGAAGGAAGAAGCGAACTGGGAAGAAAGAAGAAGCAGAGAATACAGTTTGGGAAGGGGTTTTGATTGATCAAAAAGAAGAAAAGAAGAATAGAAAAAGACAGAAAAAAAAGCAGAAAAAAATAAAAAAAAAAAGAGACAGACCCACATGGGGTTGCCACGTGGGATGCGCGGTCTCTGCGCGCTGCAGAGACGCGCTCAATAGAACAACCAGTGTCGCGAATTCCCGAAATTTGAAATTTGAAATTCGAATTGACGGTACAATAAAGAAAGGGGTAGTTTGGGGAATTCGATGGTGGTAATTTCCAAATTGTCAGTTCCACAAGCTTGACATATATCTTGGATGACGTTTCTTTTCTTTTCTTTTTTTAGTCAAACCAATTAATTTATTAAATAAAATGAGAGCACATTGTGTAACCTCGTCTTACAATATCGGAAATTTTTTCGATGAGGAATAAATCTAATGTGGTCATGTGGGACAAATAGCAAATATGTCATTTGTTTCATGTTAAAACTATCTTTTACTAGTTTAATTGTTGATTTTTAATTTTTGGTTTTCCTTTTCTAAATCTAAAAATATATTTTTAGAGCATTTATAGTTATAAGCTGAGTAAAGACCAAATACCAGTGGTGGAACCATGATTTCAAAACAGGGAGGGCTAAAAAAAAATTACCGTATTCAAGTCAACGTGAGAGAGAAACACCACTTCACCTAAAAAACACTAATGAGAACATAATCTTTGAGCAAAACAACAATGTACAATTATGTGTTCAATAGACTCCACTTCCCATGAATCGAACTTACATAAATTATTAGGAAAGTTAATTCCTCGAGCTTGCAACATTTTAAGAGACGACAAAGATGTCTTAAATGTTGTCTATAACAAGAATTAAAAATTTTAGTGAACAGCTACATGTATGCAAACTGTTGATGCATTGAGAAGAAGTGGAGTCTTCCAACAGATATGAACAACATGACTTAACGTTAAATTCGTTATTACCACAGTATCCAAACCTGTACCAAGGGCAGGACACATACCAAGTTGTTGTAAAAAATCACCTTTCATCATGACTTCCTCACTATTCATGGTAGTTGCGAACTACAGGGACCAGTTTCCATCCAGCAAGATAACATCCTTCACTGTATCGATGACATACCAGCGGTATCACTAATAAACATTTACTCTTTCTCCATCGTTCTCTTTACTCCCATTTATGAATGGTTTGTGGTTTATTTAGCTCGACATTTCAAAGCTTTATAGATCTTAAGAGGATGAGTGTTGGCTTGGTTCTTTCTATGATGTCTATGATGGTAGCAGTAGTAGTTGAGAGGAAAAGACTTTCATGTTGCTTTTGTTTCCGAACGCCTCTTTAGCAAATCCAATCATTGCATTTGGCAGCACATATTCTAGTATACAAAAAAAAATCATTTTTGTATGAGTTTTTTTCACACGAGGCCATGTACAAAATATGTGAAAAAATCATGACGAGCTCACTTTTGGATAACTCATGAATGAACTATATCGATTGTGTTTCATTATCTTACTTATTGTATGTTTATATTGTACAATAATTTGTTACAATTTAGGCTTAGCAGTTAACTCTTCCCCATTTTCTTTTCTCTGTTCTTTTCTTATCTCTGATGCAGCTAACAAGAAACTATATCGGTGGACTAAACTACTGGCTTGGTGGACTAATTATGGACTAAAAATCTAGGCTTGGTGGACTGATAAGTGCGTAATTTACATGATTTTAGTGTCAAATTCATACTAATATTTGCTATAATTATTGTATACTACTTGTTATTACTCTTGTTTTGTTTTATTTGTTTCTATTAAGTGAATCATCCCAATAAGAGTGAAAGTGGTTACAAAAGAGCTAAGAAGTGAAGTACTACAAATATTCAAGTTTCCCAAGGCCAAACAAGAAGAAAGGAGTTCATTGCGACATGAAATGAATAAGGAAATTGAGTTCTAAAAGTGAAGAAGGGACAAAGACCAAGTTCAACTCGTTAAAATCCAGAGTTTCTTATCATCATCTTGAAGAAAATTGAAAGACGAATCCAACTCAAAAAGACTGAGGTCATTCCGAGTTCGTATGAGGAAGTTATGAGCAAAACAGCTGAAAGAAAAGAGCGAAACACTCGGCAAAATAATCGTGAGATAACATGGAAAATTAACCACCGATTATAAGCAGTTTCGGACACAGGAAAAGTCATATTTTGAGCTATAACAACCGGTAGATAATGAGGGGGTCGTGACTACTGATTATGGACGATTTTAGCATCAGAAAACTCTGGTTTTTGGACACCAACAATCGGTAGAAAGAGGAGGATTGATACTACCGATTATGTCATGACGGGAGCCACTTCTAAGACACGTTTTTTACTTCTAAATCAAGTTATCATGGTCCCATTAGGTCTCTAACACCTAGATTTGATAAAGACTATATAAGAAGAATTCCAAAACTCTAAGAAGAGACTTTTTACACAACTTTACAAGTCTTGGAGGAGATCAACAACAAAAGGAGCAAAAGTTAGGGTTTGGAGTGTTTTTACCATCGTAATGAATTCTTTACTCTTATGTATAACATGGATGCTTATACATCCATGAGTAGATAAAAACATATTTTCAAGTTCTTCACATGATTATCGTTTGTTTTTACTGATATGAATGATCATGCTTGATTGATAGATTGTTTAGGTGGCCAGCTAAATTGATTTGTTAATTAATCTACCTAAGTAGAGAACGTGAGACCTTACAGAGGTATTTTTTGTGGAGCAGTCGCATGTAAGAACAACACTAGAAAGTGGACCGAGCGTACTGAGTTTAACTACTAGGATCAAACCTAAATTCACAAACCTTAAAGCATTCGATTAAGTTACATCTGGTAAGCGAACCTCGGGGTGTCTCAGTTGGATAGAATCCGGTGACTAAGTGCACCTGTTACCCGGTGATATTAGGAGTTTTAAGGATAGCTAAGCGCACCTGTTATTCTGCGGTTGGTGATAATCTGTGACGAATGAATAATAGATGAATATACTAACTCAATGATTGTTTAGTAACAAAGAAAGATTCATCAATCATATTTCTCTCCATTGCTTGTATCTTAATCACTTTAAATTGTTTTGTTAGTTAATTCCAACCTTAAACAGACCCCCTTTTGTGACATTTGATAAGTAGAATACCTTGTTCCTCGTGGGAACAAACTCTATTTACTACTATATTAATCTTTAGTAAAGTAGAAGATAAGAGAATTAATTTGTCCACCTACGACACGTAACAAATTCTGGCACCGCTGCCGGGGAGCAGTTAGTTTTAGTTGTTACTTATTTTTCATTTATTTTTGTTTTTAGGTTTATTTTTAGTTTTTAACTTTGTTTCTAGATATTTTTGGTTTCAGGTACTATCTCTTTTGTGAATGCTAAAAGAGGGCAAACCAAGTCCCATTGGTATACGTCTTCGATCATGCACTTTACTAAAAGACTTTGTTCGAGCAGTGAACACTCTGCTTCCTCCTAGTTCTCCACCAAGTGAATTTTCATACTCGGACAAAGAGGAAGATCACATAGAAGAGATGAGTGGTCCTCAACCTCCGGAGAAAAATCCATGAGAGTTGACATCTACATGCTTATATTCGTAACCGTTGTGTATTACTCTAACTGACATAATGGAGTTGAAGTCGAATCTTATTCACCATTGTCCAAAGTTCAAGGGACTTCCAGACGAAGATCCGAACCGTCATCTTCAAGTATTCCATCACAAGATGACAAGTCTTTGGCAAGGTACAGAAGACAATGATAAGGTTATGCTGCAAGCATTTCTATTTTCTTTAATAGATCTAGCAGAAGAGTGGTTTTATTACCTTCCTTCAGGAAGTGTTAGAACATGGACTGATATGAAAAAGCTATTTCTCGAGAAGTATTTTCCTGCTTCTAAGGCGGTCGTTGTTCATAAAGATATTAGTATCATTTTACAGATTATTGGAGAGTCTCTTTATGAATATTGGGAAAGGTACAAGAGATTATTGGCAACCTGCCCACACCACAACATATCCTCAACTCTCATCATCCAATACTTGTATGAAGGATTACTTCCGGAACAGAGGAATTTGATTGATGCAGCTGCGTGTGGTTAACTTATTGAAAAGACGATCTCGCAGGCAACTAGTTTGATCGAGAGTATGGCATTGGATGCTCAGCAATTTTACACAAGAAACGACTCAAGTATCATAAGAGTCAACGAGATGGGAGATTTCTCACATATAGATCAACGAATGGGTAATGTGGAAAAAATGGTCCAACGGATAGCTTCTGCAGTTGTTCCCATATACGAAGACGAAGCTGAGGTGAATGTTATATTTCCTAATCAAAGGTCGAGGTATGATCCTCATTCTAATACTTACAATCCCGACTGGAAAGATCACCAAAATTTTAGTTATGCGAACAAGCAAGTTGCAGCTCCTATGCCAACTTATGGGCGACAAGGTGGTTTTAAACCACAACAACAACAACAATTCCTGCAGCCTCAACAACCTCAGAATCAAGGTTCTAACCTTGAAGATTTGCTCAAATCTTATATTCAGAGACAGGATATGGTGATGAAGGACTTGCAAACATAAATGGGTCAGTTAGCTACAACACTAAGAAGATTAGAGGGACAAGTATCAACAAATTTGTCATCACAACCTGTCGTGAACCCAAGGGAGCACGTCAATGTTGTAACTTTAAGGAGTGGAAGGCAAGTAGAAGATTCAAACCAGCAAGAAGAGGTTAGTGGCGACATCGAAAAGGAAGTAGAGGCGGAAACCGTACTAAAGGAAAAGCCAACCTCAACTGGCCAACCTAAGGACACGGTTCCCACTTTTACCACACCATCTTCTTTTCCTAGTCACTTTGCCAAGTCCAAGAAAAGCTCAAGATAAGGAGATCATGGATATCTTCAATAAGGTGCAAATCAACATCACATTTATTGAATTCATCAAAACTATGCCTAGATATGCCAAGTTTTTGAAGGATTTGTACAAAGACAGATAAGTTGATTCCTAATAAAGCCACTAAGGTGGGCGAGAGTGCTACGGCTATGTTGTTAAAGAAGATTCCTGCAAAGTGTACGGATCCTAAAGGCTTTGCGGTGCCAATTACTATTGGTACTAAGAGGTTTGAGTGTGCTTTACTTGATTTGGGAGCATCCATAAGTGTTATGTCGGCCAATATTTATGATTCTTTGAATCTGAGACCTTTAAAAGAGACAGGGATTACTATTCAATTAGAAAACAAGTCCAACATATATCCTAAGGGACTCGTGGAGGATATGCTAGTTCAAGTGAATGGGTTAATCTTTCCGGTTGACTTCTACCTTGTGGATATGCAGAATGAAGAAAATAGTGCATCAACTTCGTTACTTCCTGGGAGACCGTTTATGAAGACTGCAAAGACCAAGATTGATGTTGATAGTGGTACACTCACTATGGAGTTTGATAACGAGATTATTCGCTTCAACATATTTGAATCCATGCGTTACCCTAGTGATGTTCACTCTGCTTTCTCTATCGATGTTATTGGTTCGCTAGCACAACAAATATTTGATTTGAACAGTGAAGATGAACTTGGAATTGTGTTGCGTAATAGCATTGAATTGGACGTTCATGATCAGCCGAACTTAGACATTGACTTAGACAAGGATCTAGTGGAGATGTGTGGTTCTTTAACGACACTACAAAAAGCTCAAACGGGTAATATCCCATATATCTTTTTGTCCATAACTAATGAGGTTCTTTTACCTTCTATAGTGCAGGCACCTAAACTAGAATTGAAGCCTCTTCCTGATCACTTAAAGTATGCTTACTTTGGTGATAAAGAAGAGCTTCTGGTGATCATTGTAAAAAACCTCACTGCCATACAAGAAGAACGCTTGATTAGGGTTCTGAAAGAGCACAAAACGGCCATTGGTTGGACAATTACTGACATCAAAGGTATTAGTCCATCCATGTACATGCATAGAATCCTAACATAAGACGATGCAAAGCCAGTACGTGATGCTCAACGTAGGCTTAACCCACCAATGATGGAGGTTGTAAAGAAAGATATCCTCAAATTGCTAAGTGTGGGGGTGACTTACCCAATTTTTGACAGCAAATGGGTTAGTCCGGTACAGGTGGTACCTAAGAGGTCTAGTGTTACCGTTGTCAGAAATCAAGATGACGAACTTGTTCCTACACGAGTTCAAACATGATGGAGAGTATGCATAGACTACAGAAATCTTAATTCTGTAACCTGAAAGGATCAATTTCCTTTGCCTTTCATTGATCAGATGTTAGAGAGGTTGTCCGGACATTCTCATTATTGCTTTTTTGACGGATATTCGGGCTACAATCAGATTGTAATTGCACCGGAGGATCAAGAGAATACTATTTTTACTTGTCATTTTGGTACTTTGCAATAAAAGGATGTTCGTTTGGTCTATTGAGATTGAGACTCAGGATGGTGGAAATATCACCAAAGTCAACGGTCAACGACTGAAACCGTTTTTAGAGTCTACCCCTACAGGTAATATTGAGGAGGTCCCTCTGGAGGACCCAGCGTACTCTGATTGACCATCAGAGCCGTTTGTGTATGTATGTATTAGATTCTTTTTACATCTTTATTTTTCTCTCCTTAGAAGGATTGCTACGCTTCATTCAGGTACTATCTTTCTGACTCCCTTACTTTTACTCTTTTGGTATTGTTCTTGACGTAGAAACATTGAGGACAATGTTTATTTTAAGTTTGGGGGTATTGGGAGACTTTTTAGGTTTAATAAGATTTGGAATTTAGAATCATGTGAACAATTTAGGGTGACACTAACCACTCTAGGTAGATGGAAACTTAGCCATTTTGCTATAAGGATTGATGTGCCCAGCTAGATGGTCTATTCATAAAGGAGACAGAGTTCAGGTGTTAGAAATAACATGATAGTTGTCACCACCATATCACGTTCTGTTTTATTATTTGCAATTTCGTGTTTCTCTGAGAGTATTGGTGGGTCCTAGCATCGACGTGTTAATTAGCGCTGGAATGCCATTTAGTGTGTTGAGATCATGCCCCAGTTTGAATAATATGTTATTGTTTTAGAGTTATGTGTGTGGTCCCCCTGTCTCCGTCGCCTAAGCAAGCGTGGAATGCAGGATCCATGGGATTACACATGTACTAGGTAAAAAAAAAAAAAAAAAAAAAAGAGTTAGAAAAAAAAAAAATTTGAAAAAAAATAGTATTTAATATTTTCAAGTTCTCCCTGTCTCCGTCGCCTAAACAAGCGTGGAACGCAGGATCCATGTGAACTTGTAAATATTTTAGTTAGTAGTAACCGTTGAAAATAAATGGGGAGTATCTCGACACACTAGGTTTCATCTCGGTACTGACCTTCAGACAGATATGGGAAACATCGTGCGCCTCAGTCAACATTTGCGACCTTCTACAGTCCACTTTCATCTTTTAAGTCTTTTCATGTGATGTGTGGATAGATAACTGTCTGAGTAGAACTCTGTTGTCTTAGATATGAATTTTAGTATGCTTGAGTTAACACTCGTGTACAGTGACTGGATCCATAAAGGGTAATGGTCCCTATAGCCGAATATCTAAGTAGCCAACTAACTAGCTTGTTTAGTGTCTACCATTAATCATACACGTGTTGCTAAAATCTAGATCCAGGTTTTGTGGGTATACCTCTTGTAAACCCTCACGAGACAAAACTCGTCCACTAGGGACACCTAGGGGTTTAACGGCTTACTGCATATGCTAAATGTAGTCGCGATTCCTGCGAAAGTGAGTTAGGATTTTTACTTTATTTTTAGAGTAGTTTGCTCGAGGACTAGCAAAATAGTAAGTTTGGGGGTATTTGATAGACACATTTTAGTGTCTAAATTGCACCTTAATTTCTAGTGAGTTAGTATTCGATTGTGTGTCTATTACGTGTTTTTTATGCTTTTGTAGGTACATTAGAAGAATAAAGATTTGTGGAAAAATTGGCTCAAAAAGTGTTCAAGGCACCCGGGAAAATGGATCAAAGCACCCACACTTTGGATTGGGGCACCCCTGGATCGGGTCAACCCAGCGGGTCAACCCAGCGAGCTGGATCGGGCCGAGTCACCGGGTCAACTCATCGGACTCGACTGTTTTTACTGGCAACACAAAATCAACGTGAAATTTGGTTTCTTTCGCTTCCAGATTGTTCCAAATGTTAGTAGATAACCCACACAAGTTAGAACAATCGAGAAACAGCAAAAAGATCCCGTGAAATCAGTTGAAAAATCATGAACATGGCCGGAATTTGGTTTCGGTTAGGATTGGGATTTGTGGGCTGTTCTAGAGAGTTCTATTAGGTTTAGAACTCTCTCTAGGGTTTCTACTATCTATAAATACCAAGAGAAGCCAAGAGAATCGAGGACAAAAGCTTAGAGAAGATTTTAGAGAATTCCGGTCACTATTCCGTCACCGCCGACGAGCTGCTGCTGCACCGGCCGGCTGTTCTTCATCCATCACTGCCGAAGAAGAAGACTCAGTAACATTTATATGTGTTGTTGATTTGAATTTTCCTGTCGTCTATTGCTTCAAACCATTTGTTGCTTAAACTCTTCTGTAACAGCTGAACCCTCTCCTGTAACGCTTATAAGCGTATCAAATCAGTTGTTACAGCGTTATTCAACCTTGTAATCAATATTTTGAGCAATGAAATCAACTTTTGAGCAAGTTTTCTTCACCATGAGCTAAGTCTATTTACTGGGATGATGGATAAGGTAATTTTCTCAATTTTATGTGATTTAATTATTTTCTAATAATTATTTATAATTCTTTTATCATTAAAATTGCATAGTTTTGAATAGTAAAAACGGTTTTCTTTCAACAGTTGTGCTTTTGCTTGATGGAGTATGCTTAGTTAATTAATTTTGATAGTCCATGCTTGTGATTTACCTCTGTTTGTTAGCATAACAAAACCAATTTTGGCAATTATTTGGGCTTCAATTAATTTAAAAAGAATTATCTGATTAATCACATAGGTTGTTAGAATTACCTGATTCCTGATTCCTGGTATTTTTAAAATTATTCAAAAATCATCTTTAGGTTATTTAGTCTTTTTCTTACTCCTGAAATTTTCTAGAGTTAATTAGAATCATTATTTTCTAAAATCATTACCTTCACAAGTTCGAGAATCGAACCTTTATTTACCACTTTCTAAAACCACATCAATTTTTGGCGCCGCCGACGCGGACTTGTTTTTAGGTTTAGGGTTTTAGATTTATTTTTAGGTTTTTATTTTTTTTACTTTGTTCTATTTTACGTTTGTTTTGGTATTTTTCCTTTTGACTACAGGTTCGATTTTGATCGAAAAGAGATTACGCCCAAGTTTTGGAGTTAAAGCTAAAGACTTGGAATTCAAAAAAGGGAAAAGCTTAAAGAACGAAAAAGAAGATCGAAGATTTTATTTTTTTTTAAAATTAGATTTTTAGTTTATTTTAATTAGTTTTAATTAGTTTAGAAAATTGTATTAGGGTTTTTATTAATTATATAATTTTTATTTTATTTTTGGACACTTTTGGACATTTTTAAACACTACGGAAGGGTAATTTTGAATATCAAACTGTGTGCAGGGACGGACGACAATTAAGATATTGTCTCGGCCCCTCGGGTTCGCACACTATTAAAAAGGATATTAGTGGCCCGAGTCGACTTCAACGGTTCGTCGCCCGTCTAGAACGGGAGGTAAATTTCGATCAACCCACGAATCTCCTGTCAGTGGGTTTTCTGGACGCCTTTGTATGCATATATGCTGAGGACTGAATACGGAACTTAATTTCTGCATAGTAAAGGGCAAGGCCTGGCCATACAAGATAAGGTTTCGGATTTCATCACCATCTCCTTCTTGCCCGCCTTAGGAAAACGAAACCTACACGAACCTAATCTTAAAATATTGACTAGAAAGAGACCGATAAGGTAACGAGCTTATAGGAAAATCGGTTGGAAGGACTGTATTGGTTTCCTTATTAGCTTAACTCAAAAAGCAGGAAGATTAAATTAAAGTTGATTAGAGCCGCCTTGTAACCCAGGGAAGCGTTGCCAAAGAGACAGGGGTATCAAAGCTCCATTGAGCTTCTCCTGTTTCTCTTCAACTTGATTTAACTCGGATCGCTCAGAGAGATTCGCTAAAATTGTAACCAGTTGCCTTCTAAAAGAATAGAAGCTGGTCTAGAGGCAATCTAAGTGGAACCATCATGCTTGTTGTTTGCTAGATTTAGGTTTGATTTGGTTGAGTCAGGGCACGATTGTGTTTGATTTAATTTTTGCATGCCAAGAACGCCCTTAAGGCGAACTTGGAATAGAGACCCTCAAGGTAGGTTAATCAGTGGAAGACTTGTAGTTCATCTTGACCTTGAGAACCCAACTGAGAGTGAACTAGTCACTCCCGAGACTGTGTCAGCAATGACGTCTCTGAAGGATTTGTTGAATCCAACCCGGACCTCACGTCCATCTTGCATCAAGTTAGCCGCTACTGAAGCGAGCTACGAACTGAAACCAGGGATTATCCAGATGCTCCCATCATTCTTAGGAAAAGAAAACGAAAATCCCTATTTTCATGTTAGGGAATTCGAGGAAATATGTAGCACGATCAGAATTAGAGACTTGAATGACGAGTCTATTAAACTTAGACTATTTCCCTTTTCACTAAGAGATAAAGCCAAGTCATGGCTGTATAGCTTGGCTCCTCAGTCAATTGAATCCTTTGCCCAACTTACTTCAGCATTTATTCAGAAGTTCTTTCCTAGGAACAAAATTTCATCTGTTAGGCAGAAAATATGCACGTTTTATACAAGTCTCTGTTCGGCTGTGTTACATCTATTTCACCATTGTAAACACTTTTTGAGCAATGAAAGAGTATTTTGTGCATATTTTCTCTACCATGAGCTAATCACCATTACTGGGACGACGGAGGAAGCTTTTTCTCCAATAATTAAGTGGTATGTATTTAATTAATTTATTTATGCAAATTTTTATGATTAATTGCCTTGATTGAAAATTGATTTAAAAGATTTTTATTAAGCAATTGTGATTCCGTGATGCTCCATGCTTGTGTTATACAGTTGTTGTTTTGAAAATCTATTTTGCTTTAGAATCAAAATAAAAGGTTTTAATTGCCTGATTAAAATTACTATCACTTGATTTATTGGTTAAAAGTGGAATCCTGAATCCTAGTTCTTCCCCATATTTTTAAGTCATCTTGATTTTATTCTGTTTTGTTTTCTTTAATTAAAACTAAGTCTATAATTAAACCTTCACAAGTCTGAGAATCGAACCTCTTTTTACCACTATATTTTATCACATCAATACCCCACTTCGATGAGGGAGATTCGCTCGTTTCTTGGTCATGCAGGTTTTTACAGGAGGTTTATCAAGGATTTATCCAAAATCTCAATGTCAATGCGCAAAAAGAGGCTACTTTTAACTTCGACAAGAAGTGCAAGGATGCCTTTGACATATTTAAAGATTTTTTGACAACTGCACCAATTATCAAGTCACCCGACTGGAGTTTACCGTTTGAGTTGATGTGTGATGCGAGTGACTAAGGAGTTGGAGCCGTTTGGGGTCAAAGGGTGGACAAATTGTACAAATCAACTACTTTACCATGGAGAAAGAGTTGTTGGATATAGTTTTTGCACTAGAAAAATTTAGATCATACTTGGTGGGCACAAAAGTGGTTGTATATTCTGATCATGTGGCACTTAGGTACTTACTCAAGAAGAAAGAAGTTAAGCCAAGACTTATACGGTGGATTCTGTTGTTGTAAGAATTTGACATAGAAATTAGAGACAAGAAAGGTGTTGAGAATATTGTTGTTGAACATCTTAGTAGACTTGTTATTTCTGAAGAAGACCTTCCCTTACAGGATCGTTTCTCATACGAACAACTTTTCTCATTAGAAGATTTAACACCTTGGTACACTGATATAGTGAATTACTTGGTTGCGAGGCAAGTACCTAGTACAATGTCTAGTTCTCAAAAGTTAAAGCTTAAGAAGATAGCCAAGCAGTATCTGTGGGATGAGCCCTACTAGTGGAAATACTGTGCTGATCAAATTATCCGCAGGTGCGTACCTAACTCTGAATTTTTGTCATTCTTATACTTATGGTGGGCATTTTGGTTCTAAACGTACCGCTCTCAAAGTTCTCGAGAGTGGCTTTTATTGGCCTACCCTATTTGAGGATGCATATTCTTTTTTTTAAATCTTGTGATAGATGTCAACGAAAGGGCAATTTAGGTATACGAAATCAAATGCCACTCACACCGATTCTTTTTGTAGAAATATTCTATGTATGAGGAATTGATTTTATGGGCCCTTTTGTTAATTCGTATGTAAAATTTTATGTACTTCTTGTTGTTGATTATATTTCGAAATGGGTGGAAGCTAAAGCCACCCGTACTAATGATTCTTATGTTGTTTTTGAAGGAAAATATTTTCACTAGACATGGCACACCATGTGTAGTTATTAGTACAACATTACTCACAAGGTCGGTACGCCGTATCACCCACAAACTAGTGGGCAAGCTGAAATTTCAAATCGTGAGATCAAATCCATTCTAGAGAAAACCATTAATACTACACGGAAAGATTGGAGCTTGAGGCTCAACGGTACATTATGGGTGTATGGAACGGCATACAAGACACCGATTGGAATGTCTCCATATCTGTTGGTTTATGGCAAAGCTTGTCATCTCCCAGTTGCACTTGAATATAAAGCTTTATGGGCGATAAAGATGTGCAATATGGAGTATGATAAAGCAGGGAAGCAAAGGAAAATACAAATTAATGAGTTAGAGGAGATATGTAACGATGCTTACGAGAGTTCTCTTATATACAAGGAGAATACTAAGCTTTTTCACGACAAGATGATTTCTCGAAGAAATTTTGTTGTGGGATAAAAAGTCCTTTTATTTAATACTCGTCTCGTTTATTTCCGGGTAAGCTAAGGTCTAGATGGGTTGGACCATTTGTTGTTACTAATGTTTTTCCTCATGGTGCAGTTGAGATTATAGTACGAAAACAAGAATAATTTCCAAAGTCAACGGCCATATATTGAAGCCTTATTACTAAAACTTTCCTACTGAGAATGTGGACGTGATTAGACTTGAAGATTTACTCCCTCTGGAGGAGTAATACGGTAGAATAGAGAGTCGGGCTGACAACTTTAAACCAAGCGTTGCATGGGAGGCAAACCATTGGTTTTGTATTTCTATCTTTATATTTTGATTTTTATTAGTTCTGCATTTTATATTAGGAATTTCTCATCTTGATTTTACATTGGAGAAGTCAAATTACATTGAGGACAATAAAAAGTTTAAGTGTGGGGGAGTGGTTAAGCATTTAGATTTTTAGTATTCACTTTTGTAGTAGAATTTTTAAACTTTTTGTACATATTTGCATGAAGACCTCCAACTTTTAGAGAATTTAGAGTAACTTTGTATACTTCTAGCTAAGTTTAGATACGGAGTTTTTACCGAAATAACTGAACTTAGAAGTATTATAGAACTGTATTCAGAGTGCTTAGTTGTTAAGAGGCTAGAGCTGACAAAAATGGACTTAAACTGCTGGTAGAGAATACAATATTAGAGAAGCCGATCATTCAATACCCATGAGTGGGGCACCAAACCTTCAATTCTTTGTACATGTCTAATTTGTCTGTTTAGAGTGTTTCATCTGCACATACTCCCGGTAGAATGATGAGCTACCCAACCTCGCACCAATTTCAGCACTACTTTTTGATCTCTTGAGTGATATTTCTATCAATCACGAGGGTGCCATCAGAATTGCTAACTCTATCTTGTAGTCTTGTTTGCAGTTGGCACCATTCTCTCGACAACAACATGTCCATAGAAACACCATTATCATCAACAAGCGGAGCATTAAAAATTTGAAGGAAAGTTGAAGACGTTCAAGGTTTACAAGCAACGGTACAAGAAAGAGCAAATTTCATATTCAAGTGAAACAACAATACAATGAGCAAATTATATATACATGTTGAAGACTTATGTACAAGAGTGAAAAAAATCAAAAGATGTGAGTTAGTGAAGTTCATGATATCGAGACAATACAAGTGGTAAAGTCTTTATCCCATGACCATAGTAGTTTCATTTTATTTTTCAGTTTGTATTTTGAGTTAAAAAATAAATAAATAAATAAAAAAAAAAAAAAAAAAAAAAGAAAAAAGAATAATGTTTATCATTGCTTTAGCGTATATTTGTTTTTATATTCATTCAACAAGGTTGTGGGTAAAGAAAAAATATATAAAGAATTTCAAACAACAAGGAATTAAGGAAAAGGGTTACGATTGTCAAAGTTCAAGAGTTCATCATCAACAGCTGAAGACCGAAGACGTTTCTATTGGATGTTGTGAGAGTGGTACTGATTACCGATCGGGTGAGAAGGTAAGTAAGCATTCACATCCTCACATAGTGGTTGATTTCCTTTCTTAGAGGTCACTAGAAAATAATAATAAAAAAAATCGTCCCACGTTCTATGAGATAACATCTTCATATGATTCAGAAGGTTACCTTTCCTTCCCACAATTCTATATGTACATGATTTTTATCTTCACTCCTGCCTACACACATGAGAACCGTAAAGTGCGTCTTTTGATTGCAAGTTCATAAAACCCTATTGGTGAGGCAGAAGTCGAAATATTCGATCGCCCTCGAACCTGAATTCTTTCGTATGGTGGTTTTCTCCTAACTCAAGAGTTAAACATGAGAATAATGTTATTTGGAATTTCTAACTTCTTGTTATTAGTGTGCAGAAACTTTATGTCCTCGTAGCTCTTTGGATACTTGTGACTTTGAAGTTGGAATAGGTTTTGTATGCATGCCTCCTGTAAACCCTCACGAAACTATAACTCGTCCACTAGGGACACTTAGGGGTTTAAAGGATTGTTACACATGCTAAGTGTAACCGTGTCCTCGACGAAAGGGGGTTGTTGTATTTTAGTTAGGTTGGTTTAGATAGTAGTTTGCTCAAGGACTAGCAAAAGCTAAGTGTATGCAATTTGATAAGTGCATAATTTACATGATTTTAGTGTCAAATCCTGCTATAATTCTTGCATATTACCTTTCATTACTCTTGTTTTGTTTTATTTATTTCTATTAAGTGAATTATCCAAATAAGAGCGAAAGTGGTTACAAAAGAGCTAAGAAGTGAATTAATACAAGTATTCAATTGTCCCAAGGCCAAACAAGAATAAAGGAGTTCATTGCGACATGAAATAAACAAGGAAATTAAGTTCTAAAAGTGAAGAAGGGACAAATACCTAGTTCGTTAAATTCCAGAGTTTCTTATCATCATCTTGAACAAAATTGAAAGACGAATCCAACTCAAAAAGGCTGAGGTCATTCCGAGTTCGTATGAGGAAGTTATGAGCAAAACAGTCGAAAGAAAAGAGCGAAACACTCGGCAAAATAATCGTGAGATAACATGGAAAATTAACCACCGATTATAAGCAGTTTCGGACACAGGAAAATTCATATTTTGAGATCTAACAATCGGTAGATAAGGATGGGGTCGTGACTACCGATTATGGACGATTTTGGCATCGGAAAACTCTGGTTTTTGGACACCAACAATCGGTAGAAAGAGGAGGATTGATACTGCCAATTATATCATGACAGGAGCCATTTTAAGACACTTTTTTGACTTCTAAGTCAAAGTATCATGGTCCACTAGGACTCTAACACCTAGATTTGATGAAAACTATATAAGAAGACTTCCATAACCCAAATAAGAGACTTTTTACACAACTTTACAAGTTTTGGAGGAGATCAACAACACAAGGAGCAAAAACGTTAGGGTTTGGAGCGTTTTCACCATCATAACGAATTCTTTACTCTTATGTATAACATAGATGCTTCTACATCCATGAGTAGCTAAAAACCTAATTGATTGGGCATGAATTCTAAGTTCTAGACATGATTTGAGTTATTATACATGAATCTATTTTGAAGTCCTTCACATAATTATCGTTTGTTTTTACTAATATGAATGTTCATGCTTGATTGATAGATTGTTTAGGTGTCCAACTAAATTGATTTGTTAATTAATATAAAGCTAGTAGGAGATGGGTATCCGCAATTGTATCATAACATCTTACCTAAGTAGAAAACGTGAGACCTTACAGAGGGATTCTGTGGAGCAGTCACGTGTAAGAACAACACTAGAAAGTGGACCGAACGTACTGAGTTTAACTACTAAGATCAAACATGAATTCAAAAACCTTAAAACATTCAATTGAGTTATATCTTGCAAGCGAACCTCAAGGTGGCTCAGTTGGATAGAATCCGATGACTAAGCGTACTTTTTATCTGGTGATATTAGGAGTTTTAGGGATAGCTAAGCGTACCTGCTATTCTACGGTTAGTGATAATCTGTGATGAATGAATAATAAATGAGTATACTAACTCAATGATTGTTTAGTAACGAAAAAGGATTCCTCGATCATATTTCTCTCCATTGCTTGCATCTTAATCACTTTAAATTACTTTTTTAGTTAATTCTAACTTTAAACAAACCCCATTTTGTGACATTTGATAACTAGAAAACCTTGCTCCTTGTGGAAATGAACTCTATTTACTACTATATTATTCTTTAGTAAAGTAGAAGATAACAGAATTAATTTGTGCACCTACGACATGCAACATGGACTAATTAATTATTTTGATTTTGGCCAAGGGTAAAATAATAATGAGATGATATTTAATAGGAAAGG
>JAJJMC010031210.1:2646129-2671522 GCA_023531435.1 Papaver californicum | reverse complement strand
CACTATGATGCATTCATCGAATAGCGACATTGGCTCGGTGATGCATTCTCAATAATGTATCACGGCATAATAGTGCCTTAGCACTATGATGCTTTCACTTACGCAACTTTGGCTCAGTGATGCATTGAATAATGCATCACGGCATGATAGTTCCTTTGCACTATAATGCATTCTTCGAATACGCATCACGCGTAATAGGGCCTTAACACTATAATTCAAGATCAAGGCATCCACACCCTAATGCATATCTGGGTAAGCTTTATAAGCTGAGGATGAAGCTTCAACCCAGGCCATGACGCGTCCATGAGTAAGCGCCATGCGAAAATTGTGGGTGTTACACCCAAGGTTTAGTTGGTATCCTCGTTGTATGTTTTTTGCATTCGCCTTCACGTGGACAATAATATATCCTCCCAACAACTTTTTTATCTGCTTTTGTTTTCAAAGAACAATGTTTCCTTATCCTAAAACCAACACTCTTAATATAAGCATTGTAAAATTCATATGCATCATCATCCGAGTTAAATGTTTTTCCCATAATGGTTTTCTCATCCCCATGACCTCCCCGGTAACATTAATTTCTTAAACGTTAGCTGGAATATTCATATCGTCGCAATTCTCCGCTATTATAGCTTCACTTGTATTACCAATTTCATTCAAGCCAAATGGATAATGCTTATTTTGCTATTCCATCCTATAGACAAAAAAAAAAGATACACGTTATTCAACCATTTTTTGTTTTTATTAAACCTAAAATGATTAAATCATTGTGATTGAGATCTGATCTTTGGTGGCAAAAGCACCATAAAAAAGACTTGTAAGAGATGGGATATGAGGTTTTAGAAGAGACATAACAAAGTTCCACTGCCATGAGAGAGTCGTAACAAAGCACACTGCCAAATAGAGGGGTTACTTATCTCATATTTGGGGATTAAAATAAGTCTATACAGTTGGCTCTACATAATGTCCTTCTCTAAAGGCTAACTGTCATTCACAACTTAAGAATGTAGATCTCCCAAATATCACAAGGACAAAATAATATTAGAGCCTAACACAAGTTATAATTGAGGAGATCACAAAAACATATCTCAATTCTCAACAAAGCAGCAACAACACGGAACTTAAAACAATTCTACCTGCAAAAATGGCCTACCAATATTTTGCAGCCCCAAGACAAGTTTATAAGATCATCAACACATAAAAAGTCCCACCTCTAGTTAAACATTTCCTTTAATTTGTAATTTATAACTGTAGCTACAAAAGATTTGAAGGCATTCAAATTAAATGATTTAAGCTATAATAATACTCAAAATGAAAGGATGCGTTATTTAAAATTTTGATCAAGGACTTACCTCCTCGCTCCCTCCGGTGCTTGAACTTAAACAACCCGTATGTGAGAAAGGAAAAAAATTTGATGGGGAAAATCTACATAATCTAGGAATGTTAGTATTTTTGTTTTTACTTTAACTTCCGTATATATTAACGTTAAATTAGGACTGCGAGCATTTTTAGGTTACTACGAGATATTTTGGATTTGGGGAAGGGCAAATATGGAGCTACAAATTAAAAAATAAGCTGGTAAAAACGGCTAAAATGTGGCATATTGTTATTTATCCCATATACCCACGTCAAGATTTTTCCCTCATTAAAAAAGATTCCTATATCAGCGATGTCCGGAGCAGTGTAGTCCATACCGGCCGGTACGACCGGTATACCGTCGGTTTTACCGGTTTCGGCCGAAAAGCGGTCCGGTATTTTCGGGTAAGCGAGACGAAATACGGTATACCGGTAAACGGTATTTGACCGAAAAAATCAGTCGGTATGGACTGTGCCGGTTTGACCGGTACGACCGGTATTGACCGGTACGACCGTTTTTTTCGTTTATTTTTTATTTTTTATTTAAAAAAAAAAAAGAAAAAAGAAAAAATTTATCCTTGTTTTAGGGTTTTCAATTGTTACTCATATTTTTTTATGATATTTTAGAATTATATATGCATATGATAATATCTACAATTAATCTAATGATATTGAAATTGTAATATCTTTGTTTAATTAGCATTTTAGACGATAAACTTTGAAGTTGTTCTTGTTTCTCTTGTATTTCCAGTTTGAACTTTGTATGAAATCTATGGATCTATATATTTTGGATGAATACTAATTTATCTTTCTAAACTTTGTGAAAAAATGTTTGTTATAACGTGTTAAAATATATTTATAGTTATAAAATGTGAACTAGTATTTTTTTATAAAATTATAGGTATAAAATATATAGACCGATATTTCACCGATATTTAAACCAAAATTTTTCTGGCGTACCAGTGTATCGCTCTCGACCTGTACGAACCGAAATCCGATATGGTACAATCTTGATCCGGAAGCACATCCTCATAAAATTCAAAATTATTATCATCTTCTCTAGCTTTTCTGGCTAAAGCATGGACAACATTGTTTCCTAACCTGTGTATAATCAAACACTATTATTCTTAAACATACTTTTAATATCTATAATTGTTTATTCATTAGTCCTAGAACACTAGACTCTTCTTCATTTATAACTAATTGCTCATTATCTGACTCAAAGATAACCTACTGATGACCAAGACTTTGTATGTAATGACAGTTTTTTTCATCGCCAGATACTCTAACAGCTCAGCTCCATATTCTTGATTTAATCCTTCATGAAAATATCTACATCAAGTTCCACAGCTCCTACCTGTAAAATTACATACGATTAGTTCAATACTTTCTTGTCCAGGTGATTCAATAAAGGAGGCATCCATGTTGACTTCAAGATAGTCTATATCTGGTGGATTCCATTCATTCACATGTCCACTGGTAGAGTTGTTAGTAGCATTGTTGTCTCCAAAATGGTTACAACAATAAACGAAGTTTTTTAAAGGTTCGAATATGGTTGTAAGAGAAACATCGATTTGTTTTTCAAAGTTCATAAGGTCGGATTGTTTAACTATTATTGAAGTGTAATTGTTGACAAAGATCGAAACCCAGCATGCTGCTGACTACAAATGGTTTTGATAGTTGATTATGTTGTGTTTTAGGGAGTAATGTTAAAGCATTGGCGCATGGAATTTGGTAACCCATGTAATGTTGACGTGAATCTCAAAACGTATTCAGTTGGTTTGAATTACCAACTTAAAATTTTAATTAACTCATTCAGGGGTTTACCCTTGCTAGGAACGATATATATGAGAGTTTATCGATTATTTTACCGACACATGGTGTAAACATCATTTTATTATTTTGTGCGATTATTTTTTGATACACAATGTAAATATCATTTTATTATTTTTTTGCTATATAATTTGACCTGTAAATTGTAATCAGGATTCAGGACAAAAAAAAAAGGGGGCGTGTGGTATGTCTAAGCAAATGGGTCGGGCTCGTTTTGATACAAAAATGTACAACAGAATAGGTACATCAGATATAAGCCAGCCGATCGGCATACACCTGCAACCTAATTTAATAGGTGTGTGAGATTGACCTGATCAAATTAATATGTTAATCCCTAATTGAAGGGGATTTTATTAAAGTACCCTCATCTAAAATACCACTACAGCAATCTGTCCCTGTTTTTTTTTTACCTTTGTTAAAGTACTCTAACATTCACTTTTTCCTTCCCGTTTTTATAAAGAAACGGATAACATCTTGTTATGTGCCAGGTTGTACTTTGGTCAACTGCGTAAATACTAGAATACCTTTTTTAATTTATGTTGTGAGAATTATGTTCTTCCCCAAATTCTAAAGAAATCAAAAGCCAGAAATTATGAAACTAAAGTTCAACTTGAATCAATTTGAATTGAAAAAGCATCAAATCATAATAAAAGTATAACTACATTTCATGATTACCAAAAGAAATTGATTAAAATAGAGAATCCTTAAAAAAATTTAAAACCCTAGCTAAGAGAAATCTTAAAATTAAAATTAAAAAACCTAATTAATCAATTCAACGAAAGAAGTCACCTATTTTTTATTGATAATTAAGATTCAATTAAAACAAATATTAACATACTCTTCCCTGTATACTCATCTAATCAATAAAATCTAAACCCCAATCTGCCCATCAAAATCAAGAAGAAAAAAAATTATAACCCTAAATTACTTCAAAGAGATTACATCATTCATTAGCTATAACAAATCGAGCTCTTTTACAACTCTTCCTTCCTTGCAATTCGAATCCAGCACACATCCATATTTTTTGAACCTGATCAAACTCTTAAAGATCAATCTCCACCTTTCAATAAGGCAAAAAAAATCACTAATCACTTCTTCAGCTGAATTTTAGGCACAAGACTTTATCCAAAACCAAAACAAACCCGAACCTAATGTTCATCCTTGTCTTAGCGCTTCCCAAACCCTTCATAACTTTTCCTGACCACTAAATCCATAGCAACAACACCAATTTTGAACAATTTTCTTGCTAATTTTTATCTCAATAACTTGCCCAAAATCTTCACTCGAACCACTAGTATCACCATCTTCAATTTCTTCTCATCTTCGCAGGTCTATCCAAACGAATTTAAAATAACAAGATGGATGCAGTATAAAAGAGGAAGAACAAAGAGAACATAAGGCGTTTTTTTACATCTTTGTATATAACGGATTTTAAGAAACCCTAACTAGGGTATTTAGGTAATTTAGACCAATTTTGTATCTCTTATAATGAGAAAATGACCAGTTCCCATCAAAGATGGACCAAGTAATGTGGGCTCTGGCATAAATACTAACGTCAAGGGCACTTTAACAAAGTTAAGAAAAAAAAACGGTGTCATATTGCTCTAGTGTACATTCAAATGGGGTCACTTTAATCAAATTCCCCAAATTGAATATACTAAGAGATCAAACACAATGAAGAAAATTAAGTTGAGAAATAGAACAAAGGATATATAATTTGAAATTTGTTTGAAGCTTCCTCCAAGTGAAATCTACAAATTTAAGTGTGTTTCAAAGGTAAGGTTTTATACTCTTTCACACCATAGCTTCAGCATCCCCTGAAAAATAGTAAAAACTTTATCACTCTCATGGGGATTTGGTTTTTGTTTTTTTAGATACGAAAAAAAAAATCAATTAGGAAGAAGACAAACTTTGTTTGTCCAACATAAGTTGAGAGCTTATACATTTTGGTGGTCATTCATACTATTCTCACGTAATATTTTCTTCCTAGCTACTCTTGAAATTATGTCTGTTACCCTATTTTTTTCTTTTGGAACATAATAACACTTCCAAGCTTTATTTTGTTGGAAAAAAATAGCAAGGTCGTTAATAAAATTATGAAATTTCCAGTTGATATTGAATTTTCCTTTTGTAATGGCTTCAACAATAACTCTGGAATATGTTTTGAAGTCGACCGCCTCCAGCTTTAGATGCCTAACCCTTTTCACAGCCTCCCAGATCGTCTGGCCCTCCACATGCTTCGGACTTAGTGTTTCTGCGACTAAACAACATTTTGCTCCCTTTGATTCACCTGCAAAATCTCAAAGAATTAGACCTAGAAACGAACAAGATTGCCTTAGCGTAACTGCATTGAATAATTATATGGGTGGCATCTTCGATAGAAGTTGTATACATAGGACAAGTAGTATCCAAACTGTAAACTCTCCACAATAGTCTTTCTTTAGTGGGAAGTGAATCAAGAAGACATTTCCAAATCACATGCTTTACTCGCGGAATCACCTAAAAAGACCAAAGAGACTTCCAAATTGCTTTCATATCATTTTCATGATTCAAAACTCTAAATTTCTCATTATACAGTTGTTGATAACAGGATTTAAAACTGACAATTTTTCTCAAGTTTCTAAACCAAGGAATTTTCCTGATTTAGATGAATATAGATTTTCGAGATTAGTCTTGCCATTTCAGAATATCTCTTGAAGAAGAGTTTGGTTCCACGAACCATTCTCGATATTAAAGAGTTGATTTACTAAAACATGCTCAACGAAGTTTATAGCTGTATTCTTTGGTTGAGGTGAAGAATTTAGACCTAGAATCCAGCAATACTTCCAAATTTTGATCCTTTGCCCGTTTTCGAGATGCCAACATATATTATCTTTAATAAAAGGTATCTCAGAACTAATGTTTTTCCAAACATAAAATGAGTTTTCTTTACAATAATATCGTAACATCTCCATTAGGAAAATATCTAGCACCCAAAGACTTAAACCATATTTTTTCACTTATTTGTATCTTTTTTCATCCAAAATTTACCTTGAACAGAGTTTTAAGCATTTATGGTTTGATTAGGAAGCTTAAAAGAAATCATATGATGAATCAGAAGTGAATTAAGGACATGTTTTACCAAGACAGTTCTACGAGCTCCAGAAAGATTTGAGGACCTCCATTTAGCCTTTTTTGTTCATATTCTCAATAAGCACTGAAAAAATATTTTTTATTTCTTCTAATGAAAAAAAGGAGACCCAAGTATTTCTCTTTAGGATTCATAATAGGCACTTGAATAATACCAGATAAATCCTGACAAGCATGAGGACTTAAATTATTACTGAAGTAGACAAAAGATTTATTAAAATTTATCACTTGTCCCGAACACTTACTAAATTCATCAATAACCTGAAGCAAGTGTCTGGTCTGAGTCAGATTTGTTTTTCAAAATAAGAGACAATCATCAGCAAAAAAGGATGATTAATCTTAGGGGAGTAAGAAGTTTGACACTTTCACAGTAAGCCAACTTTCTAGAGAAAGATTTTATAACAATTATGAAGAGAAAAAGGGATAGAGGATCACCTTGTCTGCTCCTTTTAGTAGGATGAAAAGCTTTGCAGGGAGAACTATTGAGAATAACTTCCACTTGAGTATTATTAATGCATTGGTGTATAATCTGACACCGTTTCTCACGTAAACCAAATTTTTTGAGAATATCCATAAAAAAGATCATTCAAGTATGTCAAAAGCTTTTGACATATCCATTTTTAGAGCCAAAGAACCCCCCATACCTGATTTCCTTTTCATACTATGAACAATTTCTTGCACAAGAGAGATATTTTCAGAAATAAGCATACCTGGAACATAAGCATGTATAGGGGAAATTATCATTTCAATATGTTTTCTCATTCTTCTAGCAATAATCTTCAAATAGTTTTATAGGAAATATTGCAGAGAGCTATTGACATGAAATCCTCATACCTATATGTAGCTTCAGTCTTAGAATAAGAGCAAATATGGTTTTGTTTGGCTGCTTGAGGAGATATCCTATAGAGTAAAAATTCCTAACCAAAAGAATGACATCTTACTTCACAGTTTGCCATTGAGATTGATAAAACCAAGGGAAAAAACCATATGGTCTTGGAGAAGTCTAGGCTTCCATAGACATAAGAACCTCAAATATTTCTATTTCATTAAGTAATTGTAATAACTCATTATTTTCCTCTTCAGAAATATATTCCGGAATATGTTGAATATTACTCCCTTCGTCCTACATATAAAGGCAGAGAATGAGTTTTCTCTTAGAATAAAAAAAAACTTGGTTTTCATAGTTTTTCTCGTACTTTCCAAATTTACCCTTATTTTATCACAATAATATATTCCTAAATCTATGTATCTGTCTTATATTTAACCAAATTGCATGATATTCATGCATCCTAAATAAGGATATATATGGTAAAAACAGTTTTGAAATTGGAATTTCGTCTATCTAATGAGACTACAAGATTCCTAAACCCCGCATTTATAATAAGGACGGAGGGAGTAATTTGTAAGAATACCATCAAGTGAAGTTCTATCTCTGCACCAAGTTCCACCTGGAGCTAGAAGGCTATCAATTTTGTTCCTTGATTTTCTTCTATTTGCTCTAATATGAAAATACTTTGTATTCTTATCCATCTCATTATAAAATTTATCTTTCCCATGTTGTCTCTAAAAACTTGCTTATATTTCATCCCATTTACCAATTTCTGACTCTAATTGAACAACCTTCTCAGTATTACTCCTATTAATATCCGTTTTTTGAAGAACAAAAAACGCTTCTTTGAAACCAGTAATAGTCTTTTGGATGTGCACACAAGTATTTTTATTCCAGATATCCGGTTGGTTTCTAGTATTAGAGAATTTATTAGCAAAAACAAAAGTTACAGAGCCAGAAACATTAGTAGACAAGGAAGATTCAATAACATGAGCACAAGTCAAGTTATATAACCAATTATCAAAAAATTCTAGTTCTTACCTTTAAACTCTAAGTTATTATAAAGTTGAAGCATAATGGGTGTATGATCAGATTCATTTTAAGTAAGATAAGTTAGGTTCGAAAAAAGGATAAGAAACAAACCGTTCACTGTTGAGTATAGCCCTAGCTAACCTAGACTTAATTTTACCAGTTCCAGGATTATTGCTAGTCCAGGTACATGGATTACCATTAAACCCAAGGTCATAGAAGTTAGAATCTCTAAGTTTTTGGTAAACAGAACTAGAACTAGAAGTAGAGGCATGATTAAGTTTATCATCAATACTAGAGTAATGTTGAAATCACCTATGACTACCAATGAAATATTAACATGAGAACTAAGGTCTCTGATATAGTCCCATCGCTGGTCTTGGAAGTTTTTATATAGAGTACAATATAGGCAAGATAACATCCACTCAACCATTTTTCACTATAATAAACTATTTTCAATTTTGGGTCATCCTTCCAGAGAAGGACGAGACCACTAGCAAGACCGATGGAAGGGACATAACAACAGTTGGGAAAAAATAAAATTTTGGTGAGCTTTAAAATTCTATCGTCATTTATTTTATTTTCAGAAATATAAACAATATCTGGATTATGAATAAAATTCAAATGCAACAAATGATCTTTAGTAACTTTTGAACAAAATCCTTGACAATTTTGGGATTTTTTTTCATTTTCTTAATTAAACGGAAAAAAAAGGTAAAACAATTGGATACCTGAGCTGTAACTTTTCCTAAGCATTCAAGATAGTGGATTTTTGCTTCTGGATCATTAGTATCCATCTCGATTTCATCAATGTTGTTCGAAATAGAGGTTGAAATGTTGGATTCATCCCATGGGAATTAGTTGATAATGTTGATGGTCATTTCCAAGATAACCAAATTTTTATAATTGCAGATCTTAATTGCATTCAAAATTTATACCTCATAATCTAAGTGGGTTTTCTTTAAGTTTCTTAATTAAACACCAACCACCACATGAAAAAAAAAACCCGAGACCGCTAACACACTTCATCTATCAGTAGTGCCTACTTGGAAATGAGGGTGGCAAGATAAACAATTAACTGTAAATGATGTTTAGGTTTTCCAAGCTCATATGGGATTTTAAAGTGATAGTTGAAGTAAACCCGACAAAGAATAGCGGAACAAAATAATGTAAAAATAATAAGGTAATAAATTCCATTTATAACATCAAGATTTAAAATAAAAACTGACCCATAGAACGTATATACAAGTGTAGATGGTGAAAAATAGGGGTTGTGCAAAAAACGTAAAGATGGTTAGGGTTTTTACGAGTACAGAAGGTTGAGCATGAACAACCCAAAAAAATAATGTTTCAAATGTTGCTTCAGTCACATGAGAGATATGGTTGGTCTTAGAGAGAGAAGCTAAAAAAAATGAAATCGAAGTTATTAGTTGCAGAAAGAAAACTCTGGGAGAAAGGTAGTCTTTTAGATGGTGTTGATTATGAGGTTGTGATGATGTTTTAGAATGATCGATAATTGGTATATTAATATCTCTGCCATACCTTAATTTCAAGTCAGTGAGGTAAGGATGAGAAGTAAGATACGCATCTCTTCCTGATCTCAGGAATAAATAAAGATCGATTAGGTGAGTCTGTCCTCCGTATCTAATTCCTTGTGACCGACTACACTCTTTCTGTGTGAGTGAGATGATAGCCTAATTGATACCACCTCCCATGTAGAAACCTAGTCGGTCTTTAGGTATGATGTGTCGTTTGACAAGGTAATATTGTTCGTAATCGATGTTGATTGAGGTGGATGAATGTCACGCTTATGTATGTGATGGCCGACCTAAGTCGTCTGGAGAGCTTTAGGCGACTTAACATAGCCGTTTGTGTCATATGTGGAGCACAGGCTTGGGTGAATTCAAGTGTATACTCGGTGGCCGTTTCTCGTGAGAGAGCAAAGGCAAGGCTGGCTCTGTTATCCTGATTCAAGGAGGTCTAAATGTTTAAGTTAAGTGCGTTTTTTGAGATAAGATGGAAATTATGGATCATTTTTCTCACTATTGCTCCCATCTCAGGAACATTAGATCAGCCTTTTTGCTCCCAAAATCATTAAATTACCGTTGTGCTGAACCTATTCCCCTGCAATTACTGTTGCACATCTCTGTTAAATGCTAATGGTAAATTTAGACTTCGTGGTATTTGACAATTTATACCTCTTATTTTACTAAAACGAAGTTGTTTTGTCGCCCGACTATTTTTTAGCCTTATTGGATTTGCATTTCGTACCTTAAGTTCTACACATGGTCCTTTCTTCGTAATCAGATCAACAATGAACAAAAATATCAACTAGGTGGAGGAATTGTTTTCCACCGTACATCTAAGAATTGATCCATATTTTGACCCATATGAAAATATATAATGCATGATAAATGATAAGATACTTATATATAAACAGCGTCGTTGCAGTTACTTATTTTCAAGGGCGGGATTACAACCAAGTTTCTCATAGCTAAAGCCACTCCCGAAAAAGCCCAAGTCCATATTTCTGTAACCTATTTTATATTGGGCGGTAGAGTATGTATAGATTTTAGATTTAAGCCACGGCTAGAAAAATGCTCAAGCCCAGACCATATCAAATGTCTAGTTCCACGGCTGCTCAGTTTGATTACTTGGATGCGATTAAGCATGGATATTGACATATTGTAGCCCGGTGAGTCATTGCAGAGTTGGCACTCATATTAATGAGAATCTTTGCAATCAGTCTCGGATTATTACTTGCCACAACAGCGGAATGAGCCTCAAGCTAGCAGTCCATGTAACTGGCTAACTGCCCTATTGTCCATGGTGGAGAGTCTGCGTTCTTGCAATTGTGATATTTTTAAGATCCTAATCTAACGATTAATATACACCTAGGCTGAAAGTTATAAGGTCAAAGATCATCGATCCGACTACTCTTCATTAAGCCAATAGAAAAACAATGTTCCTAATCTAATGGTTAAAATACAAAATAATCTTGTCATACGGATCACGCCATATCCAACGCTCAAAATTGGTATAAACACCATTCACACAAAATCTATAAATAACCACCACTACCCGCCATCATCTCACACAAATCAAACAAAGAAAGAAATTTGAGATTGAAAAAAATGTCAGGAAGAGGAAAAGGAGGAAAGGGATTAGGCAAAGGAGGAGCAAAGAGGCATAGAAAAGTATTAAGAGATAATATCCAAGGTATTACTAAACCAGCTATCAGAAGATTAGCGAGAAGAGGTGGAGTGAAACGTATCAGTGGTTTGATTTATGAAGAAACTCGTGGTGTTCTTAAGATCTTCCTTGAGAATGTGATTCGTGATGCTGTTACTTACACTGAACATGCTAGGAGGAAGACTGTTACTGCTATGGATGTTGTTTATGCTTTGAAACGACAGGGAAGAACTCTCTACGGTTTTGGAGGTTAGGTTAGGCTTGTTTCAGTTTGGGGGTTTTATGTAAAGGTATTACAATTAGGGTTTATGATTTTTTTTAGTTTGTTAATCAAGTAGTTCAAACAAGTTCATATTTGCTGTGTTTTGATTTGTAATGCTTTGGAAATGAATGGGAAATTTCAGTTTCTTGGATACTTTCTGCTGAAATTGATTTGATCTGCTAGTTATTTTTATTTTTTTATTTTTTTTTGAGCCCACTGTTGTTCCTTGTGATGCCCTAATTTCAATTAATACCTATTGCAACCATTGTGAACCGGAATTGTTTGAAGCTAAGGGTATAGCTCAGGTCATTTTCTTAACCTGAAACCTCATCTTTGTTAGGCTGTTAAACCTGGAATTGGAATCAGCTACTATAAAGATGTAGCTGGTTTTGTGTGTTCTTTGGTATCAAACAAATATGAATCAGACAATAGCTATAACTGATGTGTCTAAGTTCTGATTCTGCAAGGTTCAGTCACTTGTCATAACTTTAGTACAGGGTGAGTTCTGGTTTCTAGAGCTACAGAAGAGGGCCTGTAACCTTGAGTCTTCAAAGCTTTTAAACTAGTCAAATTGCTGAATTTCTCATCCGCAGATATAACTTTTGCTGAATTAGGTAATGTGTTTCATGTGAATTATAGTTAGCATTCTTCAGCATGCCGAGGCTGGCCTCAAAGTTTAATAAAATTTTTTTTTCTAATTGAAGCTGCAATAGTTCTCAACTGGTCTGTGAATCTGTGATAAACTTTTAGTGGAAATTAGAAGCATTGTCTGGATTACCAGAGAAAATCCCATAGAAGTCAACAAACATACAAAATCTTCAGATGATACATGAGTTCATTCCAAAGTTTCTTGATTCAGTCGATGGTGTCAGTTTCCGTTCAAACATGGACAGTATGTTTTCATAAGTGATTCAAGCTACTATTATAAAGAATCACAAAGATGAATTCTATTAGAGTGATACAATGGACGAAAAACTATACAGACCATGAGCAAACACACTACACAAGTTTGAAAGCTAATGGATGTACAAAGGAAATTTTGTGAAAAGAGAAAAGAAAATTGAAAGCCATTTTGCCTTTAATGGGGGCGTGATCGTCTTAATCAACTATCAGGCTTTCTCACTTCCCAGTAGCGAAGTTGGTAGCATATGACCAAGCATTGTTGTTCACTGGGTCAGAAAGGTGGTCTGTGAGGTTCTCTAGAGGACCCTTTCCGGTCACAATAGCCTGCACAAAGAGCCCAAACATGGAGAACGTAGCGAGGCGACCATTCTTAAGTTCCTTTACTTTTAGCTCGGCAAATGCCTCTGGGTCCTCTGCAAGGCCTAATGGATCGAAGCTACCACCTGGGTAAAGTGGATCGACGACCTCACCAAGTGACCACCGGCAACTCTGTATCCCTCAACAGCTCCCATAAGGATGACTCGCCCAGATAGCTAAGATGCTCTGCGCATGAACCAAGCTGGAATTGCCCAAATAATCAAGTCCTCCTTCACTGAAGATTTGAGATCCGGCTTTGAACCAGACTGCTTCGCCAAATTTGACTCCGTTTCTAGAGAGGAGTTCGGGGAAGACACAACCCAAAAGCGCCGAGCATCGCCCACCTTGAATGGATCACCTCCAGTTCGTGGTTCTTTGCAAAGGTCTCTGTGTCAGCTGACAGCCCAGCAGTGTCCCAACCATAATCACCAGGGAACTCACCAGTTAAGTACGATGGAGACTCACCAGAGAAGGGACCGAGATACTTGACACGGTCTGGACCGTACCATGGACTTCCTGACGAAGCAGCAGGCTTCTTTGCTGATGTCTTCCTCATCTAGATCTTGCCATTGCTGCTGGTTCTAACATTGGCTGGAAATTCTGATTGTGAGTTCAAACTGACAGCTTTCCCTGCAAATGGTGGAGATGAGAGAGCCATGGTTTGCCATTATTACGTTTTTTGTTAGAGAGAAAATGGAAGATTATTGAAGATGCTATATTTTGATTTAGTGAATTGAGACTGATGTAGTTCATGTTCTTTATATAAGCTAGTGTTGGGTTATATATCTATCTATCCATGAAGATCTTCTGTTGTGTTCTTATTGGTTGTGGAGTTGGCACCACAGATTCAACAATCTTTGTATTTTTCCTCAGCCACGCAAATTATATGTTGACATGGATTTTCCTGCACAAAATGAATTAGATATAGGGACAGTGACTGTGACTGATACTAATCCAAACATAGTAAAACTAAGGAAATAGAAGACTGAGTTAAATTTGAAGGAAAAAAAAACTGAGTGTGTATTAGTGAACTGCAGCTATATTAACATCAAAGCTAATTAAGATGGTTGGTCAGTTTTGCTGTTTCCAGATTCAGTGAAGCTTGCTTTTTTTCAGTTTCCGTTGAAGCTTTCTCGCACTTGGAGCCAAATCGATAACAGGTTACAACTTATTTTTTCTATGCTAAATACCAACTGATAAATCGATTGCAAATCAATCCAAAACCAAACGACCAATCCAAAACATAGTTTACACTTAGATTTTGTATTATTGAACCAATGAGCTAACCAGATTACTAGTTCATGGTGAATTATGAAGTAAAGTTGTAGACAGATTCCACGTACAGGCTCGAGCTGCTCACCTAGAAATGAATATCATTTTTCAGGCTTGGTCATCCCAAAACTCTTCTAAAGACATGAAGGGCCCATTCTCTGATACAAAAAACTCCGCAGTTGCCACTCTGCTCTGTGGAAGCTCATCTATCTTTTTCAAGTCTTCCGTGGTCAGCTCCCAGTCAAATATTTTCAGGTTCTCCCTCATCCTCCCTTCATTGAAACTTTTCATCACAAGACTCACACCTTGCTCGTAAACCCATCTTAGACTAATCTGTACACAAGAAATGAAAATTACAGACTAAAGAGTTGATTGTGTGACTCAAATACTATAGCATGAGATATATGCAGAGAACAGTACCAACCTGAGCAACAGATTTTCCTCTGACCAGGGCAATCTGGTTCAGCACCTCGGATCCCATAACCGCGTTGGAGCCCCATGAGGTTCCTTTGGCTCCCAAAGGAGAGTATGCGGTAACCAAGATATTGTTGGCCTCACAATATTTTCTCAAATTCTTTTGTTGCCATGTTGGGTTCACCTCTACCTAAATCATGGAAGTTGTCATCAAAATTGTATGAGAGTTAACTCATTTTTATCAAAACTCTGAAGCAACTAACTAAATTATGAATTCTACTTACTTGATTTACGGCAGGATTGATGTTGGCTGTGCTCATTAACTCTTGAATCTTTTTGTAGGAGAAGTTGCTGACACCGATTGACTTGGTGAGGCCAACTTTCTGACACTCTTCCATAGCTGCCCATACAGACTTGTAGTCCATTGGAAGAAAGTTGTCCTTATTCCTGATATCTTTCAAAGTCGTCCCTGGCTTCATGCTTATTGGATAGTGTATCAGATATAGATCCAGATACTGCAATTTCAGATTCCTATATTATACAAAACAAAATACGTCATTCATTTACTTCTACGAATTCAAGACAATCTTATATCAGCAAACCGGTATGAAGGCTTTTGCAGTTTCTCTGTTCTTTTTATTTTTTCTTGTCAATCAATTGCATTTCTCTGAATTTTAGATAGACACAGGCATGTACAGCGGTTTGCAAAGTAGTTGCAACAAAATGAAATTACCTAAGAGAATTCTGAAGAGCCAGGAGGACACGATCAGGGTGAGCATCAGAACACCAGAGCTTGGAAGTGATAAAGAGTTCATCTCGAGATTTAATGAAACCAAGTTGAAGGGCTTCAGCTATAGCTTCACCAACAGACTCTTCAGTTTGGTATACGGAAGCTGTATCAAAGTGTCTGTAACCTACCTCTATCGCCTTCAAAATTGCCAGCTTCTCTCTTTCACCCCCTTTAGTAAAGTTTTCAGCTGTTCCAAAACCTATAACCGGCATCGCCTTGCCTGAGCTCAAAGTGATTACAGGTACATCACTATTTTCCATGTTTATCTCTGTAATTCTATCAAACTAGTTGCAGAATAAGAGATCCAATGTTTAGCAGGTACTATTAAAACAATACTAAAACCACATGCTTTAGTTGGTTATTTTAAATGGAAATCTTAACAGGTTCCACATGGGCATTGTCACTCTTTCCGTTATTGGAGACAAAAGCTAAGTTATATTAACATTATCTTTTATGTAGATAATGAAAACAAGAACCGCACTAGTGAGAAAGATTCGAAATGGAGCAAAAAGGATTTGGTCTGTGGAAAAGCACTAGATGATAAATAAATATATTCACTAAAGGCAAAATTTTACTAATTGTAAGAAAACAGAAAAATAAATAGAAAAGCACTAGATGATAAATAAATAAATTCACTAAAGGCAAGATTTTCCAAATTTCAGAGAACAACATTCAAAGCAGTGTGCTTAAATGTTGCATGAACTAGAGAGATGTAAAGCAGATTGATCCATCTATACTGCTAAGCTATCGGCCATGTCAGGATTTCCCGATCTTCTGTGGTTAGCAACACATTCTCAAACTTGATTGTCAAACTTGAAGAAGCTGTGGGAAGTGTTCTCAGCTTCTCACAATATCTGTTCATCTGCTTCTTTCTATCAGGTGAGACATCTTCAATATAAGAAGCCATATCCAACTCTTCCAAAACCACAGCATTCTTCAACAGAAATTCCAGAAACTCAAGCTCGTTATCTTGTCCTTCAATTCCAACAATGGAAACATGCTTGAGGTGGAGCAACATGCATGGCAGTGGCAATCCTGCTTTCAATCATCTCCTACTTTCACTAATAAACTGAAACGATGGCTACTACGTCCAACAATTCTATCATCATCTTCGTCTAGTATTCCCAATTGAGGTGGAAGGGGATCATCTGTGAAGGAATCCTGAACAAGAATGAAAACTGTAAATAAATGCTCTAAAGACAATAACAGAATAGATTGCATACCAAGTTTAAGGTGCTTACTTTACAAAGATGAAGAGATTCTATATTTGGAGAAATTGTGAGTAAGTATATTATTGAGCGCAAGCAGCCTCTTGTCAACCAGAAATACAGAGTTAAACACCGTAAATTGCAAAACTGAGGGAGTTGAGTGCCCAAGTCAAGAGCTCCAGAGGCAACCTTGACAAGCAATAAGTGGCCGTTTTGTTAATGTGGCATCAAACCGACCAAATTAAAAGATAAGAAACCAAATATTACTGGAGAGTTTACGATCTTTAAACTTGTAACTTGCTCACACATGGATCTCAAATTATCAAAAAAACACAGCTTGAAATCC
Source organism: Papaver californicum (assembly GCA_023531435.1). NCBI lineage: Eukaryota > Viridiplantae > Streptophyta > Magnoliopsida > Ranunculales > Papaveraceae > Papaver > Papaver californicum. Next base: position 2,654,605 of record JAJJMC010031210.1, on the reverse strand, counting down.
TTCCAACAAACTATTTTTTTTTCTTCACAAGAACAGATTATATTATCGTGTCTAGCCAAGTTGGTGTCAAGCAACACATGGCCACATGGGTTTTAGAACTATGCCTCTTAGAAGTTGGTTAAGGATCAGCAAAGCAATTTGGGAATATCACACACAAGAGAACTAAAGTGTACTAGCTGAAAAACTGCTATAGAGATGATAATTATTTGGCAGAATTCAATGCTTACCAAATTCCTACTATTTGATTATATTAGCATGCAACTATTCTTTAGATAGTGGTGCAACACAATTGATTTTGCAGTAAATCCTAACTGGGACCTATTCCATGGCGAGTCCACCCTGTAAAACCACAATCAACTAAATGGTTGTTGGTTGAAACCAGACATATTAACCAACTAATGTAGCCCATTATGATGAAAATGAAAAGAAGTAGCCATACCTCAAGTATACCTTCGTATAGTGTTAGTTCCTTCACGTTTTGCACTGCACCTAAAAGATTCAGTAGATATTTACCATACTTTTCTTTATCCTCTTCAGAAAGCTCCATGTACAATTCTGGGGATTCCTTGTTGTTTTCTAACTCTCTCATTAACATTGTAATATCAGCATCGACTAAAGAAGAAAGGTTCTTTAGAGAGTATTCTTGCGTCATAAAATCCGTGCAAAAGAAGGATGTGAGGTTTGGAGCATTTAACTTGATGGTCTTAGCCATTAGACTATTTTCACTATTGCTCACGCCGAGATTCTCCAACGTAGAAGAGTCAATGATGAAATCCTGATGATTATCCATCTCTATACAAGTATCTGCTATTTCCAGAGACTCAAGAACTGGACAACCAGAGATGAGCCTCGTAGCTGCTCCTGGATTTTCAAATGAAACTCCCACTAAATCCAGAGATCTGAGTCGAGGTAAACAAAACGATTTAGGGACCACAATCAGCGAGTAACCCGGACACTCCATTTCCAAGCTCCACTTCTCCAATGTTTTACAATTGAATAGACATTCAGGAAACTCCAGTGTCCACTCTGCACTAATGCAAAAACTAATAGATAATGTTTTGATATTACGCCCAACAACAGAATAAATCCAGGCAGTTAGACGACTAGTTGATATATCAAAATATTTTGGACATTCTAAACTTTCATCATCCACTTGAGAAAGAGGTAAAGTTAGATAAACTTGTTTACATCAGCAACATCATCGCGGAGACTGAGTACCTTCTCCACGAAATCTATAAAACGAGTTATCCTTTCTTTACTTGGGTACTTCTCGAATTCTGGGGAATCGAAATCTATGCGAACAGTATTAACAAAAGTCCAGATATACCTCCATCTTTTAGACAAAATGCAAGTTTTGACAACATTTGTCATGTCAATATAAGAAAGAATCCGATGAATCAAGCCATCCGGTAACTCACTTAATCTGTCTGTTGAGTTTCTTGTTTCTTTCATTGTAGTCCTGGAAATGAAGTACCTACAATGAGTACAATAAATCAACTAATAGTGTTCAAGGTTTTACTTAGTTCATGAATTTTGTTATTCTACAAAACCCTAGACCAATTCATCTCTAGGTTTGTAAAAAACAGAGAAAGTGATACTACAAAAAAGTGAAAAAATTCCTAACCTAATAACACAATAAGAAAATCCCCAAATTCTATTAATTCATTTCAGTGAGTCACTACATTGTTTTTCCATTGTGATTTCTAAGGGTTAAGCAAAAGATATAACCAAAATGTAAATAATGGTTTATATAAATGAAAAGGAGTCTTTTAGGGTTTACCTTGATCAACAGAAGAGAGCACAGACACAATAGAGAGAAAGTGTGGTTCGCGGGAATGAGAACGAGAGACTGAGCACAAAAAATCAAACTGACTATTGTAAGGTCCTGAGCTAAAGTTGGGCTTCTGTGACCGCTGGAATTTGTGGCCCAAAGCAGCGCTTTGTCTCGCGTTCGCTGCTTTGGGGGAAGGGATCAAGGGAATGAAAATGGAAAGCATCATGCGCCCCAGACACCTCGGATTTTTTAGGAATTCGAACACAACAATATTATTGTAACTATAACTATCCCGGCTAGTTTTGGGTCTACTATGATTATTTTAGATTTATCCAGTTTTACTTCCAACTAGAAAATAGGATAAGAGATGTCTAAATATTATCTAAATTACCTTTCATTCATTGATAATCCTAATACTAAAAATCGTACTAATATAAATAGAAAATTATTCCCTTTTTTACTAATTTCCGAATCCAGTAAAACCCAAAACGAAAAAAAAACTTTTTATTTCCATCGAACTTTTCAAATTCTAAAAATCTTAATCTAATTTTTCCAAAAAAAATCTCGGATCTCTCATCTCACTCGATCTACAAGGTAAATCTATGTAAACCCATACTTCTAATAGCATTTTTGATTGATCTATGTATTTGTTAAATCTTACTTTTAGTGAATCAAATTCCTGAATTTTTTCCAGAATCGTTCGATGTTGATGTATCATATCCAGCGATTTTGGTATGATCTTTATGAACATGAAGAACATGCATCAGAATCGTTCGATGCAATACATCCACATCGAAAGATTCCATGTCATATTTTGCGTAGACAATAACCATACCCAAAATCATTAGATACAATAGATCATATCCAACAATTCTACATTGTTATTTAATTTTACTTTTCTGAGATGGGAATCATTGGAGAAGAACCTATTTATCCGCCGTTTTATTTTCATATTCTGTCATAACAAATATCATATCCAGAATCGTTGAATAAGACATATTAATTGTATCCACCGATTCATTTTTTTTTTACTTTTCTCAGATGGGAGAATCGGCGGATAAGTTATGTCTTATCCAAATTTTTTGTATATGATTCATTCTTACTCGTTTTCTGTACACTTTTATGGTTAGAATTGGTGGATGAATATTATCTTAACCACCGATTCTGTTGAGTTTATTTTATTTCTTTACTGATTTTGTTGTTAATTGAGTTAGTGATTGTTGATTTTTGTTTCTCTTACCGTCCTTATTTTTTTTCCTCAATGTATTCTTCGTAGACATGAAGAACAATAGCAGGAGGAGTAGCGAATACACACAAATCCGTGACTGTGATGTGTATAGGAAGCAGAGCCACCTATTATGCGAAACCTATATTAGTTTGGTAGAGACAAAGTTGGAGCAAGTCATGAAGCTTCTTGGAGAGCTCTCTTTGGACGAACTTGACGAGGTCATTAAAGTTGCAATAATTAGAAGCGAATACATTGATATGTAGAGGGAGTTCGATGAGGCAAATGCTACTAGAAAAGCTATTGAAGCTGATCAGTGAGAAATTGCTTAAAATGATTTAGTTTATGGATGTTTATTTATATTTAAAACGATAGTTTACGTTTATTTAGAATGAATTGTTATGTTTGTATTGTAGTGACTATAAGGTTTAATTGGTCTTTGAACTAAGGTTTTAATTACGTCTTGTATGTTATTTTTTATTGCACATGGTCAAACTTCGGCTCAACGACTAGTTTTTTTTTCCTTCAAAATATAGCCGTTGGCCCTTTATGAATACAAATAGGATAACCCGTTCTCCATCATACACTACTTCATTCAAACAAATCCTTCTTCATCATACACTACTTCATTGTAAAACTCTTTTGCAATGGCAAGTCCATCATCAACTACCAATTCAACTGAAGAGATACTTAGAAGATGCAAACGAACTACTCCATCATCATCAACTACCAAACCAATTAGTGATATGGAAGAAGGGATACGCAAAAGAAGCAAACCAATTAGTGTCATGGAAATAGAGGTACTCAAGAAACAAGGTGAAGACCAATTCCAACTAAGGAAAAAAATTAAAGTTTGTTGAGGAAGCGACGGAATGGGTTAGGAATTTATACGTCCTTTAGGTCCTCTCATATCCAACGATTCCACCTAGTCTAGATTTTAGGAAAAATCCCTAAGTGTTAGAATTGGAACAAGTGAACTGACTTGTGTACCGATTCTAGCATTCAACAAAGCACAGTTTTTCTGGACACTTTTTCGACTAGAATCGGCACATGGAGAAACATGCATCGACTGATTTTTTGACCTACCAATTCCCTCAAAACTGAACTAGAATCGGTCGCTGTTCAAGACCATATTCTCCGATTCTGGTTCTTAATTTATGAGAAGAGGTGGAATTGGGGGTTACGATGCTATCATAACCGCCGATTCTGGGTAATACATAAGCCAAAAAATAGCTCAGAATTTGTAAAAAATTAAGTTTTTGGAGATTATAGACTACAAATACATGTTTGGAGATCCTTAACACGTATACCTGACGTTTGGAAGCATTTAGATCTCCATTTTTCCGGATTGAATCTTCATTTGCTTGATTAAAATCCTCATATATTCTTTGGTTTACACGTTCTTGTTCTTCCAATAAAAACCCTAAATCGGTAGGATCGAAACCACGATAATCTGATTTGAGATACGTAGATGCACCCGCTTCTTCTTCACCACTAGAATACGTCAATACAATCAAATTTCATCTTTGCTACTAAAATCCCCGAACCCTAGTTTTCCTCAAGTTTTCTCCTTCTTCTTCAATTTTTTTTTAAAAACTCTACTATGATTCTTACTATCTAACACTAACTATAATCCAATTTGAATCACCAACTAATTTAACTACCATTTGAATTAATTAACACTAATTAAGCATGTTAGTCATTAATAAAAAAAGTTGGATAAGGGGGTTTTGATTTTTTTTTTTACATAACGACCTATTTTAACTTGTATGCCTAAAATAATCCGAGTAGGCCTAAAACTAGCCAGGATAATTATATACGTTTATCTTCCAGGAGGCTTCTACCACCAAAAACTCTTATATTACGTGATAGGATTTTAGAATACCCTATATAAATAAACTGTAATCGCACGTTGTCTACAATGCAGACAACGACAAGTACGGGTCGAACCCACAGGGAGCGGGGACAATACTGCAATCAATATCTCTAATTAACTAATCAAGAATAATATTTTTGGAATTTTAGATTTATGAATAAAATAATAAAACAAACTAAACTAATAAAAATAAATCAAATGGGAGAAATAGTAACCAGGGTTTTCAGTATCCACCACTATTTATATTTAATTACTGAAGTGAAACATAACTCCTGAAGATTCATCTATTGTTCGTTCTATCGACATCACCTATTATATGTATTAGAGTCGCAAATGTCACTGGACGCCCTAAGCATGGGGCATCAAAAGCTCTAAGTCTCATGCATACACCATCTAATTGCGTTAGTGAGAAAATAATGCGAAGCTAATTATAGGTTCACAAATAATATCCGGCTCTTCTAAGCATACCCCATCTAAGGATTTAACCCAAGCATGAAATATCAAATAAGTAGACAAACATATTTGCTATTCTATTAATTCTGCGCATAGGTTACTGTATTGTACATAACCGATGAAGCAACAACTAATTTTTTATTAAATCAATAAATCAAAATCATGGAATTAATCTTATTCAAATTATAATAGTCTGTATCAAATAATTCGATTTAATTGATCTAAAACTTTAAGTGGTTTCAACATTAAACCCTAGCTACAAATCAATTAAAACATGGAGTTGGGTTTCTCTAAACCCATAAAAATAATTAAGATAAAGAAAGAGAGAAAAGATTAAACCCTTTAAATTCTGGTTCTGCAATTTCAATCGTGTATTGTTTCTCTACAAAACAGTAGACCAGCTACTTCTCCCCAAACCGTATGCCTCCAATCAGACCTCCACCAACCAGCGTCAGACCTTCTCACCCTCTTCTCAGAACTTGTCTCCTCCACAGCCTACAAACCTCTTCCACCCTCTCTCCCTACTCCACCGTACCAGGAGAAGAGAAACATAAAACCTCTACCAACCAGCGTCAGCCTCCCCTCTCTACTGTACCCTATTCTCCTAATCTCCACGCCTCAAAAGAAAACCTACTTTCTCACGCCCTCCAACTCTCCTATACACCTACTTCTCCAACTTCCAATCACATTCCCCTATACATAAAAGAAAACCTAGGCCTTTCTTTCGCTCACATCGCTTTCTCCCTTTTTCTTTTATACTCTCTCTCTTCTCAACCTAATTCGTCTAGCCACGTGCGTCAGCTAACATCCATCTCCCATCAATCACTTTCAAAACCTAAAAGAAAACTAAAAGCAAAAGTCCTTTCTTTCTTTCACCTGAGTTACTACTTCACTCTGTTTTACTTTTCATCGACCTGAAACCACTGTTGGCTAAACACGCCCAACACCTAGCCAGCATCCATCCATCCCTCTTCAAACTTCTTCACGTGATGTTCCCCTGCTCCTGACTTCTTAATTCCCAAGCCTATACGTAGCCTTCCACTGATCCCAGCCGTCCTTAGTTTTCTTTCTTCCACATATCATAGTCCAATGATGAAAAGCCACGACATCATGACCCCATCTATTTCACCACCTGCTCAACTTTATGCTTCAACTTTGTCTCTATGACGTCTCTGACCTTCCCCAATATTGCTCTCTACAGCCTGGTCTTTTCTTTAGTTGTTGTCTGACTCTAGTCTTTAGAGGCATGAGCAAATAAAATGGTTTTGTAGCCCTTTTAGTCATGTTTAATTTATAGCTTTGGATATTATGCGAACCACCTATTAAGGCAATAAAAATACATTATTAGTATAAATTAAAGTGCTAGCAAATATAGATTAAGTGGTAAAAATGTATGAATTAAGTGCTTATCATTATGATGTTTCCATCAAGACCAGAAAAACGCGTTAGGAAGCAATTTGCACCTGTCCCTGTTTATACATTTGAAATTATTCAATCCCCAAGCATTGGATTATGTTCGAAAAACGTACTTCAACTTGAAAGTGGTATCCTGCTTCCTATAGCGGAGCTTACTTAGGCCAGGTCCTATGTATTGAGCTACTATGGAGCTCTCAAATGGACAAAATGTCCTCCCAAACTCTCAATTTTGGAGGTTTGAACTACGCGCCAGAGTCTCCATCGTTGGCGACCAAGACTCTGTCGCTCGGCAGAAATTATGTCATTTTTCTATTATCTCATCCAACGGTCCTAGCTGAACCTCATATAAATACCCAATTTCAAACTCAGTTCAGCTTACACCTTGTCTACACCTCAAACTCTCACACGCATTTATGTTAATCTAAATCAAAACTCTCTCAAAAAAATTCTGCAAAATGGATGCTCCTGCTAAAAAAATTCGTGGTACATGTTTTGCAATTGTCGAAGATGAAAGCATTTGCAAAAATTATGTCCATTTCACACAAGATAATATCAATAGTTATTCTCAAGCAGGCACCACCTTGTGGGATAAAATATTTGCAGCATTGGACATCAATTCACGTGATGCCGAGTCTTCGTGCAGTCGCTTTACTAAAATAAATAAAAAATTAAAAAATATGTTGCTCATGTCACACAATGTGCTCGTGCTCTATCAGCGAGTGGAGAATCACCAACGGATCTGGAACGAAGGTGTCAGAATGAATAGCACCATAAAAACGGTTCCTCATTTGAACATGAAACTTGTTACGATATTATAAAGTTTTGCCCAAATTTAATCCAAAACTTTTAGCAACAATGCAAAAAGTTCCTCAAGGTCACCATACTATGCTGGTACCTTTACACCAAATTCAAGTCCCGATTCACCACTTCACCGACTATCTGATAGACACATTTTTCGTGTCTGATTTGTCTCAATTCTATATTTTGTTAGTGCCTGTTTTTGTACTTACTTTGGTGTTTTTATGTATATGTAGGTGTTTTTGAGAAATAAACATTTTTGGAAAAATTGGCTCGAAAAAGTGTTAAAGCACCTGATAGACACATTTTTGTGTCTTATTTGTCTCAATTCTTTATATTGATAGTGCTCGATTGTGTACTATTATTTTATTTTATTATATTTTTAGGTATTTTTGAAGAATAAATAATTGTGGAAAAATGGGCTTAAAAAGTTATAAAGGCACCCGAGAAAAATTGATAAAGGCACCCACGAAGTGTTAAAGGCACCAATATCTTCCATTTCAAATTCATGTATTGGCGGGAAAATTTGTTCACTCTCCCATATCGAATCTTTGAATACTTTAAACCAAATCTTTTGGTTATTTTCAAATTTAAGACACAAATATTTTCCTTCCATATTTAAAAGGGTTTGTACAATCTAAACACGTCAAATATCTCTAAAAAAAATAATCTCGTGAAAACAAATTAGTGTTATCCTCGGTTGTTGAATCTGTGTAATAAAGGAGAAATTATCTCCTCAAGACATTGGGTGTTGTCGAGCTGTGAAAAGAGAAAGAATCGGGACCGAGAGGGAAAGAAAAATATTTCATCAAGATTTTTACTTTAATCAACAAGATATGATTCTCGATATTTTTTGAGAAGATAATGACGATTTTGAGGAGTTAATAAGGTTGTTGGGTTGTTTAATATAAACCGAGGGTCAATGAGATCAATT
>JAJJMC010031210.1:2606796-2641129 GCA_023531435.1 Papaver californicum | reverse complement strand
AACCTAAATCTAGCAAACAACAAGCATGATGGTTCCACTTAGATTGTCTCTAGACCAGCTTCTATTCTTTCAAAAGGCAATTGGTTACAATTTTAGCGAACCTCTCCGAACAATCCGAGTTAAATCAAGTTGAAGAGAAACAGGAGAAGCTCAATGGAGCTTTGATACCCCTGTCTCTTTGGCAACGCTTCCCTGGGTTACATGGCGGCTCTAATCAACTTTAATCTAATCTTCCTGCTTTTTGAGTTATGCTAATAAGGTAACCAATACAGTCCTTCCAACCGATTTTCCTATAAGCTCGTTACCTTATCGGTCTCTTTCTAGTCAAGATTTTAGGCTTAGGTTCGCGTAGGTTTCGTTTTCCTAAGGCGGGCAAGAAGGAGACGGTGATGAAATCCGAAACCTTATCTTGTATGGCCAGGCCTTGCCCTTTACTATGCAAAAAATTAAGTTCCGTATTCAGTCCTCAACATATATGCATACAAAGGCGTCCAGAAAACCCACTGACAGGAGATTCGTGGGTTGGTCGAAGCTTACCTCCCGTACTAGACGGGCGATGAACCGTTGAAGTCGACTCGGGCCACTAATATCCTTTTTAATAGTGTGCGAACCCGAGGGGCCGAGACAATATCGTAATTGTCGTCCGTCCCTGCACACAGTTTGATATTTAAAATTACCCTTCCGTAGGGTTTAAAAATAATAAAAAGTTCAAAGTCCAAAAATAATGTCCAAAAGTGTCCGAAAATAAAAGAAAAATTACAAAAATAATTAAAACCCTAATATAATTTTCTAAATTAAATAAAACTAATTAAAATAACCTAAAAATCTAATAAAATAAAATCTTCGATCTTCTTTTTCGTTCTTTAAGCTTTTCCCTTTTTTAATTCCAAGTCTTTAGCTTTAATTCCAAAACTTGGGCGTAATCTCTTTTCGATCCAAAATCGAACCTGTAGTAAAAAGGAAAAATACCAAAAGAAACGTAAAATAGAACAAAGTAAAATAATAAAACTAAAAATAAAAACCTAAAAATAAATCTAAAACCCTAAACCTAAAAACAAGTCCGCGTCGGCGGCGCCAAAAATTGATGTAGTTTTAATAGTGGTAAATAAAGTGTTCGATTCTCGAACTTGTGAAGGTAATGATTTTAGAAAATATTGGACTAAATATAAACTAATAAAAATCAGGAAAATAAACTAGAGAAGATTTTTAGGAAATATGGAGAAAACTAGGAATCAGGGTTCAGTTATTTCTAACAATTTATGTGATTAATCATGTAATTCTTTTTAACAATTTAATTCAGGTTTGCCAAAATATGTTTTCTAGAAGAATAATTGTAAATCCTAAGCATGGGACATCAAGAGTAATTAACTAAACATGACCCATCAAAAGAGAACACAACTATTTAATAAAAACCATTTTTTTCTAATTTAAATCCATACAAATAATAATAAAAGAATTATAAATAATTAATTAAAAATAGACTTACCACATAAAATTGAAAGATAAACCTCCTCCATCATCCCAGTAAATAAACTTATCCCATGGTGAAGAAAACTTGCTCAAAAGATCTTTTCATTGCTCAAAAAGTTGATTACAAGGTGAAATAATAGTGCAACAGCTGAACAGATACGTTTATAAATGTCACAGAACAGGGTTCAACCGTTACAGAAGTGTTTCTAAGCAATAAATGGTTGAAAGAATAGGCGACAAGAGCAGTTTGAATCAGCAGTAGATATAAATGTTGCTGAGTCGTCTTCTCCGATGGTGGCTGATGAAGAACACGCCGGCCGGACCAGCAGCAGGTGACCGGCGGCGACGGGAAGTGGCCGGACTTGCTCTGATTTCTTCTCTAGGTTTTCGTTATTGATTTCTTCGGCTTCTCTTGGTATATATAGGGTGTATGAACCCTAGAAAGTCTTCTAATCCCATTATAACTCGTTAAAATCTATACAAATCCTAGTTTTAATCCTCCACAGCAAAAGAAATATTTTCCGGCCAAAACTCGGATTTGAGGTAATTCTTCCGGGATTTTTCGCTGTTTTCTCGATTGCTTTGAACTTGTATTGGTCTCTACTATCTTTTGGATAACTTTAAATCCTAAAACATCCCATAAATTCGTAACTCGGTGTATCCAGTTCTTTTCCTGTTTGGAAAAGGAAAACCCGATGAGCTGGATCGGACTCGGCTGAGTTGAATCGCCTTGTTGACCCGCTGGGTTGACTCGGCCGATCCTAGGGTGTCCCTTATCCATTCTTGGGGTGCCAATAACACTTGTCCTTGGGCGCCTTTATCACTTTTTGAGCCAATTTTTCCACAAATCTTTATTCTTCAAATGTACCTACAAAAGCATAAAAACGCGTAATATATGCAAAATCGAATACTAACTTAATAGAAACTAGGGTGCAATTTAGACACTAAAATGTGTCTATCAAGCCGCCAACGACTATATTTTTGCCAACGATTACAAAAATAGACGTTGCACTCCATGTCATCCATATTGCCAATGGTTAGAAATAATAGCCGTCAGATTCCACGTCATTCATATTGGCAACTGTTAAAAAATTAGTCGTTGCGCTCCATCCACATTATTCAAGTAAAGGTTACACAGAAAATTAAAACTTGTAATAAATTACTTGAAAGTTCATACATTTCTTGAAACTAAAAATTATTACATAAAGTAAAAATTAAAACAACAAATCAAATTAAACTTCATACACGGCCGCCCGCTCTTCCAGACTCGGCCCAAAGATTCGCAGTCAGGTCTTGTCTTAACCTGGTGTACAAATTTGCGTCGTGAGTGTGATTGGCCATTTGATGATAGTTCCTTGCACGTACCCCTCTTGCTGGTATAACCTCAAGCCTCAAATCTTCATCAGGGTGGTTAGTCCAATCCTTATTATGCTAGGTTTCTTGAATAACCATGTTATGCATAATGATGCACGTCAGAATAGTCTTATACATTTTACGAGAACTTAAACAATGGTATGGTCCACAAATGATTGCGAACTTCCGCTTCATAATTTTAAAAGCCGGTTCCATATCTTTTCTCAAAACCATTTGCTGCATGTTAAAATACCTAATTGCACGACCCGCATCGCCTACGTAGGGATGCATATATGCTTGAACTAAGGTAGACCATTTATGATAGATTCCATCCGCCAGATAATACCCTTGAATGTATTGGTGCTCATTGTATTAAACATTACATCAGGGAAAATTCCATACTTGAGGTCTTCAAACAAATGCGACTTGTACAACACATTTATTTATTTTGGGGACCTGGCAGACCAAAAAATAACAGTGGGTTTTGGGTAATGACCCTTATATTGACTTTGCCAATACATAAGACATACCTGCCACACCCAATGCATGCAGTCAAGACTCCCTAGCATTCCTGGAAAGCCCTTATTCTGGTTTTGTTTTAATATTTCTCTGATATCTGTATCTGTTGTTTTTCATAAATACTTTGGACCAAAATGATTAATCATCACTTCGCAAAATAATGAAAGATACTTTATGAAGTTATTTTTTCCATGCGAAGATACTTATCGTTAGCATCCGCTGGGAGATCGTAACCTAGAATCCTTAGGGCCGAGGTAACCTTTTGTTCCAGACTATTACTTTTAATATTCAACGCATAAAATTGATAATTAAATTCAGAGTGTACTCGACAAAGCTCTTCATTAATATTGACCCTCAAGTGTCGGGGTATGCAGAATCGACGTTGAAAATCTTGATCAGAGAACATGCAACTAACATTCAAAGAATCGCGCATCAGCTTCAGGTGGTATTCTTCCTGCCCACGATACGCATATTCTCTTGTAAATACTTCTTTTGGTTCAGGAGATCTTGGTATCTGCCCCGATGATTCTCCTGCTATCATAATGCTGGTAAGTTCTCTATCTTCATCAGACTCAGCTTCCAGTTGTCGTAACACCCGCACATAAGTTTCTTGTTGTGTTTTAAACCAATCCATAATAGTTTTAACCTCGTCATTAGAAAAATTCATTGACCGTGAAGTTAAAAGTTAAATAATTCAAGAAATCTATAAAGAGTATGAAGTTTGTGTAAAAAGTGGTGTGAGTTGAATTTTTTTGTAAGAGGTATGTATAGTTGAAGGAAATCTGGCCTTATCTGTCTGAATGTGGTTGTTGCCCGAAAATAGCCGTTAGCGACAAACTGTATGTCGAGCAACAAAATCAGTGTCACTGACGACATACAATTGATCACCAACGAAATAATGTCTGTCGCTCGACATACACCTAGTCAGTTACCACTTCTTCTATAATAGCGCGACTCGTTTGTCCAGCCATTTGGCTAGGTAAACAAACCCATTTAATATGGGTGCATAAGACTTAAACTAAGAGCATACAAGTCAACACAGGTGAATTACACCTATGGTTTCAACACCAATTAATTCAAGTGAAATAAGAGAGAGGCAGCATTAGAGCTTTTTCTATTGTTCCATGATATCATCATGCATGCATGGAGGGTTAATTGAGAAGATTTTAAGCAGAGAAGATGACGTATTGACATTAGCGCAATATTAGAGCTAGTGTAAGTTTTAGGGCTTGCATTAGCCATTTTTGAGTGAAACAAAAAAAGGGAAAAAACTATATGGGACTATACTTTGATTAAACTTGCAACAATAAAAAACTAGATTGATAACTATTAACTTAACACATCTATGATCTATCGAAACTAATTCAACATCGTACGTGCAGACTGTGGGAGCGACGTGGCATGGTGATAAAGTTAAAGATGGCACAGTCAACACTCTGAACTAGAGATAAACTAAAACAAATTTCAATCGACGGTTGGAATTAGATCCAAATTATAACGAAATTTCAACAGTTTTGGATTTGATTAATTCATATTCTCCTTCTTTGTTGCGGTTGCAGTTGAAGAACATGGATGTCTCATGAATCATAACTCTTGAGAAAACCGAGTCATCTTCAAAATAAAAATCTCCACTAATGATTCTATTTCGTGTTGGGTAACAAGATTCTTTGTTTAAACAAGGTAATCTGAATGTCCTCCATAACCTTGGATCTCGAATTACAAGCAATGAGTGACGTCTGAGTTAGTATGAAAAACTGTGATCCAGCACGAAAATCATCAAATAAAACTTCAGGCATCGTTACATTTTCCCCTCTTGCTGTGTATCTATCCTGTAGAGTTGGTTCTTGGTGTTAAAAAAGTTCATATCTTGATCGGGGATATCAAATTTGCTTTAGGGTTCTTCATATTTCACAAGGAAATTTTTTACTTTATTTTATCTTTTCCACTTTAAGTTTTAACCATTTCAACAAAAATATTAGATTCAAGATAGGCACGGGCAAGAAAACGAAATTTTGGGAAGATTATTGGCTCGGTGAAGGTAGATTATGTGATTTGTTTCCTTTGGCTTACAACGCTTCAAGGACTAAGGAATTTGTGGTGGCAAACATGTATGAAGTGGTTGATGGTGGTTTGAGATGGAGGTTCATGTCTAGACAAAGATACATTCAAACCGTTTCAAGAGAAGTTTTATCCATATCAAATCTTCTCTCTTCCATTACTATTCAAGAAGGCGCCCCGGATAGTCGTTTTTGGGTCGGAAATGATCATGGACATTATACGGTCAAGGATGGTATTAGGAATGAAGTAGATCAAGATGAGTCTACTTTCCCAACCGACGTCATTTGAAATCGTAAATATCCTCACAAAATCAATTTTTTTCTTTGGTTACTCTCTCATGATAGGATAATGACAAAGGATAAATTACGAAGAAGGGGTATGGATGTCCCTAGCTTATGTTGCTTTTGTGGTGAAGAGGATGAACATAGATCGCATCTATTTTATGATTGTTGGAGGACCCGGAGAATTTGGGATTACGTTGCAGAAGGATTGAGTAGTCGTTGGACTTGTAACTCGAATGTCACCACGAATGTCAAATCTTGGAGCGTTAATTGGGGAGACGAAAGACTTAACCGAATATGGAACAACATTACCGGTCGCAATATGGTGGTGCATATGGAAAAAGCTAAATGCAAGAGTTTTTGAAAATAAAACGAAAAGTTTGGTAACTCTCATTAGAAACGTAAAACTTCAAGCGTTCTTTTGGGCGAAATCAAACACAAAGATGTTAGGCCTAACAACAAATATGGTGATCGCCCTATGAGATTCCTTATTTCGCTTCTCTTGATTTTATTCTTACATTTCAACACCAACTGTAACGGATTATAGTTGTTTCTGTTCACTTTTATACTCATTGGATTGAGGTACCCCTTAGATACATTCTCTTTTCAATGAATTTCCTTTTTTTCGATCAAAAAAAATGCCATCTTGCTTTTCCAACTCAGCTCGCGAGCAAGAGGCGGGTAAAAAGAGCGATGCGCCTAGCACGGTTGATTACATACAACATTCTTCCGGCAAACAAAACCCAGGCCCAATACCACTTATTTTGAGCTGGAATCACTTGTTCTCTCGTCTCTTAATTTTTTTATTTATTTTAATAACAAAAGAATTGGGATCGTAGGATCGGCGGATTAATCGGTACTGGTTTTAACTTTCTTAAATCCAAAGCAGAAGAAATAGAAAAAGGAAAAGACTAGAAGAAGTTTGTAGAGAAGCTGAGACCTGAGAGAGAGAGACAGAGAGAATGGAGAAGGCGAGATGTCAGAGAATAGGGTGTGATGCAATGTTCACTGGGGATCAAAACACTGAAGATTCTTGTACATATCATGCATCTGTAAGTATCTCTCTTCTATCATCATCATCATCATCATCATCATCATCATCATCATCATCTCTCTGTATTTCTACTATTATGACTAAAAATTGGGGGATTTATACTCGCCCTAACTTATTAAAATCGTTTCCCCATAATTTTAATTCAAACAGTAGGATGATTTTTCTTTTTTCTTTTAGGGTAGTTTCATGAAAAACTGGATAGCCAAAATTTCTAACACTTTAGAACTAAAAGAGCAATGATAGTTAAGATTGGCATTATATAGATTCTAATTCTAGTTGTTTAAGATATTATAGCATTGACTTTGCAGTAAGTTGTTTCGTAAACAAATTGGGTTTTTTATAGTTAGGTGATAATGAAGGGCAGTGTCAAAGTTCTTGACTAAATTTGTTTTAGTATGTGTTACATACTTACATGTGATTCTGGCTATGTGCCTTCAACTGCTAAAGGAAATTTAGTGTTGGGGTAGTTTCAGTTTAGAATGAATTTTCGAGTTTCTTTGTTTCACTATGTCGTTCTTTCTGAGTGACAATGTTGTTACTACACATAAAGGGCGTACCCAAAGAAATCGCATTGATTTTCCGTCCTGTAATCAAAGTTTTTTTTTCTTTTTTTTTGTGCGAAGATGAGGGGGTTGAGGAGACCCCAAGCAACAAACCAGAAGAAAAAGAAAAGAGAAAGAATTTTTTTTTACATGACCCTTACTCTTTCCTCGTATCATAAAACATGATATTCTTCAAGTCCTCAGCAGACGAGCTTGGAGTGAACACCTGGAACTCACTGGATGTCTTAGTATTATTTGGCAATGAAATCCACTGCATAATTTGCTTCACAATATACGTGTTGTTTATGAACCGACTCATACTTCTCCCAAAAATATGAAATATTATTCCATATACTCTTCAACTTCCACGGAGTAGCTTTTTGGCTAGCATTAAGGAGGTACACAACTGATTTAGAATTCTAATACATATAGTAGTATAATTGAATTCCCTCGCAAGCATCCAGTATAAGTATACCTTCGGTTTTTCAGTATGGACACACAGAAACTTTAGAGCTTTCTTATCATGATTTCCCTTTATGTTTGCTTGACTGATATTCAACTTTGTTTTTCCATGTGTTGGTGTCACCTCAACGGAAATCTGTTGCATCAATCTAAAGGGGGTAAGTTAACATTATGATACATTCTATTCTTTAGAACAAGTTCATTCATTTTACAAGTTTTCTAGTGGCTTCTGTTTTTTATTTTTTAATTCTTTAAACTCAATCTTAAGCTATTACGTTATGCAGCCAATATTTCACGATGGTACGAAAGAGTGGAGCTGCTGCAAGCAAAGGAGTCATGATTTCAGCTTATTTTTAGCGCTTCCAGGGTAAGGAATATTCGGCAATAACAATTTGCTTTAATTTGGAATTTAGTATATCACTTGGTGTAACCCACTATAGTACAGCCTATTCACATGAGATGCGCCCATTCATTTGAGTATCTCAAACATGGAGTGGATGGTTGCAACTCGCAGCCAGTTATATTAAGATATGGGATTTGTTGTTCTTCCTTTGAAAATATAGATTTAAATGTATGTCTCCGTAGATACCCCCACAATTATGGAGTTTAACTGGGCTTTCCTCTTACAATGACCATACAAAACAATGGTTATGCCTTTCTCCAGTGTGCACCCAGGCTCTCATGAGTCTCATTACATTTGAGCTTCTGTAGCGGCTTAAGTCCTATGTGTGCCTACTTAATTCTAGTTAGCATTATGTTAAATTGATTATTCAGGCTGCTCAGGATTTTCCTGTATTAATGAAGATGCAAGACAGGTAAGCATACAACGGAAAAACCCGTGATTGTAAAAGCTGCACCGAAGAAGCCAGTTCCCTTTGTTGCTCCAGCAAGCACTACCTCATCAAAGCTGGATTGTTCAAGATGCCGACAGGGCTTCTTTTGCTCAGAACATGGTAAGCTATATTCTAACTCACTGTTAATTTATTTACCACAGTAATGATGAAAGGATTTTCATGTGTTATAAATACGGTAGTTATGCTGAAAGTTTGAATTGGTCAAGCATTTAATCTGGTTAATGAGTACCACCATACTTGCCAGCGAACCAAATTTTGATGTGGTCCTAAATGGATGTTTCATCAAATACTATGGACTTTGAGGTCCAACACTAGTTGATAAGAGTTCCTTATCTCTGTTATTAGCCAATTTCCCGTTTCTGATCCGCATATATCAATACCGGAACCCAAACTGGTTCTCAATTTTTTTTTTCCTTGTCTTTTATTTGATTAGGTTCACAAGCTAAAGCAAACACAAAATCTATGGCTACTTCTCCTATGCTTCCCAAGTGCAGTACCGATGTTCAGGAAATCACACCTCCTCCAGCAAAGAAGATAGTCAACATTAACGAACCTCAGACTTGCAGGAACAAAGGATGTGGCAGAACCTTCAAAGAAAAGGACAACAGTGATAATGCATGTAGTTACCACCCTGGTCCTGCCGTTTTCCATGACAGGATGAGAGGGGTAAGAAATCTATTTATTCCTTTATTTCCTTTCAATTTCATTATCTCTCATCCACATTTTGGTTACTTAAGCTGCATTGACATATGCTTTACGTTGTGTATCCATGGTTTTTGTAGTGGAAATGCTGCGATGTTCATGTGAAGGAGTTCGACGAATTCATGGAAATACCTCCATGTACAAAGGGTTGGCATAGTTCAGAACCAATTTCGTAGCGGGCATACACACATAAATGATTTGTGAACAAGGAGATATTGTAAGTTTATCTGTTGATTTAGATAAATCATAGGTTGAGGTTGCAATTCCTGCTGGCACTTAGAGAGGATGATCCATCTATGCCGTATCTAATTGTTTCTCACTGTATTGTATGAGCTTCACTATCTTCACTATCTTCTAATTGTTTCTAAGAAAAGTCTATAAAATTATGACCCTATGAGGGTTGGTTATTTGAAACGTGGGCAATTACTTTTAAACTCTACATTAGAAAGAAATACAAAAGCATCTAATAGAAAAGTCAGAATAAAAGTACTGCTCAAGTCTGCTAGAGATGTGATACAATAAAAATAGAGTTGCTTTTGAGCTTTACGAACTTTATTTCCCCTGGCTTGACATTTTCATGTGCAAGGCAATTCTACTTGTGGTACACAAAGTTGAACAGAAGAAATTCATGTAACTTTAAAGAAACACTAGGCCACGAGATGTATATGCCACGGCAAGAAACAAGCTTAACAAACTTCGGTTACAAGCAGCAACAATAAAAAAACATGATGTTGGCAACATCTTGATTCTTATAAGTACTTGCACAAAAATAAGGTTAAGCAGTAGCAGATGTGCAGCAATGGCTTTCACAGGATACAACAGCTTCTTGTATTATGATTATTATCACCCAATCTTTTTAGTAGCTCTAGCAGTTATAGCCTCTTTAACCATTTCTGGTCTAATCCCCTACACTATCCATGTTTTCGTTGAAAAATCGTCGATGAAAGTAAAGTAGAAGAAAAAGATGAAAATGATTTAGCGTTTGGCAGAAGAAGAAGAAAATCACCATGCTTCAACATACTCGCAAGGAACTTCATTCAACATTCATTTTTATTTATTTTTAATATCCTTACAAATTATTGATGACCCATCATTGGTATATTCTATTACAGGCCTAAAAATAAAAGTTAAAAAATCCGAAACTCCGAGCTCACATAAGTTGTCTTGTCTGTATTGACACGGCCTTGTCACACACAGTAGCTTTAGTTTAGGAGCAAATCCATTTCTTCTCCATCCTCTCTTTGTTCGTTCTCTGATTCTCAGCATTTGACTTGGATATGATGAGAACGGAAGTGGAAGTGATAATTGTTGGTGCTGGTCCATCAGGAATAGCAACATCAGTATGTTTAAATCATCTTTCAGTACCAAACATAGTCTTAGAAAGAGAGGACTGTTTAGCTTCACTGTGGGCAAAGAAATCTTATGATCGTCTTCATCTTCATAAAGCCAAACACCTCTCAGAGTTACCTTACATCTCGTTTCCTGCCAATTATCCAACATACATGTCCAAGGACCAATTTATCGTCTACTTGGAAAACTACGCATCCCGTTTCAAGGCAAATCCATCATACAACCGGCTAGTTGAATTTGCATCTTTTGATGAATCCACCAAGAAATGGTATTTGAAAGTCAGGAACACGGGTTCCGACTTTGAATAGTACATATGTAGGTTTTTGGTGGTGGCTACTGGACAAAATTCTGATGCGTATGTGCCTGAGATCGAAGGCTTGGATAGTTTCAGAGGAGAAGTTATTCACTCCATAGAGTACAAGTCCGGGGCGAGGTAGGCCAACAAAAATGTTATGGTTGTTGGGGCTGGTAATTCGGGTATGGAGATTGCTCCTGATCTATCATTTTTTGGTGCCAAGACATCAATCGTTGTGTGAAGCCCGGTATGTTAATCCTATTCGTTGTTCTGCACTTGTTCGTGTTTCTAGTTCAGCTATTGCAATCGATATTTACTGACTTTACCAGTTGATGTGAACTTGAAGATTCACATAATCAACAGAAATATGTCTCTCATAGGATTTACGTTATTGAAGTATTTTCCAATCAACTTTTTGGATTGGGTGCTCTTTTTGGCTGGTTTGGTAATATTTGGTGATACAACCAAGTACGGAATTGCAAGACCCAAAGAAGGTGTCCTGCTGATGAATAAGAAGTACCAAACATTTCCGGTGGTGGATGTCGGTACCTTTAACTCAATCAAGTCTGGACAGATTCAGGTACCAATTTCTATGTTTGCCTGGGTAACTTTTTATGCTATCCTTCAACTAAACTGAAGCGCTTTCTTTTTTTTTTTGTCCTTCACAACAATGCTAAAGGTTTTGCCACCCATAAAACGTATAACCGAAGACTACGTGGAATTTGCAAACGATAAGTCGCATCAATTTGATGCAATAGTTTTCGCAACCGGGTTTAGGAGATCAGCAAATAAATGGCTCAAGAATGGGGAATACATTTTGAATGAAAATGGAAGCGCAAACTTTTCTAACAGTTGGAAGGGGGAAAACGGTCTTTACTGTGCGGGGCTAGCGAAAAGAGGGTTATTTGCCGTCGCAGAAGATGCAAAATTATAGCTAATGATATAAAGACCCAATTATGATTTAACAAATATCCGCAATGATGTCTTGTCTCAGTTTTCTTTTTGTCACTGTACATTTATGTGTGCCAATAAAATAAATACAAGATTGTGTTAGTAATGCCCTATGGAGGGCTTTGATATATGCTATGTTCTCAGCTTCTCTATTGAAGCTGGTTCTATCCCTTTGGACTAGCCTGGCACAGGACAAATGATCCCTCCCCCTTTCAATCTTTAGCAAATTTTGACCTGGAAATCCTATTGATATTTAGAGAATTTCATCTTCGATTCCCATTTTCGTTCACAAGGGACTCGCCAATCATCATCCTATATAAGAAATAAGAAAAAAAAAAACTGACCTTTTGATCTTCTCAGAAACTTGTAACTAGACCGCTTTCCAGCCATCTATATATATCATGTACGAATCCGATATAAAGAACACACCAACTTGAGGAAGTTTTGCCTGCCTGTATGCTGAACTGACAGTATCTTGTCCAATGGCTACGACATAATCTAATACTAATACTGCAAATACAACTATGTATCAAACTACATCCCGAAAAATGCAAAATACAGATGACCTTCGATGCTCCTCATGCTTCACTCTCCTCTTCTGTGCTACTGCTATATGATCTATCACACTTACCCAGAAACTCCTCTCATGGGAATTCCTCTCCTCAAAATCAGATTCAGATTCTCCTGACTTGTAAGAGTCGGAAGAAACGGCAGCAGCAGCACTAGACTCAAGGTCGTAAGACCCCCAACAACCTTTGCCGATGAAACCCTGTGGATTCTTTCTAGTATCATTCAGTATGTCGTTCCAGTCATGCTCCTTCTTGTTCTCATAGTATTTGACCTTTAACATGTCAAACCACTCTTCAATGGCAGTGACTGATGTTGAGGGAATAGAGTTGATTTGGAACACATCACGTGTGAAGTCCTTCAATACGATTGTCATATCAATCTCCAGTCCCATTATCCAAATCTCTGTCTGGCATAAAAAATGGAAAGTAAAATAAACATTCTTATGCAAATTTTGAAAAAAAAACATTTCATGAATTCTTTTGCAAGAAATAAGAGAAAAACAAGTTGAGAGTAAAGATTCAAACTTTGAGACATCAAGCATAATAAATACGGCCACTTCCGGCAACGATATAGAAGTATAGAGATTCACTAAATTTTATCAGGTATGCACTTCATACTTGAGACCAAAATCATGTATTGTGACATTTAATGTTAACATTCAACGATATAATGCAGCCTAAAGAACCTGGCCATTTTGAGGGCGAGCAAAAACCATTTTGGGACAATTAATAAAACAAAATAAGGTCATTATGAAGCAATATCAATATACCATTTATCCATATATATTTTTAATGGCTAATCTGTCCTTGCTTAATTAGTGTTAATTTTGATTAGTTAGTTAATTAAGTTGGTTATTGTTAGTGTTAGATGATGAATTTGAGATTTAGTTTAAGAATAGAAATAGAGAATGTGTTAGAGAGGAAGAAGAAGAAGAAGAAGAAGAAGTTTGGGGAAATCAGATTTTACCTAAATTCAATCACAAACATGGATGAGTATGAGGAAGAAGGTGAGATTGAACATGAAGAACATAATATTGAAGGTTTAAATACGTTTAGATATGACGATTTGGTTATTTGTTGGATGATCCAAATTTTGGTGTGGAAGAAAACCTAGACGATGAATCACATCAAAATGAAGATAATAATGCATCAAACAACCAGGTATTGTGTTAAGAAGCTCAAAACCCAATTTGTATGCGTTTGTATGTGATCGGCAACAAAGAAAATTCATTTTTGCATGCATTTAATGCCATGGACGTCCCATAATCGGTAGTTTATGGAGTACCATAAACTACCGATTATACTATTGTTCAAAAATAATTATATAATCGGTAGTCTCGTGAAGATTAGTTACTACCGATTATACAAAATCCCCGACTTAAATTTTTTTGAATTTCTTTTTGCATAATCGGTAGCTTAGGAATACTTATTGACTACCGATTATGTTATTCACCCCAAATTGATTTTTTCTGAATTTCTATTTGCATAATCGGTAGTTTAGGAGAACTTATTATCTACCGATTATGTTAGTCGCCCCAAAACTGAATTTCTCCAAACCTACAAATTTTTTGTTTTGCAAAATTTATAATCGGTAGTTAATGGCATATAGTTACCTACCGATTGTATTATAATCGGTAGTGGTGTAACACACTAAACCTCCGATTATATGTGTATATGACTTGACTTGATTTCTTCCTACAATCGGTAGTTTAGGAATACCTATTATCTACCGATTGTTGATAATCGGTAGCACGGGGATATTATTAACTACCAATTGTTGGTAACCGGTAGTAAGTGAACATAATTAACTACCGATTATCATTGTCTAACTCATTGCTATTTTACGTAGATTATTGAATGGGTTAATCCTGTTTCATACGAGGGTCCTGATACTTCCCTACACTATGCAAATAATTTAGTACGCTACCTACCCACTCTTAACTTGTTCTAAGAATGTATGTTACATGGTTAGGCTTATGATATTTGTTTTGTTATATGCGCATTAAGACATTTGGAAGTAAGGCGGAGGCAAAGGAATGGCTTATCAACAAGGTAAAAGAGAAGATGTGCGTTGTAGTTCAGAACAATTGTGTGAAAGTTGATCGATTTAAAATGATTTGTGAGAGAGGTGGGGAGCGAAAGAGTCATGTGGGAAAGAATCATAAATACGTAAAGAAGACGGAGAGGATATACCGAGGTAGTTCAAAGAAGATTGGATGCCCATTTAAGATTATCTTCCATAAGCCGAAGGGTAAGAAAGGAAAAGTATGAAAAATGTTTAGAGTTGCTAATGGTCCTCACAACCACGAAGATCCGGAAAGTCTTGTTGGAAACATAATGGTTTCCAAGTTAAAACCAAAGGAAATGGAGACGGTGAAGTCTATGAGGACCGTAATGAAAGCGAGTGCAATCCTATCTAAGATAAAGGCGGACGACCCCAACAACTCTTCTTCGTTGTCTATAATTTATTCGGCGCTAGCAACGATCAAAAGGACGAAATGGGATGGTCGAATGGTTATGCAACAATCAGAGTGGTTAGCCGAGAAACACAATTACATATTGAGAAAAGAAGAAAGGGATGGTAAGGTGATTCGTATTTTCTTGGCACATCCGAAGATGATCCAATTGGCTCAATGCTTTCATCAAATTTTGTTGATAGATGCTACTTACAAGACAAACAGGTACAACATTCCGTTGTTGAACATCATTTGCCACACTTCGGACAGATGCACATTTGCGGTGGCTTGGGGTTTAATGGATGCTGAGAACGATGTGAGTTTCATTTGGATGTTGCAAACATTAAGGTCGATTTATAATGGCGAGCATTTTCCAAGGGTTATTGTAACAGATAACGATACAGCCTTGATGAATGCAATAAAGGTAGTGTTTCGGGAAGCCCAGAATTTTCTTTGTACGTGGCACATTCAATGCAACATCAAATCCAATTGCAGACATCATATCCAAGCTAAAAAACGAAACAAAGGTACCAAGAGGTCGATGGAAGAGGATGAACGTATTAGTAAACTAACCGTGGATGAACGAAAAGAAGAGAAAAGGTTGGTCGATGAAAAGTGGGTCGAGGATGGAATAAAATGGTCTTTATTTCTAAAAGCATGGGATAAGATAGTTTGGTCGATGAAGGAGGAAGTTTAAGAATACAACTTGAAGAACTTTGAGGATGAATGGGGCAAGAACTATCCCAAACCAGTTAAGTATTGCAAATCACAATGGTTGGGACCGGATAAGGATAAGTTTGTGTTTGCATGGACATATGAATATCGGAACTTCAAGAACGAGGCAACAAGCATTGCAGAGGGGTCCCATGGCCGATTAAAGAAAATACTAGTCGGCAGCCAAAATGTCGGTCCAAGAAGCAATCCATGAGTTCACCAATCGTGACCTCACTAAGATTTATGGTTCAATGGAAAAAAGTAAGCATAGATTCCCTTTGGCACATTTAAAACATAAAAATCTTCTAAGGGGTATAGTTTACAAAGTTTCTTGGTGGGCAATAAATTTCATGATAAAAAAATTGGAGTTGTACAGAGATCACGATGATAAGACTACGGTTTGCAACTGCAAGATGATGATAGGTATTGGACTCCCGTGTCGTCACATGCTTGGAAGGTAAATTGAAGTGATTGACATTAATGATATTCATCCCTTTTGGAAGCAACTAACTTTCACTCCAAGCACCCTGACGGTTGATGGTGCATCGTTCGTGGAGACGGAAATATTTGCACGAATACTCGAGCGTTACTCTACGTCAAATGGGGCACAAAAGAAAATATTGATGCACTATTTAGAGGAAGCCCTTCACCCCTGTCAAAAGGTTGTTCGGGAAACAATGAAAGGAAAGGCGATGGGTAGGCCAAATACCGAAAATCCGAGGTCAATTCAAAGAAAATAGTTGAAGGAATGGTTATCTAGTCATCGTGACCTTTCTAGGCATGAGCATACTGAAGCTGAGTATGAAGATTTGTCGGCTCCAGCAAAAAGGGGTCGTCCAAGGAAGGATCAAGGTGGACTAAGCTCACGACAAGTCAAAGCTAAGGTCTCTACGATTCCTTCCCAACTAAGTCAAACCCAACTTATACACGATGAGTATTTGGAACAACTCCTTCTACTCATTACACCATTTGTTTTGTCCACCGACGATGTCGATGGGGATGGAAATTGTGGTTTCCACGTTGTTTCGAAACAAATAAGAGACTTTAGTGAGGCGGTTACCGAGAATATCACTCAATGAAAATATTTAAGAAATAAGATGGCCGCACAATTATTGGAGGATAAAGAATTTTATATTGAAATGATGAGAGAAGGAGATAGACATGACAGCGAACAAGAGTTCAAAGAGTTATATACTCGTGTAAAATGCCGAAACAGATTGGAGACAATCGGATCCAGGTATTGGATGGTAATGCCGATATGTGGGTATCTTTTAGCGGATGTATTGAACTGCGTGGTACATTTTTTCTGTCCTCCTTCATCAGGAGTGAGTGTCACATTTACACCCACAAGGACGGTGTGTGATGAGTCGGTCAAGGATAGACAAATCATTATGGCATGGGTTAATGGCAATCATTTTATCGGTTTAAGTTTAACGGATGATTGTCCATTACCTCCATTGAGTAGGTGGTCGGATTACTTCCCAACTAACCATTGTAAGGAGTGGTTGAAGCAATACGAGTCCAACATGAAGCGTTGGGATCGTTTAACAAGCTCAGGAAATGACGTAATTGATTTGAACTAGGATGGTGAATAGTTGATTTTGAATATATATTTTGAACATAAATGTATAGAAAATATTAATGCAATGTTTTGTGATCTTTAACAAATTTTTTTTCATTTTTTGCATGCATTAGTTCCATGGACGTATCATAATCGGTAGATAATGGAGTAATATATCTACCGATTCCACCGCAATCGATAGTTTAATTTTTTATTAAACTACCGATTATGAAAGTTGCCCCAAATTGCAACATTCTGAACACTCATAATCGGCAGTTTTTTTTTTTTTAAACTACCGATTATGAAAGTTGCCCCAAATTGGAAATCGCAAAATTTTTCAAATTTCCAACATGCTGAACATGCATAATTGGTAGTTTAATTTTTTTTTTAAACTACCGATTATGAAAGTTGCCCCAAATTGGAAATCGCAAAAAATTTCAAAATTCCAACATTCTTAACATGCATAATCGGTAGTTTTTTTTTTCTTAAACTACCGATTATGAAAGTTGCCCCAAATTGGAAATCGAAAAAATATTCAAAATTCTAACATGCTGAACATGCATAATCGGTAGTTTAATTTTTTTTAAACTACCGATTATGATAGTTGCACCAAATTGGAAATCGTAAAATTTTTCAAAATTCCAACATGCATAATCGGTAGTTTGATTTTTTTTAAAATACCGATTATGAAAGTTGCCCCAAATTGGAAAACGCATTTTTTTCAAAATTCCAACATGCTGAACATGCATAATCGGTAGTTTAATTTTTTTTTAAAACTACCGATTATGATAGTTGCACCAAATTGGAAATCGCAAATTTTTTCAAAATTCCAACATGCTGAACATGCATAATCGGTAGTTTAAAAAAAATTTAAACTACCGATTATGATAGTTGCACCAAGTTAGTGAAAGGTTATTTAAGTATTTTTATATACCACTATGTTATCCCATAGCCACATCTATGAGATGGGTTTAAAAAAGTCGCCACAAATTAGTTTTTGGTCGCCCTCAAAATGGCTAGGCTAAAGAACAACCAGCTAGCTCATGGGCATGGAAGTGAGTTCAAAGAACAATTCAGTTTATAAAGAATAACAACTTTCGGAGATTAGGAAAGGTTAACAAGATAAAAATATGGGAAGACACCTGGATTTTTGGCCACAACAATCCTCCTACACCTCGGTTAAATGCTGCAGATCTCAGAAACTACATTTGGGTTTGTGATTTATTTAGTGCAGATGGGCATGAATGGAACCTACAGCTAATTCACTATTTGTTTGATGCAAGCACAGCTGAAGACATCCTGCAGATGAGAATACCCTATAATTCTGATGATAAACTGATATGGAAACTAACTCTCCATGGTGGATTCACTCTAAAATCTGCTTACAACTAGTTGTATGATATGAGTCTGGGTGCTATACAGGTCTCAAACATTATCACTGACACTGAGATAAAATGGAAAGAGTTTTGGGACTTTAGCACATGGTCCAGGGTTAAATTTAGTATGGAAATGTTTGATAGATATATTACCAACAAGGAAAGATTAGCCATAATATGCACCTATGTCAACCAACTGTGTCCCTTTTGTAATCAGTTTGATGAGGATATCTGTCATGTCCTTTTTAAATGCTCTTTCTCAAGAGCAGTTTGGATGATGGTGCCTGGAGGAAGCAGAGTGCTGCAGAAATCAAGGTGATAGCTTTAAGATTTGAGGAGTGGGTTACGCAAGATAAGCATCTACAAGCTAATGGGGAATAGCTGAACACAGTGATGGTGGTGGCTTGGAGTATTTGCAAGATCAGATGTAATTGTAGTTTTCACAATGCTATACCAGACCCAAAGACAACATCTACCAAGGCTGTCATATTTGTTGTCTACTTCTTCAATACAGTAACTGATTGCAGACTTGGTGGAGTTAGCAATATTGCAAATCCTGTAATTCCAACTCTATTTGGAAACCGCCTCCTGCACCCTTCTATACAATAACTATGATGCTTCTTTCTTGTCTAGTAATACCCATATTAGCATTGGACTAACACTTCACAATTCCACAGGTACTTGGAAAGGAAGCTGCATAAGGTGCTTTGCGAGGACAGACAACCCGGAGCAAGCGGAATGTGTGGCATTTTTGGAAGAAGCAAAGTGGAGTAGAATATTGCAGCTGACACATGGTATTTTCGAAATAGACCTTCAAAGTATGGCGAACTATATCAATAAATCAACTTTATCCATTGCGTGGAAGAATGAATCTTATATTTTAGATGTTGTAAGTCTTTTAAATGATCAAATTCAATGGAAGTGCTGTTTTATTCCAAGAAAATGTAATAAGGCGGCTGATAAGCTTGCAAAGTTTAGTAGAAGGCATAACATATCCAATGTATGGTATGATAAGCCACCTAGTGTTATAGAGTCGCAATTGTCTTTGGATTTTGCTCTAAACAACAATTAATAAAATTATTTCTTTGCATTCTAAACAACAGTTAATAAAATTATTTTTTTGTATAAAAAAATAATTTTTTTTCTTTCTTTTCATATTGATCACGAAAAAACTCATATAAAGTGGATCGTATTAACACTTAACATTCTTACACTCTGTTTACATCAGTATATGTGATGGCAGCCTTTTATTAGTCTGTGTAGGATAACTTTCATTGGTGTCGATTTGTGTATGTTAGAAACCAATCCTGTCTCTTTATATATTGTCTTGTCTCTGTCTGTAAAATGTAAGACCAACTTTCATTTTAATTCAAGATCTTGATCAGAGCTTATTTCTCTGATCTTCTTTATGTACAATTAAATTCATACTTTGTTTATATTTTATTCTGGATTACAATTCTGTCATGGTGTAAGACTGAGAATTCTTCATCATTCTCAGGGTTCCATTGATCTTCTTTCCGCTGCTTTCCTTTCGTTCTTCCATTTCTTGTTTTTCAGACCTGTTTCTATACCTCTCTTTTAATCTTGAATGATTCGAGAATTTCTATCGTCTTCAACGGAGAATCCAATATCAGATTCCATCACCAAAGTTCCTTTAAATCAATTGAATAATTTTGTTACTCTCAAATTGAAAGAAAATAATTTTCTCACCTGGAAGAATCTAATGCTGCCTGTCATTCAAAAGTTCAAGATCTTAGAGTTTTTAAGATAGATTGTTATGTGGATTGGGTTGACGAAGATACAACGATTGTTATGTGGATTCACTCTACAATTTTGGATGCTGTGATTGCTTATTTTGCATCTTCTTCTACTTCACATCATCTGTAGACAAGCATTGAATAAGTTTGCTAGATCTATTCCTTAACTCACTCTATTCAACTGCGCACTAAACTCTTGGCTCTTAAACAAGGTAACAAATCAATTCCTATTTTGATTGATGAAATTAAATTCTTAGCTGATCAACTTGCTGCTGCTGGTGAGCATGTCTCTGACAAAGAATTAGTTGTAGTTATTCTTGCTGCTTTAAACTCTGACAATATTCCTTTTGTAACATCCATGAGACATCATTATCCTCCTGTTTCATAATAATTTGCTAAGTGAGGAGGTTGTTATTAGTGAGAGAAATAGTGTTTTACTCATTGAGTCCACAAATAGAGCTTTTGCTGCTCAAATCAATTCTTATAGATATTTTAGTAGAGGTCATAATCCAAGATTTGGTGGTTTTATGCCTCATTTTGGTAGAAGTAGAGGTAGATTTGATTCTTTCCAATTGGTAGAAGAAATCCTTCTTTATCAGGTAAAGGATCTAGCTCTACTACTTATGCTTCTGCTTCTAAACAAACAATACAACCTTCTACATCTTCTTCTCTTATTTGTCAAATTTATGGCAAAGTTGGCCATAGTGCATCAGAATGTAGAAATAGGCTTAGCTTTGCTTATCACAATGCTCACACACCAAATCATCTAGCTGCTATGTTAGCTTCTGCAAATATCATAGGGGAAAATCCATGGTATGCTGATACTGGTGCAAATCAGCATATCACTTCTGATGAAACTGAGCTGCAAGTTACTTCTACTTATGAAGGTGTAGATGAGATACAAGCTGCTAATGGAGAAGGTATGTCCATTACTCGTACTTGTTTTTTTGTTGAAGTCTATACCAAATCATACATTTAACTTGATCAATGTTCTCTTAGTACCAATTGCTGCTCAAAACTTGCTTTCTGTTCACAATTTCACCTCAGATAATTATTGCTCAATAACCTTTGATGTTTTGGGATTTTATGTGAAGGACTTGTCAACTGGGAAGATTCTTTTACAAGGCCCACACAATAATGGACTATATCCTTTACACTTCATTCATAATTCACATAATAAAGCCCTCTTTGGAGTCTCTATAAACATCCCTTCTGAAGTCTGGCACAGAAGACTTTCCCATCCATCATTCCAAACTATGAAACATGTTTCTAGTTTATTGTCTTGACCTTCTGTCATTAAATCTCTATTTTTTGTAGTGATTATCAGTTAGGTAGAAGTCACAAACAACTTCTTACATTATTTGGTCATTGTAGCATTGTGCCTTTGGAGTTATTACATATGGATCTTTGGGGTCCTAGCCCTGTAACGTCCATTTCTGGACACAAATATTATGTCATAATGATGATTACTCCAAGTTTTGTTGGATTTTTCCACTCTTTGACAAATCTGATTTCAAGAAAGTATTTTTCCAATTTAAAGCTCAAACTGAAAATCAATTGCATTGTCTTATAATGGTGATAAGAACTGATGGTGGAGGGGAATTTCTATATAATGAATTGACTACCTTTTTGGTTAATTCTGGTATTAGGCGTTATTTCTTATGTCCACATACTCTTGAACAAAATGGTGTAGTTGAGTCTACGCACATGCACTTAGTTGATAATGGGAGGACATTTCTACTTCAATTTGGTCTTAGTCCATCATTTTGGGTTGATGTATTCATTACTGCCGATTATACAATCAATAGGTTACCTACAAGATCTCTTAGCTTTAAAACTCCTTATGAAATTCTATTTCATAATGCACTAGATTATACATATTTAAGATCATTTGGATGCTTATGTTTTCCTTGGCTAAAGCCTTATGCACCTCATAAACTTGCACCAATGAGTATTCTTTATCTCAAAAGGGAAATGGATGTATGGATACTGCTACCAGCAGAGTTTATATTTTCAGACATGTTATCTTTAATGAATCAATCTTTCTACTCAAGAAGCATGCACCTATTTCTGACACTATTACTTGTGCTACAACTTTATTTACTTCAGTTAAGTGTTCAACATCATCGCCTCTACAATTCCCACTATTTATGCTCCCATTGATTCAGCAACAACATCTGACTTTACTTTGGTCCATCCAGCTATAACTACTGATGCTTTTTCTCCTTCATGTGTTCAAAATTCTCATTCAATCACAACAAGAGGCAAAACAGGCATTTTCAAGCCAAACGTCTATTTTACTAAGCATTCTTTTTCTTCTAATGTTGTAACTAAAATCCCACCACCAACACCAACTTGCTTTAGTCAATCTAATAAGGATCCAAAATGGGGAATTTCTCTAGTTGAGGAATACAATGCTTTGCAGGATGCCAATACTTGGTCCAAGGTACCAGTTCATCCATCCATGAATTTGGTACGTTGTAAATGGGTATTTAGGATTAAACACAAACCAGATGGTACTGTTGATAAATATAAAGCTAGATTGGATGCAAAGGGATTTCATCAACAGGAAGGTTTGGATTTCTCATAAACATTTAGCCTTGTTGCTAAACCAACTACAATTAGAATACTTCTTACTATTGCTGTGAACTCTAATTGGTGTATTACTCAACTTGATGTGAGGAATGTATTCCTTCATGGAGATTTATCTGAGGAGGTGTACATGTCTCAGCCACCTGGTTTTATTGATCCTGGCCATCCAACATATGTTTGCAAGCACCACAAGTATTTATATGGTCTAAAGAAAGCTTCAAGGGCTTGGTTTGCGAAATTGATGCATATTTTTCGTCTTGTGACTTTGTTATATCATCAAATGATTATTCTTTGTTTATACAGAAGTATGCTTCCAGAATCACTTTTATACTTTTTTTACGTGGATGATATCTTAGTCACATGGAATTCAAGTACTTACTGCAATGATTTTATCGTCAAATTCAGGATTATTTCCCCATTAAAAATCTAGGTGAGTTGCACTACTTTATTGGTCTTGAGGTCAAGAGAAAATGTACATGTTTGTTCTTATCTCAAACAAAATATGCCTTGGACTTGTTGGAAAAACATTCCATGAGTGGAGCCAAGCCTTGCTCTTCTCCTGTTCCTATTAACTATAAACTTCAATCTACTTCTGGAGATCCTCTTCTTGATCCTACTTCCTACATGTCCTTAGTGGGTGCATTGCAATACTTGACCTAGACAAGACCTGAAATCTGCTATGCAGTAAATCAAGTTTGTCAGCATATGCAGAACCCCACTTCTGAACACATGGTTGCATCTAAAAGGATATTAAGATACATCAAGAGCACTATTGATTATGGTATAATGTTTACAAAAGGATTAACTGCCATTCATGGTTTTAGTGATGCAGATTGGGCTGGAGATCCTATCTCAAGAAAAAGTATTGGAGGTTTTTGCATTTTATTTGGGTCAAATCCAGTCTCTTGGTCTAGTAAAAGGCAGGCTACAGTGGTTATATCTTCCATTGAAGCTGAATATCGTAGTTTGGCTAACTCTGCTGCTGAGGTTATTTGGATTTGCAAGTTACTTAAGGATATGCATATGTTTCTCCCTTATGCACCTTCTCTTCTCTGTGAAAATATCAGTGATATCTCTTATTCCTCCAATTTTATCTTTCATACAAGAATGAAGCATTTGGTTATAGATTACAATTTTGTCCGTGAACTTGTTCAGTCCAAGGAATTGCAAATTTCTTACTTATCTACTATTGCTAAGTCAACTGACATTTTAATTTACTAAAGATTGTTAGGTCCATGATTTGCACTGCTAAGAAGCAAACTGAAAGTGCATCCTCTATCTGTCACTACCAGTTTGAGGGGGGCTATTAACACCGAAAGTGCAGCTTCTGTCTGTCATAAATTTATGCATTGTCCACCCCACTATTCATATGGTTATTTACATTACAAATACCAATTTCCCTAATTTCCATTTCAATAATGCTTAATTTGTTTAGCTGAAATTCCAAAATAGACCCATTGTGTTCTAAACCAGATTAACGCTATCATCAAGTGAATGGCCATATTTAAAAATATATATAAAAATCTCCAAAGAAAACATGCAAAAATCAGAATTAACCTAAAATTGCTTAATTTCCTTACCTCAATATCTTAAATAAGTTCATCTTATTATTTCATACGCTTAGAAGTTCTTAAGTTTGACATCATCGACATCTTCAGTTACTTTCAAGGATTCATGTATATCAATATCCAATTTAAACTAAATCTCCGTTTGAATTTTATTTACAGAGAATCAAAAACAAAAAATGATAAGTAAGAACGAGATCTTCTTTCTTGGGTATTTTACCCCGCCTAATCATATGGAATCTAATTTAGAAGCTTATGAAAACAACAAACATGCTTCTTAAATAAAACCAAATAAGCCATCAGTTAGTAATTTGAAAAACCTCATATCATATTAATTTTTATAATGACTAAACTGTCCTCGTTTAATTAATGTTAATTAATTAACGTAGAATGTATCAAATGGTCTTAATATCAAAATAAGTGTGTCTGTTTGGTCATGTTGACTTGGTTGAATCATTTTAAAACTTTTTATTTTTTTAACTTGGTCCAAAAAATTATTATTTGGTCTTACGATGAACATTATCCATACGGAATGACGTTATTAATAAAAAAAATATAAATAAATAAAAATGTTAAAACTTAAATATCTTTTGAACCATAAGTCAAAAACTAATAGATTTATATATTCGGAAAGCTCTCGATGAGATCTATCCAACGAGTATCATTGTTAATATATTTCAAAGATTTTAATTTTTACCTTATCATTTGGCTAAAAATCAACGACAAAATGAACTACAATAGGAGTTCATTTTACAAAGTGAACTACTTAAATTAACTACTTAAATGAACTACCATACTACCTAGTTCATTATGCAAAGTGAACTGCTTGAATGAATTATCATATGAATTCATTCTACAAAATGAACTCCTAAGACGAACTAGCATACGAGTTCATTTTACAAAATGAACTACCATACGAGTTCATTCTACAAAATGAACTACTACCACTACCATATGAACTATCATTAGGAGTTCATTCTACAATATGAACACCTATTTCGAGTTCATTCTACAATTTGAACTACCATTAATGTGTTTTATTTTACAATATGAACTACCATAATTAACTATCATTACGAGTTCAATTTACAAAAAGAATTACCCTTCATATATATGAACTACCATTATGAGTTTATTTTACAATATGAACACCTATCACGAGTTCATTATACAATATGAACTACTATTACGACTTCATTATTCAAAATGAACTACTATTTCGAGTTCATTTTACAAAATAAACTGCTAGAATTAACTACCATTGTTTGTGAGTAAAAACGATTAAAGGGTAAAAGAAGGGAATATGATGGAGTAGGTTGTTGCTATTCGAAGCAAAACGATTAAAGAGCAAATCGTTTAAACACCAAAAATTTGTACTGTATAAGATTCGAGAGATCAGTCTGTACGAAATTGGTTTAAATCAAGAAATGATCGTTCCAATTTCGTTTCGGTCACAAAGGAGGGAAAATGGTTGATATGTAGGGAGGGAAACATAGAAGGTATTGAGATCAAAGAGATTGAATGTCAATGATGGTATGTGTTTGAACTGCTGTGAAGACGAAAGTCAGATGTCTGAGGGTTTTTTTTTAGAATCTCTAAGATGATAAATCTGTGATCATTCAAGTGCTTGGGAGATAAAACTCTTGTCCTTGTCGATAGGTTGAAAAACCTATTTATAGAATAGGAAGTTAACACATTGATCTTGTAAGTGATGACAGTTGCAAAGAAGTGGAAGAGTAGAGAAGTGGAAATCACGGTGAAAACCGACTCAATCATGTGAATGGGACTTGACAGATGTACGACCACTATTCCACTCACTCCTTCAACTGCTGACACGAGTTTTATACTTTCTCGTCATGGGTGTATTGTTACACCACACGTGTTGTAGGCATCCAGACTAAAACCTTAATAAATATCCCCCGTCTGATATAATTGATATCTCGAGCATGGTAGAGTCTATTTTATAGAAGTGTATTTATTGGTCAGTTGTTGACCTAGATAGACTGTCAGTCTTAGCACATTGATGAGTCAAGCATGTTGACTCATTGATGGACGAAGTATAAGTTAAACCTGAAACAAGCAATGATGCTTAATAGATCATAGATGTAAAAAATCTGATTGATATGAACATTGGTAGTTATGGCGTTGTGTCAGCTGAGGCAGCAATGATACTTAGATGATCTTGTTGGATTAATAAGTATAGGTCCAATGAGATTGCATGATCGATCAGAGACTGATATATATTCGTGTGTATTTTACAACGTTTGATATGTCAAACAAATTCATATGAGCATCAAGTCGTATGAATGCAAATTGCGTGAATGCTAGTGTTAGCAATTGTAAAATATTTAGTTTTGTCAGAGTAAGATAAAATGAGGTTATTTTAATTATTGGTAGCAGGACCAAATAATTTATTTTCCTTAATATGGCAGATGAACCAAATGTCAAATGGACCAAAAGGCAGATGAACCAAATGGCAGATGAGGGACTAGTAGAGAGACCGACTAGAGAAGAGGGAAAGTCCAAGAGACAAAGGAGGACCGGCCAAGGTGGATAACCGACCACATGTGACCAACCATTGATCGTTTTAGAAAAGTGGTAAAAATATGTTCGTTCGCTATGACTTGTGAAGATTTGTTTTAGACCTAATTTAATACTAAAAAAGAAAACTCAATTAAATGGTTAATTCCAGAATATAGAAAAAAATGAAGCTAAGGATTTCACCATTAAACCAATTTTTAAGCGATTCAATTAATACCAATAATCATGCAACTCACACATTCAATTTGATTCTAAAATATTGCCAATAAGTAGATTTTTAAAATAATAGTTGTAAATCACAAGCATGGAACATCAAGAGCCTAGAGTAAGCATGAATCATCAAGCGAAATCACAACTATTTAGTAAAAATCATATAATCAATTTTAAATCAATGCAAAAATCAATTTTTTTTGGAAAATTAATTAAATAAGAAATATACCACTTTATTATTGGAAAAATGGCTTTCTCCATCATTCCAACAATGGGGTTTAGCTCCTCATATCAAACACCCTCTCAAAATATATGTTCATAGCTCAAAGTGTTTAAAAGAAAAAAAATACACAGAAGGTTTGATACGGTTATATATGTTGCAAACTGTGTTCTCTGTATGGATGAAGAGAATAGAAAGCACTAACAATTCTATGACAGGTTCTGGACACTGAAAGGATATAAACAATACGCAACAGTTTCAACGACTCTTTTCTTCTGTGATTTTATGTACTTCTTCTTCTTCCTCGAGAGTATTTTTTTTTCTTCTGAATTTTTTTCCGCCACCCAGATGCCTTTTTTCTTCGATCTCCTCTCTTTATATAGGTGTAGTAACCCTAATAACCTCTCCTCAATCGATAAGGAACAAAATCCCCATCCAAAACCAACTCGAAATTCTGTTATATCCAAAATAAGGTCGTGATGGTTTTTCCGGCAATAACATCAATTCTCTAGCTCTTTTCTCGACAAAAAACACTTTAGTTGAAGTGTTTTGATTGCTTCTTCAAGTGGTGATATCGAATCATCCTTTCTATCCCATAGAAATAGGTTTCCAATTAATTCAGGACTCTTTCACGCGTGAAGAATTAGTTTCCCGCCATCTTCGGATTTGAACCGAAAGAGAGGGGTGCCCTTAATCCAAATGTTGGATTCCTTTAGTATTTTTCCCGAGTGCCTTTATCACTTTTTGAGCCAATTTTTCTATAAAAGTTTATTTCCAAAAAATACTTACAAATACCAAAATAAGTATACAATTGAGCACTAACAAAATAGATAATTGAGAACAATTTAGACATACAAACGTGTCTATAAGCCATGGGATGTGAAGCACAAATTTGGTAGAACATAGTTTTGGTGGTCGCATGACCATGGTTCGTGCATCATGTCGTCTCTCTAGCAATATTTGATAATGATATTTAGGAGAGGGAATTTTGGTGTGAAGACAAATTGGTGTGAAGTTCAATTGATGTGAAGACCAAAATTTGGAAATATTAAAATAATAATATTTTATTACGTTAGATGGTTACGGGACCATTCTATATTGTTGTGCACAACAATTTTGATCTTTGAAGCTATTTGGAATTTTTTGAATTTGGTTTAAGGAGCAAAAGATTTTCAATAGAAAGAGAAAACCCTAAAATAAAAAAATAACAAAATCTAAAAAATATAAGAGTAGAGATAGGCCAAGGGTGGACGACCGGCTGGCCGGTTGACACCGGTCCCACAACTTTCTATTTTTTTATTAATTTTAAGTCCCTCCTCTTATTTGCTTTTTAGATCTATTGCTCTTTAAGTCTATTGCTCTTCGAAACTATTGCTTCGAAGACCATTATTGTACATTCATGGGTGTTAGCCCTTTATGCTCGAAAAATTTAGACATGACGTCCTTTAGTAAAAACGTTGTAGATTCTTTATACGATATCCATTTTTGATGATCCACCAAATTCGAAATTGAAAAAATCGCTGGCCACATCCCTATGCAAAAGGGTTTAGGTTTAGAGATCGTTTCGGCTGTCAACCAGAGCAAAACAAAAACCTTCCAGGAATTTTTAGATAAAATTCTAACAGTTTTCAGCATGTAGTTCATCTAGGTTTTAGGCCATATATCTTAGACCGTTACTCGGAATGGGATGCCCTTTTAGTATTTCGTAGTAGATATATAGGGGAATATATACTATTTAGAACATTTTGCCCCATTCTACAACCGTTGAAAAGTTTTTACAAGGTGACTATGATGATACAAAAGAAACTTGGTGTTGAATATTAGTAAAAGATTCGATACTCAGACTTGTGAATATTTGATTTTTAAACCCAATTTTTAATACTAAAAATAAAGAAGATTAAAGTAAAATTGATTTAATATTATGGAAAGAACTGAGACTAAGGATTCCACCATTAGCCAATTTTTCACGTGATTTAACATTAATAATTATCTTGCAACTTATACATTCAATTGATTCTAAATATTGCCAAAGTTAGATTTTCAAAATAATAGTTGTAAATCAAAAGTATGAGACATCAATAGCTCTAACTAAGCATGAATCATCAAAATAAAACACAACTAATTGATAAAAATCACTATTTTAAATTTAATTCAAAGAAAATAATCATAAAAGAATTGAAAAAATTAATAAGATAAAAATATACCACTTTATTATTGGAAAAATGGCTTCCTCCGTCGCCTCAGCAATAGGGTCTAGCTCCTCATGTCAAACACTCTCCCAAAATACACGTTCATAACTCAAAGTGCTTAAAAGAAGAGAAAAAAAGAAGCAACACAGAAAACAACTACGGATATAAGTGTTGTTGAGACTGTTTTCTGTGTTGCTGAAGAGGGAAATTAAAACAGAGAATAAAAGGCTTCTTCTGGGCGCGATAAAAGAAGAAAGAAAAGGTGACGTTATTAACAACTATTCTCTTCTGTGGTTTGTACTCCTTCTTCTTCTTCACCAGCGGATAATTCTTTTTCTCTGAATTTTTCTCCCGACTCCCAGATGATTTTTTTTATTTGTTTCTTTTTCTATTTAAAGGATCCGGGAACCGTAACACATCATCTTTAGCTGATAAGGACTCGAAGTCTCATAAAAAACCAACTCGGATTTGTATATTATCCGAATCAGGAGAATAAACCTTTTCCGGACGTAACTTTGAACTGCAGCCATGTTTCTCGGCAAGAAACACCTATGAATGACGTGTGTGGACCTGTTTTGATTATTTCTTCAGTTTGAGATACCAAAAACACGTTTACATCCCTTGAACTTTGGTTTCTAACTAATTCAGATTACTTCACACGTGAAGAATATGTTCCCGCCAAATCCGGATTTAAATTCAAAAGGGAGGGTGCCCCTAATCTATCTGGTGGGTGCATTTATCAAATTTCCGGTGCCTTTAGTAATTTTTCTGGGTGCCTTTATCAACTTTTTGAGCCAATTTTTCCATAAAAGTTCATATCCCAAAAATACCTACAAACACATAAAAACCCAAAATAAGTATACGATTGAGCACTAACAAAATATATAATTGAGAACAAATTAGACACAAAAATGTGTCTATCAAATACCCCCAAACTTATTATTTGATATCCCTCAAGCAAATCTAATCTAAAAATAACAATCCTAACTCACTTTCGCAGGCACCGCGACTACGTTTAGCAAGTGTAACAAGCCTTTAAACCCCTAGATGTCCCTAGTGGACGAGTTTTGTCTCGTGAGGGTTTACAAGAGGTATACCCATAAAACCTATACTCCAAACCCTAGCTACCTGTGAACGATTGAGGGTAAACACTAAACAAGTTATTTAGTTGGCATACTAAATTCTTCGGCTATGTGAATCATTATCTTATATGAGTCCAATTTTTGTACACGAGTTTGCACTCAGCATACTAAAATTTATATATAAGAAAACAAAGCTCTACTTAGATAGTCGTTCAACCACGATACTCAGAATCTATCAAAGTACAATTACATGAAAAGATTTAGAAGATGGATGTGGATAAAATGAAGTTTGCGCGTGTTTACTAAGGTGAACGGTGTTTCCCATATCTGTCTGAAGGTCAGTGCCAGGATGAATCTTAATGGACTGAAATACGCTCCCACTGGTCTTAATCTTATACTAATATCGACTCATCTGGTATATACAAGGGTACCAGCGATCGATTTATTGAAAATAAATAATTATTTATGTACTGACAACATGATTTGATCAAATTTGAATCCATGAGCATGCTCTTGATCAACATCTTACATGATAGTTCTCATGGATCCTGCGTTCCACACTTGCTTAGGCAACAAAAACAGGGAGAACACACACATATTGCTATATAAGTGTCAATACTCGATTTTTTTTGATAAAATATAATAATGGGGCTTGATCTCAAACACTCTATTTCATCCTGGCGGCGGTAACAATTCGATACTGGTGCCCCACCAAATCACTTAGAGAAACTCAAAAATTGTAAAAATAAAAACAGAAGGTGATATGGTCGAGATAGATTCCGAGATATGGTGACAACTATCATGTTATTTCTAACATCTGAACTCTGTTCTTTTATGAATAAACCATTTAACTGGGAACACCAATTCCTATAGAAAAAGAGCTAAGTTTCCATCTACCTAGAATGGTTAGTGTCATCCTGAATTGTTGACAAGCTTCTAAATTTTGGAGTTTTATTATTGCGCTAAAAAGTTTCTCCCTTACCCCGAAACTTAAATCAAACAGTGTCCTCAATGTTTCAAAATAAAGAGCAGTACCAATAGATAAGTAAAAAGAGGATAAAGAGGTAAGTCAGAAAGATATTACCTAGGTGAAGCGTAAAAATCCTTTTATGGAGAATCAGACAGAAAATAAAAACCTAAAAACGAATAACAAAAACATACAAAAATCTACTAATGTACAAAAAACAACTTTGATGGTCAATCAAAGTAAACAGGGTCCTCCAGAGGGACCTCCTCAGCATCACCTGTAGAAAAAGGCTCTAAAAATGGTTTCAATCTCTGGTCGTTAACCTTGAAAGGACTTCTACCATTTTGAGTCTCAATCTCAATAGCACCATGAAAAACAGTACGAACAACAAAAGGACCAGTCCACCGAGAGCGTAACTTCCTGGGGAAAAGATGCAAACGTGTATCATACAGAAGAACTTTTTGACATGGAGAAAATGACTTTCTTAAAATATTTATTTCATGCACAAGTTTCATTTTATTCTTATACTCCCAAGCACTATCATATGCATCTTTCCGAATCTCCTCCAACTCATTGAGCTGGAGCTTCCTATGAGCTCCTGCCTTGTCAAATGAAAAATTTAACTGCTTCACATCCCAATATGCTTTATGTTCTAACTCGAAGGGAAGGTGACATGCCTTACCAAAAACTAGACGATAAGGTGACATTCCAATGGGGGTCTTAAACGCAGTACGGTAAGCCCATAAGGCATCAGTAAGCCTTAACGACCAGCCTTTCCTATTAGGATTAACTGTTTTCTCTAGAATAAATTTTATCTTCCTGTTGGAAATCTCTACTTGACCACTAGTCTATGGGTGATAAGGGGGTAGCTACTTTGTGGTTAATACCATATTTCTTCATCAAAAGCTTAAACGGTCGATTATAAAAGTGTGAACCTCCATCACTAATTATAGCTCGCGGTATACCAAAAGATGTAACCTCAACCCACTTAGACACATAGTCTACAGCAACAAGGATGTAAAAATAAGCAAAAGAATTAGTAAAAGACCCATAAAATCAATGGCCCACACATCAAAGACCTCAATAACTAGAATAGGGTTTAAAGGCATCATATTTCTACGGGAAATGGTTCCTAACTTCTGGCTAGTAGAATCCACAATGCAATATCTTAGCAGCAGTCTTCTTAGCACTAAAGTGACCCCCACAAGCATGATCACGACAAAAGGAAATAATACTGGACTGGTCACTCAGGTATACATCTTCTAATAATATGGTCTGGACTATACTTAAACAAATAAGGATCGTCCCAAAAGAAATGTTTTACCTCGGCTAAAAACCTAGAACGATCTTGTTTACCCAAGCGTTGAGGCATTCGACCAGTAACAAGATAATTCACTATATTCGCAAACCAAGGTAATTGTGAAACAAAAAAATAATTGTTCATCAGGAAAACTATCTCTCAAAGGAGGAGAATCATCAGGGGAATCCACAACAAGTCTAGACAAGTGGTCTGCTACTAAATTCTCTGCACCCTTTTTGTCTCTAATTTTTAGAGAGAATTCTTGTAACAACATGATCCATCTAATCAATCTAGGTTTAGTATCCTTCTTAGACAGAAGATACTTTAAAGCAGCATGGTCAGTAAAGACTATAACCTTAGAAACTAAGAGATAGGATCTAAACTTGTCTAAGGAAAAAACAATGGC
The DNA here is from genome assembly GCA_023531435.1 of Papaver californicum. Lineage (NCBI taxonomy): Eukaryota > Viridiplantae > Streptophyta > Magnoliopsida > Ranunculales > Papaveraceae > Papaver > Papaver californicum. Next base: position 2,607,733 of record JAJJMC010031210.1, on the reverse strand, counting down.
TAACAATTCCTCCTCTGTGGTGGTGTAGTTTAGTTGGGCATCATTTAGAGTTTTGATGGCATAGTAAATCACATGAAGTAATTTGTTTTCTCGCTGACCTAACACAACGCAAATAGCATAATCTGAAGCATCACACATTATCTCAAAGTGTAGGTTCCAGTTAGGTGCATGGACTATGGGTGCGGTAGAGAGTAAGGTCTTAAACTTCTCAAAAGCCTCTAAATAAGCATCATCAAAGACAAACTTAACATCTTTTGCAAGCAGATTGCAAAGAGATCTAGAAATCAAGCTAAAATATTTAATGAATCGACGATAAAAACCTGTATGACCTAAGAATGACCTAACATCTTGTACAGTTTTGGGAACCTGTAAAGTCTTAATAAGGTCAACTTTCATTTAGTCTACCTCTATACCCTTAGAAGATACGATATGCCCTAAAACAATTCCTGATCGAACCACGAAATGACATTTTTCCCAATTAAACACTAAATTCTTTTCCTTACACCTAGTCAACACTAATGTCAAATGATGCAAGCACTCATCAAAAGATGACCCAAATACTAAAAAATCATCCATAAAAATCTCTAAGAATCGTTCTACCATGTCAGAAAATATGCTCATCATACAACGCTGAAAAGTAGCGGGTGCATTATTTGATAGACACATTTTTGTGTCTAAATCGCGTTCAATTATCTGTTTTGATAGTGTTCAATTTTGTACTTATTATGTCTTTTTATGTCCTTGTAGGTATTTTTGAGAAATAAATAATTTGGGAAAAATTGGCTCGAAAAGTGATAAAGGCACCTGGAAAGAATTGATAAAGGCACCCGCACTTTGGATTGGGGGAACCTCCCTTTAAATTGGAATTTCCGATATTGGCGGGAAAACTTTCTTCACGCTAAGAAAGTTTGCTGTGTAGTTGGCAACCGAGATTTTT